>JAPEVW010000193.1:122847-310433 GCA_027921565.1 Artemia sinica | reverse complement strand
CCCCCCACCCCCCAAAAAAAAAAAAAAAAAAAAAAAACAAAATAATCCTATGTCATAATCTTAAGATCGTTCGTTAAAGCTTATTTTTTTCATTTATAGGTTTGTCCTGGTCCCTAACTACTCGCCGTAATAGTGGAATAAGGGTAAGAAAGCTTCATCTTTGGAGTCCCCCAACAATTTAACATGGGACAACTCTATTGAAGTACCTGACGACAACATTGATGGAGTTTTTTAGATGATTTTTTTTAAAGTAGATAATAGCGCAGTTGAACTGGTAGACTTTGAGCCAAAATACCTTGCAAATTTTAGACGATTTTACTGGGAACCCTCCTCCAGCCTCCGATGCCATAAAGGGTCCACTTCAAACAGCTGAAGTGGAACAGAGAGTCCGAATATTGTTGAACAAGTAGGGGGGAGGGGATACATCATTCCCTGAATTTCAATTGTCGAATACAATATTGAATAATATAGTTGTTTTCACTGCAACGTTTGGGGATCCTTTTAATACACTTATGGGGGGAAATTTTGCTTTTTTGATCCTGTAGAAATAGTGCATGCATATGTAGATAAAATTCGTGCACTACTGGAGAACCAAATTCAATTGTGGGGGGGTAGGGATTCAATTAAGGTGTCTATTGTTTTAAAGGTTTTTATTTGAATGAGGGGAAAAGTGAGGTTTTTACTATCATTTTATACATTCCGAGATGCGCATAATTTATCCAAATTTAGAAAATTTTGAGGGAGTTTTTAGTGAGTGGGTAGGACACAAATTATAGCGCAATCTCGAGAAACTATAATGAAAAATGGGAGTGGCTCAGTAGTTTTATTTCATTGAAAATTTAAGTGTAAATATATGTAAATTTAAGAAAGATTTTATTTTAAGAGGGGGGGCAGGTGGGGAAAGGGCAGTAGTTTTAAATTATAATCCAGATCTAGTAGATTGTCGTGGTGTCCAGCGGATCCGTTTTTGAAACAGATCAAAAAAAGTGTTTCAAGTATGCTTTTCCTCATATCAGCCTTTCAGCCTGTAGCAGATGACGCTACCAAGAAGAATTTAGATCACTGGGGCTGTACATGGGAAGGAAGGGGTCCCATTTCCCAGTTGTAGATTTTTTTTTCTTGCTTAGAAGGGAAATACCCAGTAAACGCTAAGATCCATTGACATGTTTTGAAAGGGCTAATGCTCATTTAAATATTGGCGTTACTGTGGTACAATACGAAACAGAATTTGAAGATGGGGCTCGTTCAAAAAAGAAGGGGGTGGTCTTCCCAGTAAGGGGGCCCGTCAGTTGATTTGGTTAAACACTGGGGTTTCAGGTTGCTCTACACACCACCTAGTCAACCGAATACAATCGGTCATTTTAACCCAATCACTGACATTAGTAGAGTTCTGGGGGAGGGTTAAAAAAGGGCGGGGGGAATGTTTCTACTGTCCAACATGCCTCTCTAGATTCCGTAGTGATATGAAACTACGAAATCATATGAAGCATTGTAGACGGCATGGATATCAGACAGTGGAAACGGTTTCAGGGGATAGGGGCCATTCTACGTTTTAAAAATTTTCAAAATACTCTTCTCCAATGCAACAAAATATCTTTAGACTGCGAAGCTAAGCTGGTGGAGGTGAATGATCCCCAATATCCAAACCGTATCAAAGAACACCAGGCCATTGCAGTGTCCTACGCCCACGCGCAAAGAGATAATTCTAATACCATGCGGTTGTTAGAAGTAGTAGAGAAACATTGGATGAGGGCGATGAGTGCATTGTCAAGGCATTGACTAAACTGATTGGCACGGCTAATGGTGCTATTTCTCGTTTGAGAAATACGCATTATCCAATGGTGCTGTCTGCAGAGGATCGTCTCGCGATTAAAAAATCAAAAAATATGTTGGGTATGCAAGGGGGAGTTTGTAGAGGAGGATAAGGGGACTAAAGGTAAAGAGGGGGGAGGGGGAAAGTCAGAGACCACGACCACTTGTGGCAGGAAATATCCTCGGGGGGTAGTAATTTTAGGGAGTAGCACATCAATCGTGTAATTTAAACGTTAGCCAACAGTTTTTTATCCAGTTTTTATCCATAATTCTAACTATGACTTAAAATTTATTTTACCAGCACTGGCACGTATGCATAGGGAGGGATGGGGGGAGTAGATAGTCCATGGGTAAATAATTCATTTACCTACAACATCATTCCCAAATCAGCCGAGAAGTTATTGCTTCTCGAACTGAAATGGCAGGTAGTGGATAATGAGCGTACGTGCTGTAATAAAATTAGGTTTTTAGATTCTTTTAGTTTTTTCCCAAATCCCTTAGTCAACTAATTCAAGTGCAGAAAAGCGACAATTTTGATAGCTTTCCCTTGCTTAAACAGCACTTTCCAGACAGTGAAATGTATGACTTTATTAACCAGCAAAGATGTATATGCATATGATTATTACTGTTCTGGCGCTCGCTTAAGCGAGGAGAAACTACCTCCAATTGAAGCTTTTCACAATTCACTCACCAACAGTGAATGCACAGTCGAGGAGTACGAGTTTGCCAAGAAGGTGTGGGCTAAGGGGGATTGTAAAAATGGGTGGGATTATTGTAGACTGTACTTGGCCAGTGACGTTCTAACTCTGTTGGATATAGTCTGTAAGAATACAGATCAGATCTATTCAGAGTTTGGACTAGATATAGGATTATTATTTTTTCTACACCACATTTAGTAATGGATTTAATTTTTAAAAATTAGCAGGGAGGAAATAGGCCCTAATCACGGATGTAGACCACACCTTTTTGTAGAGCGTTCAATGAGGGGAGGGTATGTTTTTCACGGGGACCGGGTCTTATCAACCGATCCGAGCGGGCAAAGCACCGGTGTAAAGTCAAATGCAGTGTTCTTGGACATGAACTCGTTTGTACCCCTCGGGCAATGTCCCACTACTCTTTGCCGTGTAGGAACTATCAATGGCTTGAGAATCCTTGTGAGTTCCCCGACATTAACACTGTCGAGGACAACGGGCCACAAGGATGGTTCTTTGAAATTTGACGGTCCACATTCCACTGGCCCTTCACGACTCAGTCAAAGATTTTGTTTTTCCCTGTATCAATCGACCAGTGACCAGGGAACTCGTTGAGCCCTACAATCGGTCATTGGTTGAGGATATGGGGGATGCATTGGACTCCCTCTAAACAGAAACTGATTGCTGATTTGGACCCTAAGGAGAATATCGTTGTTCACCATGTGCTTTTGCACTGGATGGTGAACAATGGTTTCAAAATCACCAAAATACATAGGGTCCTTCAGTTCAATCAGAAACCTTATTTGAAAACGTTTATCGATACTTTTGTCGATAAACGTTCTAGGGCAAATTCAAAGGTGGAGGAGGAATTGTACAAGCTCATTCTAAATTCAGCGTTTGGCAAAATGTGCGAAAGCGTACGTAACAGAGATCTCGCTGTGACGTCGTGACTGACCCTCTAGAGTGTGTGCACGAATTATTGCCGACCCTAATTTTACATCATTCACGAGAATAGAGGCCGGCATGGTTCTTCTACACAGGAAAAAAAGCGAAATGTAGTACTGAACAAGAATATCGCAGGAGGTAGTTCAGTACTAGAAATTTCAAAAAAGCTCATGTTTGTCGTTCTTTTACAATGTGTGCAAGGTGCAAATGGCCACGGGAGGGGGAGGTACAAGTTTATTATGGGGATACCGATTCTCTACTGCTAAAAGTAAAAACTGAAGATTTATTGGGTGATTTGCAAAATGGGGTGCACATCAGCTCGCGGATGGATTTCACCAACTGGAATCCATCCCTCTATCCCCGAGCTGGTGAAACGTCAAGCCCCCAATCAACTATTAAAATTAAAATCTGAAACGGGGAGTGATTTGATATCTAGGGGGGTGTTCCCGGGTCCCAAAGTTTTATTGCGTGGAAACACATAGTGGGGATGAAAAGAAAACATGTAAAGGGGTGCCTACACACTTTGTAAAGAGCAATTTTAACATGAGGCGTATACAAAGACTGTGTAGAAAGTAGCCTAGTGCCAAGAGCACAAGTGCTTGCAATTCGCTCTCTACAGTATAGAAATTATACTGTGAGAGTAGAAAAAAAATGCAATGTCGTGTATATCTGACAAGGTCTATGTGCTCGAGAATGGTGTGAGTGTCCTGCCACATGGCCACTATCGCATTTCAGATCGAGTTGAATGCGCAGACTATCGTAATCAACTTGGTCTGGATGAAAACTAATCTAACCAACTAACCACCCCCTAAAAAACCCATTCATGAATTAACTAACCCAATCTCACTACCTTAACCACTAACCCATAGCAGTGACGACAACTATTTTTCCATCGCGACTCCAGGGGGGTGGGGAACCCTTCCCAAGGCCGGCTCCCGGGGGTGGGGGCCACCAATCACTCTAATGTTCTATGTTCAACTGTGCTAGTTCCAAGTGTATTTTATTGTATAGAAAAGTGTTTTATAGAAAAGTGCTGTAGATGGACAAAGGTGTGGTACAAAAGTGCTGTAGATGGACAAAGGTGTTGTACAAAAAGTGTTTAAAGACAATAAGTGTTGTACAAAAAGTGTTATCATTGTTTCATGTTGAAGAAGTGTTTACCGTAATAAATGTTGCCATGAAATATTGTTTTTGTGTGTTCTTGAATAGACGGGAAAATTACTACTTATTCATTGGACACATATGATTTACAGTTAGTCATAGTCCGACTGTTGTGTCAACAGCATGTATCAATTTAAAACACCCTTCAGATCGTTTCTGTGTGGACCCCTCAATGTCGGGGAAAACAACGCTTTTAGCTAGAATAATTCAAAATTGCGATGAAAAATGTTTTTGGAAAAACCGAAAAAAAAAAACAAAAAAAATCTACTATTGCTATAGTAATTTGGCAAGAGTCCTATGATAAAATAAAGGCTATTGCCACAACCATACCAATACAATTCATAAGAGGACTTGATGTTTTCAATAGTATTGAACCGAACTCATGGCTGATTATTGATGATTTGGCTGAATCATTGAACAGTTCTCACAGGAATGCTGCAATTGTTCACTGTCCGATCTCATCACGAAAACATTTTCCATAACCCTAGTTCTACACAATCTGTTTTTCATCAGAGCAAATGTATGCGAACCCTTGCTTTGAATTGCACTATCTATATTATCTATTGAGTCGTTCGTGATTCTAGCTCGCTCATAACTCTCAATAAACAGATATACCCCGGCACTCCAAAATTTCTGTTGTCAGCGTACACTCAAGCGACTAGCAACCCCTACGGTTACATTTTATTGGATCTTAATCAGAGCACACCCGAGGATCTTCGTGTAGTCACCGACATTTTCGACAATGAAATTACAGTATATCTTCCGGTGAATAGTAGAAAAGGCTATTAGTCGCTGTCATGACACTGAAGAAACTACACGAAACAACGGCATTTATTTTCCGTTTTAAAGCACTTCAAAACCTCCGCTTAGGAAGGCTATACTCAAACATGGTGTCGACAATGATTTCATTAATCTAATATCTGAACTTTTGTTTAAATTTAACTGAGGGCAATGTTCAACTGCCAGAAGGTGTTAGACAACAGACAAAGCAACATCGTTCCACTGTACGTGCCTTGGCTTGTAAAAATAAGGGAAACATATTTAAAAGAAAACGAATCCTTCAAGCAGGTGGTAGCTTTTTCCACACTTTTACTACCGATAATCGCAGGACTTGTAAACAGTTTTCTCTAGATGGCAAAACCCTATAAATTGACACCATTTGAACTTGTCCTCTCGCCCATCGAACATTTTGAAGACAATCTAAACAAATTCATTAATGATGAGAATATTGCCGATGATAAAAAACTGCTTTACTTCAAGATGCATTGCGACGTATGGACAAAACATAGACCTTATCGCGAGAGACCCACATCGCCGATCCCTCTAAACAAGAAGCATCTCAAGATTCTGCACAATCAAAGGAGAAGGAATTGAATTCGATTGTATTGAAAATTGGAACCTATTGCCACTGTCCTATCGAGAACAGAGTAAAAGAGTATTATCTTATCTCGTGTTGGAATCTGGTGATCAAGTTCAAGTCGACAGCATAGGAAACGAATTATAATTCGGGGAAAAAGTTATAATCTAGTTGATTTAATTTGTGATATGGTGACGAATCGTAAAGGACTCTTATCCTTTGACGATAATCTATACACCTTTCTAAGTGTATCAAAACTTTCCCCAAAAGTCTTATTGGCAATAAGCAAATTCTAAAGAAATTAAAAAAATGAACATCCAAACAACACCATTTAAAAAAGAAGAAGAAGAAGAAGATACTAGCACCACTGATTTTACAACACCTGTGGCTGCTAGTCAAAAGCGAAGACGAATTGATTCGCCCTCCAGTGTGCAAAAGGGGAGTGGACATTACACTACGTGTTTTACGTTTCAAAATGGATGAAGTTTTGAAAGGTGTCTATGAAAATGTTGGTGAAGCGGGAAGTTTAAGTTCTCCCAAAACGCTTTCCAAAGTCTCCGGCACCACATTGAAAAATGTAAAAGAGTATCTAGAAAATGACCAAGTTACACATTACATCGGAATCATAGACTTCGCAGTAAACAATATCGTCAAACTAAAGCCTTTTTCCCTCTGCATATAATGCAAATGGATCTTTTAACTTTAGACGCAGTTCAACGACGTCACAATACACCCTACAAATATATTCTAGTGGCAATCAGTATCTTTAGTCGCTATGCCTATGCCATTCCACTGCGATCAAAAGAGAGGTGTTGAAGTTGCTCGGGCCATTGAAAGTATTCTTGAGCAGGATTCCTATAGAAAAATTCAATCAGATCGTGGCAGTGAATTTGTTAACCCCCATGTGCAAAAGGTTCTTTTGAAATATAATACGACACTCTATCATAGTCACAGTCCGATAAAGGCTGCATTGGCGCGAACGATTAATAAGAACGATTCGTCTATTAATTTCAAGATATTGTACACTGAAAAATACATCTGCTTTTATTCACGATTTAGATAAAATCATGCAGATATACAACCATCGACCACATCGATCTCTGTCCAACTCTAGCCCTCGGGATGTTCACTACAGTGAGAATACATTTGATGCTTTTCTAAAGCATACTCCAATGGCAATGAGAAGAAAAAGAAGAAGAAATTCAATGTTGGTGATACTGTTCGAATTAATAGAACCACTAATATTTTTGAAAAGGGGAATTATTTATGGAGCACCGAACTTTTTAAAGTGTCCAAAATCCTAGACACCATACCCATAACTTATCGGCTACGAGATACCAAAGATGATGAAATTCTCGGTGGTTTTTATGAATATGAACTGCAAAAAGTTAGAAACACTAGTGAAATTTATCAAATTGAAAAGATATTAAGAGTCGTACTCGTAGGGGCAAGAAGCAGTTGCTTGTTCGCTGGCTAGGATACAACTCGGATTTTGATTCTTGGGTCAGTGCTGAAGATATTAACAATGCCCAATGATTTTCTATGTGACTTTCATGTCCAATGTTTCTGATCCTCTCTACAATGACTTGAATAAAACAAGTGATTTTTGGACAAAAACTCTCCCCCACCATCAAATTTGACGGAAAGTATGAAGTGGCTCTTGTCGACTGTATTCTCAAAATACCTATGACATCCTGAGAAAGGATCGTAAATATGAAATAAAAATCAGACCCTATGATTGGCCACCACCACCAGGTGGTCAAGAACAAATTCAAAAAATCAATTGGTTGGATTATCCATATATTGAATTACCCTACGAGGAACTCACCTGTATGAATGATTTATGTCGTACTATTAATAAAAGAATTTCCGCTCGTAAAAAAGGAGCTTTTCATTTCAACTATTCAAAGGAGGAGGGCAAGATCTACATTAGTTCACCTATTGCCAGTGAAAAGATTATTCTCATGATAAACCTAAGGGATGTTCTTGGCTTTAAGCTCAATATAATCAATGGTAAAAGTGCCGGAAACACTAATTTCATTTTGCCGACTACCCGCCTGCCTTCTCCACAGACACTTGTATATTTCTCTCTACGCCTCATTTGTGGAAACATCTCGGGTTGGTAATTCAAATGCCCCCCTCCTACGAGTTCTTGAACGAAAAACCAATCAAGAACATATTCATCACTACAATATAAAGCATCTTCAGTATATTCCAGTAAACACTTCCTATTTGGAACTCTGTCAGTTAACATTAAGAACTGAGTTGGGTGATCCAATAGCAATTTCAAAGGGGTTGGCTGTGATTACATGTCATTTTCGACCCATTCAGCAAGATGTCTAATAGAAAAGTGGTATTCACTTGTCCTGATATTGACTGCTATGTTAATACTCTTGGCCCAAGACAACAGGGCAATGGAATGGACTATTACAAGGGTCGCTCGTCAATGTCTGGCTATGGTCTTGGCAGCTGGTTTGCTAAGCTGTTTCGCTCTTCACTACCACTGGCTAGAAAATATCTTGTACCGGCTGCGACAGATTTTGCATCCTCTACACTATACGATTGGGGTTCTGGCAAGGATTTTAAAAAAAGTGCTACGGAAAATCTTAGGTCTAGTGCGCGAACCCTTGGCGAGAAATTGAAACAGAATGGTAAAGGTTTAAAAAGGTTAAGAAACAATGCATCACTCATCAGTCTCTACTCAGGACGGAAACAAAAGACATCCCTTTTGTCAAAGAAAAAAAAGCCAACACGTAGTGTAACCAGAAGGCCCAGGAAGAAAAATTGTTAGATCGAAACTTGATTTCTTCTCTTAAGATGTCCTACCTGCCACATAAGGATTCTCAACCTTCAATCACCGCCTCATTGAATCTGTTCAATGCCGAAAATGTTGATGTGAGTGTCAAGCATGGATACTATGAACAATTTTATCCACTACACCCCTCTCCGATAATATCCACTTTCAAATTTTATTCCAATGAAGACTACTTCATAGATTTATCGTCCACATTTATAGATTTACAAATGAAAGTGCGGAAATCCGATAATACAATGCCAGTTCGAGCTGATGGGATACCCTATGAAAATTGTATACTACATAATTTATTTCGTCAAAATTAGCGTCTACATCAATGGCACGCTGGTGAGCACAAGCAACAATCTCTCAAACTATGCTAGCTATATCCAATTCATGCTGATGACACCCAAGTCATATAAGGAATTGAGAGGCGCCTCCAATGGATATGAATATATTACTAATACTGATAGTACAGATGCGCTTAAAAATGCTACAACTAGTGAATTACATCTAGTTGGAAAAATATATCATGAAATATTTAATATACCCCAATGGCTACCGCCCAATGTTAAAGTGGACATAAAATTGACGCTTGCACCATCTAATTTCATATTGAGAAAGGAACTTGCCGCCAATCCTGATGTAAGTCTCTCTCCCTCACCTCAGCAATACTTCATGTACGCAAACAGCAGGTTATGAGTTCTGTGCTTTGGCCGTGGAAAAACTGAGAGCCAATGGAAATAATATTAAACTTTTTGTTCCTCATACAATCACCAATCAGCGTCATATTGCAATGGGGTCACGCACCTTCACCGATTCATCCTTTATCATGGTCAATGGTGAAATCCCCTCGAAATTGGCTTTGGCATTTGTAAAGAGCGCCAGTGCAATAGGATCATGGACTGAATGCCCACATAAATTCGAGATGTTTGGACTTTCACCTCTTGTGTGCAAGGTAAACGGCATCCCACTCTACAATCTATCTTTTGATAAATCCTATAGAACATTGTATGAGTTGACCATGCAAACCCTAGATCATGATTCGCAACTATTTGAAAATGGTATAACCGAAGATATGTTTGCTAAAAAACACATGGTATCATTGTATTGGATTTGTCTGGCACACAGGATATGAGTATAGTACGTACGGGGACTGTGCGTTTAGAGTGTACATTTGCCGACCCATTGGCTGAGAGTATTGCCCTAATCTCACTAAATCAATATGAAACCTATTGGGAAATCACTCCCGAAGGCAGTGTTCTACTAGACTTGGCGCCATGAACACCAGCCAAATAATCAGTGTATTTAATATGGACCCCTACATGTCCCAGTACAAATCCTATTGTCTACCCTCAGACTATCTTGGAAAAATTCAAAGTGCGAACAATACCTTGATTTATTGTTAATAGCAGTCCATCGACTGTGCTGACGGGTCATTGGCTGTGCATCTTTCAAACAGTGAAGAATATCGAATTTTTTGATCCTCTTGGTCTACCCTATACATTCTACACGCCTCACATCAGCAACTATATTGAGAGCAGTAATAAAACTATTATTCAAAATCGAAAAAGGGTGCAGGATCTAACGAGTAAAAGCTGTGGCTTCCATGCGCTACTCTTTTTCATGTTCCGATGTCGTGGCTATACTTACAAGCAGTTTTCTCCGTATTTATGGTGACAATCCACGTCTGAACGACTTTCTAGTGGAAAATATACTTACAAGTGTATTTAATATTGATTTCAGTGCCCTAAGAGTAAAGTGCTTAAAAAATGTTTGTGAATTTGTTTATTAATAAATGTATATATACGACAATGTCTTTAAATCTTCACTTTTAGATTTCTTCATCGGTGTATAGGTAACTATCGTGAACCACTAATGCAGGTAAATCATTTGGATTCACTATATATTGATCTTGATTGACTGCAAAGTCAGGGTCACATTTTCTGCAGTACAATGTAACTTCACTCTTGTCATATCTCTTTGTATAGTCAATGATACTATTTGCATTCATATTATGAAATTCACGAGTTTCAATCTGTCTATTTGAAGCAATATCACATACTGTGTTTTCAAGTGGTGAATCACATTCGGTAACTGCCAAATAAAAATCGCTTGGTTTATAGTCATAGTAGGTGGTGTCATCACAACGATGACGTAGAAACCAGATTGTCTTGTTACCCCAACAGTTGAATCGTAGACCAGATTCCTCTTCCCAGAATAATTTAAATCCACGACGATACCAATCTCGTAGAAATAAACTAAAATCACGTTTAGGATTCTTTCCAATCATAGCGGGGGTAAGTATTCTCCCACTGATCACATTTATCATTGTGACAATTGGAGCATAGGTGCCCGCTAGGGTGTGAGTCACACACCTCCTCAAGACATGAATTACATCCTTTAATTTGTACTGCATAGCCTCTATGTAATTTGCAAGGATTACATAATTTACACTTTTCATTATAGTCATCAATAATTGTACAATTCTCGCATTGAGTCCAACTGCCAAGAGTGTACATGCACAATGGGCATATATAGAACATTTGGTTTCCGATGTCAACTCTCTCACAGCTAAAACGAAACTGATCCTCTTCGCGCCATAAATTCAAAGTGTAGGAAAGGGAGAGGAGTAAACTCTGTGACGTTGCCTCTTTCGAAGGAGGAGCCATCTACATTGGCAATGAAAGTATATCCACGATATCATTCTGACGTGTCGTGATCAAGATATCAATGAATTGAGTATAAGCATTTGAATCACATTTTAAAAGTTTCATACAATAGTCCAATGGGGGAGAATCAGTTTTCATTATATTGTCAAGTGTTCCTTGGGAGAATATCCTGCGTTGAAGAGATAACTCAAGAAATCATCATCCAAAATCAAATGTTTTTCCATAAACACTAGATTTGATCTAATTCTCTCTTTCTCAAATTTATTCATTTTTCAATCCTTTCACTCTGACTGCCAACTCTAGACTGAAAAGAAAGTTGGTTCGGAAACAACAACAAAATACTGTTTCTCGGAACCTCATAACATCTGGCTCGAATAACAATAACAACATTGACCTTGACATCTGCCTCGAGCGTGCACTTACAACAACAACATTGACCCCATTAACCACGTGTTCTCTCTAATGACTCTGTTCAAAACAACAACAAGAAGGAAGTGACAAAGTTCCTGTTTTTTCCATTCTCACTGACAAAATCCATAAAACCATGAAATAATCAACACACATAACCATCCATAAAACCATCCATAAATGTGACAAAGTTCCTGTTTTTTCATTCTCACTGACAAAGTCCATTAACCACGTGGTTCTATGCCCATATATGGTGTGCCAGTAGGAGTTTTTAAGAAAAAAGTGTCCGGATTGGGATTCGAAGGGGTGGTGTAATCGTGGGAGTTTTAAAAAAAAAAAAAAAGTGTCCGGATTGGGATTCGAAGGGGTGGTGTAATCGTGGGAGATATTATGGCATCTCTACTATAGTCAAAAGTAATTGGAAAGCACTAAAACCCCTTCTACGCCCAACCTTTCTCCAAAAACATCCAATCAAAATTTTGAGATAGCATTTTGTTCAACGTAGTTGAAAGCTTTGGAAATTATATCTTTGAGCATGACACCTCCCTCCTCTAAGATCTTCAGGGCAAGGGTTATAATTTATGCCCCCCCCAACGCCCTTTTTTCCCAAATGCATCCGATAAAAATTTTGAAATAGCTTTTTTGTCAAAAATAAGCTATCTCAACACGCCCCCCCCCCCTCCAATGCCCTGTTTTCCCAAATGCATCCGATAAAAATTTTGAAATAGCTTTTTTGTCAAAATAGTTCAAAGATCATCCAACCAAAACTCGGTTTTCGACACAACCCCCCAGGGCCCGAGGGTATTCGTTGTAATCTATGCCCTGGGGGCATATATGTCTTTATGGAAGGGATGCTCATGTTAACTTTAAAGTGGGCTCATTTGATTGGAAATTGAAAGATCTAGTTCACTTTTTAAGAGTCAAAATAGATTGGAGGGCACATAGCCACCCCTCCCCCCGCCTTTTTTTTTCTCAAACCCTAATTTCTCAAAGACCTATTTCTACAATTTTCAACATCGTTGAAATAAATCGTTATTTCAAAATTTTGATTGGATGTGTTTGGGGAAAAGGTGGGCGTGAGAGGGGATTAGTTGCCCTCCAATTTCTTTTGACCCATAAAACACGCACTAGAACTCTCGATTTCCAATCGATTGAGCCCCCTTTAAAGTTTTTACGAAGACCCCTTCAATATGAAGTGCCTCTGGGAAAACAAAATAGATAAATAACAATAATAAGACTTTTGAGCCGTCTGGCCTTTACTGGGGAAAAAAGGTGCGCAGTGGGGGGGGGGCTAGTTGCCCTATAATCTCTTTTGAATGTCAAAAACTGAACTAGAACTTTCAATTTCCAATCAAATTAGCCCTTTCTGAAGTTTTTACGAGCCTCCCTTCCGTTAGAATAATATATTCCTCCAGGGCATAACTTACAACGCATGGCTTCGGGCCCAGGGGGGCTTCGCCGACCCCAAAATTTTCATTATATGGTCGTTGAATTATGTTAAAAAATGGCTATCTCAAATTTCTTATCAGAAAGGTCTGAGAAAAAAGAGCGTGGAAAGGGGGGGGGGGGGGGGGACTAGGTGCTCTTCAATCTCTTTTGACTCTTGAAAAGTGAACTAGAACTTTTAAATTCCAATCAAATGAGCCCTCTTTGAAGTTTATACGAGCATCCCTTCCATAAGAACATATATGCCCCCACGGCATAACTTACAACGCCTGCCCCCAAGTCCTAGGGGGTTGTGTCGACACCGGAGTTTTTGTTATATGATCTTTGAACTCTTTTTAACAAAAAAGCTATCGCAAAATTTTGACCGGATACATCTGGGAAAAAGGGCGTGGGACTGTTTACCCTCCGATATCTTTTGATGCTTAAAAAGTGAACTAGAACTTTCAATTTCCAATCAAATGAGCCCTCTCTGAAGTTAATACGAGTATTCCTTCCATAAGAAACCATATATGCTCCCAGGGCACAACTTATAACCCCTACCCTGAAGCCCTGGAGGGGAGGGGTGTCCTACTGAAAGATATTGTTTCCAGAACTTTCAACTACGTTTAAAAAAAAAAAAAAAAAAAAAAAAAAAATGGCTATCTCAAAATTTTGATTGATTTACTATTGAGCTGGGTCGCTCCTTACTTACACTTCGTTACCACGAACTGTTTGAAACAAAAGTACTAAATTTTTTTTTCAACCAAATGGCATGTATATCTGTTGATGGGTTAAAACCCAATTTAACAGGAATTTTTCTTAATCATCGTTTTTATTTCTTAACATTTTTTTCTACTTAAATAATATTTTTGTTCTAGGACTTAAGACATGACAACCTCTTGAAGAACTTGGATCCAAAGTGTGTACGCAGCTTAAATGGTTGTCGGGTCACAGACGAGATCCTCAGATTGGTTCCAAACAAAGAAACTTTTAGATTGGCTCTCAGGGCAGTTAAATTGTGGGCCAAGAGTGAGTTTTTTGTTTTACTTTTATACAGCAGACCCAATTTTTGATTTTTAAATTCTATAGTATTCTTGGACTTGGGATTTGCCGTCCAGACAAGAAAATGTTTTGGAAGCAATCAATGGGATATGAACCTGTTTCTGGAAACAAATAGGCTGGCTTTGTTGAATCCCTCAATTGTCTAAAGGGAAGCAATCTGTTAAATTCTATAAATACAGGCAGTAAGATGATAAAAATTGATATATAGAAGCATTATAAATTTCTTGTGGTGATACAATTTTGCGCAGAACCTGCAATCGGGTCAATCCAGCAAACCCCGGAAGGCTGTCCCTTAAAAGAAAAAGATTAATAGTATTGCCCACAAGGGAGCATCTAGGATCTTTTGTTTGGGAGGTAAGGGTCAGGTTTAATCTAGAATATTAAATAGTTTTTGTATTGCTAACTTAACTCACAGACGGGGAAATTTTACAGGGACTGTGGTTTTGACAGCTCTTAGTAAGCCTACCACTTGAACTGTCAAATATATACTTTTTTCTATAAGTTTTTTTTTTTTCATATTCTAAATTTATACTAGTCAGACTATTGAAAGTATTTATTGTTAGCTTCAAGAGCAATTAAAATTATTCCCAGTTTAAAAAACAAATACATGGAGTTAAATTTTCAAGTCTTGAAAAAATGAAATCCGTTTAAAAAAAAAATGATATTTAATTAGATATGGGAATTTTTGCGAACAATTCTCGACAATATTTATTTTTTAATCTATAAGTGTGGCTTTTGATATCAATATTTGGTGCCTTTCTAAAAAAAAATCAAAGATAAGTTTGATTTTTCAGCCTAAATAATTTTGTTTTCAGGACAAGGAATTTACAGCAACGTTCTTGGTTATTTGGGTGGCTTTTTCTTGGGCTATGCTAGTTGCTCGAACTTGTCAACTCTATCCAAATGCTGCAGCTACAACCTTGGTCCACAAATTTTTCTTAGCATTTTCCATGTGGAAGTGGCCACAGCCCGTCCTGCTAAAGCAGCCGGATAACACAGATCTAGGTTTCCCTGTCTGGGATCCTAGGGTAAGTCATTGATTATTGTTATAAGTTATTATTATCTTTCTTTTGGAAAAGGTCTCTAGACAGTGTGGGGAAAAATTTAACGGATTTGATATGTTCAAAATTTCAATTTTTTTGGAAATATAACCTCATCTATCATGAAAGGTATTTACGAACGAATTTACAAATCCAAAGAATAAAATGGACGGGTTTGATTCTTTATAGCTCCATGACAGACTTGTCATGAAAATGGAATGGAACCATACAATTAATCTGGAATAAAGTAATCGCAATATTAAATTTGGGAACCATACAATTAATCTGGAATAAAGTAATCGCAATATTAAAATTTTGGTTCCACATTAGAAGCAATTATTATTCAAATTATTATTCGGCTAACTGTAGTCTATTAAATGCACGTAGAAATGAAAAAATAATAACCCAAAACAATCTGCTCTAATCTGCGACAGTTTTTTTCAAGTTTAATTATTTTTATATTTGTTATATGTTTTTATTGTTATTTATGTCAATAAAAATATATAAGATCAGGTTACATATAGCATCAGGATCAGGTTTGCGCATAAAACAGTCCCTACCCAATTTTTTTTTTTTTTGTAGAAAACAATTTTATCTCTACAACTCTTTGAAGTACTATTATTTTCTAGCCATTCTTGCCAATAGCTATTACCTTGACCCTTAGTATGTAAGTTTTTAATTTACAAATCATATTTTTTCTAACTAAGAACATATTGTTCTTCAAATGTTTTTTCAAATTGAAAAATAAAACATTTCCCTGGCCTTTCTACTTCTTTTATCCTCGGCTATCCACATTATTTACTAATAAGGCTACCTACTTAAGTGAAGCTATTCATCTCGTAAATTTCTCATGTCTTTACATCTTCACATACCTTTATTGGTCATTTCAGCGGCTTAGTTTTCTTTAGATTAGTTTTCAAATATATTCTTGCACTTAGATCTCTAAAAACCTAAGAAATTTCTGTATTTTCCCTAATTTTTTACTTATGACACATTGGCACATATTTTCTTTTGTCTGACCACTTTGAAGGAATGGTCACAGAAACTTGGAAGAGGGCTAATTCAATTAGAAATTAGAAGTTCTAGTGCCCTTTTCAAGAGTCGAAAATAATTGAATTGACCTCCTTAATATAACTTAACTCTTCCAGGTTAATCTCGGTGACAGGAGTCACGTCATGCCCATAATAACACCAGCCCTATCCTCAGCAAAATTCCACATTTAACGTGACGTTAAGCACTCGCACTGTTATGCAAGAAGCTCTCAGAAACGCCTTGGCTTTAACGAAAGAAATAATGATGGGACGACTAGGAATAACGTGGGAGAACTTGTTTGAGCCAACCTCATCTTTCTTCAAATACAGGTAAGGAAATTGCCTGAAATGATTATTTTTATCTTTAAATGTTTCAAAGACATTTAAAGATTGTTGTTTTAGTAGAGGTTACAACCTAGTTAAGAGTTGACTAGATTTATTTTTGATCTGAATTTAAGGATATCATTCCTTGTTTACCTTAATTTAGTTTTCTTCTTTACTTGTCAAAAAGAGAGAGAAGGGTATTCTTTTACATGATAAGGGTTTATTTTTGATATAGCAATTCTTAAAAGGAATGTCCTGGCATTAGGATGAAATGGGGGGGGCTGGTATGCAGTAAACATGAAAACGGAATTTAAATATTGACAATCCTGGTGCAAGATTCTTCTTCTCAACTATTTATAAGAACAGTTCAGTTTATACCCACTTATGACCAAAGCTCTATTATTCTATGATTCTTCCATCATTGTTTCCGAAAGATGTATTTATTAGATTTTCAGAGTCACTTGAGTCACTCAGGGTCACTATGTTTTTCAATTTTCTAAACTTATAGTCTTTTAAAAAAATATTTCAGCAGCATAGATTTTATTTTTTCATAGTTCAAAAAAGTTTTGCATCGAAAATTTGATGTAAATAACAGACAAGTACCAAACCTTGTTTTATTAAAGGTCAAAAAAAAAAACCAAAAACTTTGAGATTATGAGGCGGAAATTTGAAAAGGGGAGGGGGGTAGCAAAAACTGAAAAAAGCATTATAAAATCCTTATATGCCCCCAGAGCATAACTTTTAAAACCCTTGCCCTGAGGGTTGGGGGGAGTGTCCTCCTAAAAAAACATATTTTCTATCTGGAAATCAACTACGCTGAACAAAATGGCTATCTCAAAATTATTATTGGATGTATTTGGGGGAATGATGGGCGTGGGGGGGCTAGTTGCCCTCCAATCACTTTCGACTATTTAAAAGCGGACTAGCCCTTTTGAATTTCCAATTGAATGAGCCTGTTTTGAAGTTTTTAACGACAAGCGACGCCTTCTATAAAAACCTTATATGCCCCCAGGGCATAACTTAAAACCCTTACCCTGAGGGTTTGTGGGGAGTATCCTCCTCAAAAACATATTTTCTATCTTGAAATCAAACTACGCCGAACAAAATGGCTATCTCAAAATTTTGATTAGATGTGTTCGGGGGAATGATAGGTGGGGGGGGGGGGGGGGGGGGGGGGGGGGGGCTAGTTGCCCCTCCAATCCCTTTCGACTATTAAAAAGGGCACTAGCCACTCCAATTTCCAATACAATGAGCCCCTTTTTGAAGTTTCTAAACGACAACTCCTTCGATAAGTACGAAGTGCCCGGGTATGGAGTAAAAACAAAAAAAAAACACATTGTGACCACATCATTCTTTACTTAGGCAGCGCTAGTGCGCTGCCTATGATTGCTATTTACTTAACATTCATTGCTGTGAAGAATTAAAATTAAAATATTCCAGTCAAATCATATAAATGAAATGTCAGTGGAAAATTGGAAAGAGGTCATTATCTGTCGCAAATAAGAACTAATTTTCCCCTCTTAAGGTTAAAAGTTAATGGAAGGCCTACAAAGGGCCATACAGATTTTTTTTTCAATTTGCTGTTGTTTCCATGGTTTTTTCTTGTTCTGCCGTCTTTCGTTTGCTTTTCTTATAATTAGTTTAAAAAATGCAGATTTCCAGAGGGCTAGGCCCTCTTGTACCTTCCTCCTCCTTGCGGGTGATTAATGACTTTAAAAAAACAAGCATTTCATCGAAATGTATCAACTTCGAAATGTCGAACTCCGAAAACGTTCGAAATGTCGGACTTCAAATGTTTCATTCAAATCCGTATCCAGGATTTTAGTTTGGGGTGGAGGAGGATTTGAGGAAATTTTTAAAACGGATCAAAAATTAGGTTATATGCAGTTAAATTAGTAACCATACCTCTTTTTACTGAGCTTGAGACCATAAAAAAAATAGTTAGAAAATATGTCAAAATCAGATAATAGCCATAGGTCAATTTTCCACCCAAATATTCCAGCATTTAGCCAATAAAAATACAAGCTACTATTGATTGGATGTTAGACACGCCCACTACTCTTTGATATCAGCTAAACGACATGGCTAATACAAAATCACGGGTTTTTAGGGCCATCTACAAATGAGTTAAATCGTCTGATGTCCACTCTTGCTCAACTGATATTTAACTCCAACCATGTATTTTAAGCGATTTTCAAAGCGGGAAACAAAAATAATAAAGTGGATGCTTTTGTAAAATAAAATTCAAGGCATCATCCCAAGTGAAGTCTATTGCTAGACTTCAGCTCCCCCCCCCCCACCAAGGGCACATCCAGGATATTTTTAGGAGGGAGAGACAAAATAGGTTGATCCGATGAAATTTGCGTTAATTAAGTAAATTACACTACATTAGACTACGTTAGGGGGGGGGTGTTCCCCGTTCCCCCTGGATCCCCCATAAAAAGGCTAGAAAAGTGCAATTAAATGAATTTTTTTAGTAACCCCTCTCGAATAAAACGAACCCCCTCCTTGAAAAAAAAAAAAATCCTGGATATAGCCTTATAAAAAACTAAACTGTTTAAATACATATTGTGTTCAATTATATACTCTTTGGAATTCCAAATGAAAGAAAAGGGAAAAAAGCATGATTTCCCCTACTTTTGTCAATATGGATTAAAAATACTGAAAAATAAATCTGGCTCTTCATTTTCTTTGACAATCTATACTTTTTTTATGATGGGGGGGGGGGGGGGGTTAACAAAAAAAATCTGTTATGCTCTCATTGCATAGAGTAGCAATTTCAGTCCTTCATTTTCTATGCATTTTTTGTAAGCCGGAAGAGTTGAAAACAATGCCTTTTGGAGATTAAAAAAAATAAAAAAAACAAGTTTTTTTTTTTTTTTTTTTTTTTTTAACTGAAAGTAAGGAGCGACATTAAAACTTAAAACGAACAGAAATTATTCCGTATATGAAAGGGGCTGTCCCCCCTCCTCAACGCCTCGCTGTTGACGCTAAAGCTTTTATTATTTAAAAAAATAGAGTTGTGAGAAAGTCAAACTTTAGCGTAAAGAGGCGTTGAGGAGGGGACAGACCGCCCCTTTCATATACGGAATAATTTCTGTTCGTTTTTAAGTTTTAATGTCGCTCCTTACTTTCAGTTAAAAAAAACTTGTTTTTTTTTTTTTAATTTTTGAATGAAAAAAAAAAACAAAAAAAAAAAAAAAAAAAAAAAAAAAAAAAAACAAAAAAAAAAAAAAATTTTTTTGAATAAAATGCAGGTTTTCATCCTTGCTCAAAGTACATGAATAATTAAAACACAATTTTCATATTAATTTACTTTTATTTTGGTTTTAAATGGCTTTCTCGAACTTGTTTCATTTTATTTACGAACGTTTTTTTATTAGTAAATAAATATACGTAACTTACGAATTAACTTACGTAAAGAACTTCTATATTTATATATTTTTTAATACGTATATTAGGGGGTTTCGCCCACTAGTCAATACCTTGCTCTTCAGCGAAAGTTTTAATTTTGTTCCAATTCTTTAAAAATGGCCACTCAATCCATCACAAGTCCGTTAATTAGAATAATAGCTCTTATTGAAAGTACTAAAAAAATCTCCGGCTTAAAGAGTGAGGTATTGACTAGGGAGTGAAACCCAATCATATATGTAATATTTTCTGTTCGTTTAAAGAGTTTTGATTTTTTTGGCTGCTGTTGTAGTTGAAAAACTTGTTTTTTTCGCTATAATCGGAACTTGATATCGCTGTATATCGAATTCTGAAACAAATAAGGATCGCGAATATGAGATCTGTCAATAATAAACTGATCACAATAGGCCGGACGCTTTCTTTCTGTTAAATTAAATTCATTAATTATATTGTGTTTGGTTGTATGTGTTTGGTTTGTGTAGCATGGCTACAAGTCTTTCTGGTCAAAGATTTTTAAAGCCTGCAGGCTTTTAAAAATCATTTAATAAATTATCAACTTTGGGCGAGACATTGGATCAAGAGAGTTTAGCTTTTTTTTTTTTTTCCAAACTTTCAACATCTCTTCTCACTGGAAAGATTGTTTTCTTGTTTTTTTTTTTTTATGTTGGGGAGAGGGTATTTTCTGGTCTCCATGGAGGCAAGGCCAGATTTCCTGGAATTACTTTAAAAATGGTCAGAAATAAAAAATAAATATAAACACAAGTTTTTTCAACTGAAAGTAAGGATCAGCATTAAATCTTAAAACGAAAAGAAATTACTACGTATATGAAGGGGTTGCTTCCTCCTCCTCAAACACCTTGCTCTTTACGCTAAAGTTTGAATTTTTGTCTCAATTTCCTTAAGAAAGACCCTTGAAACACAGGAGTCGTTTAATTAGAACAATAAGAAGCTTATACTCCTTATATTTTACGCTTGATCAGTCTTATAGACATGAGGATAATTACATTGTATTAATGCATTTTAATCTTAAAGATAGATAGAAACGTACCCCCAGATGGATTAAAACCAGCTAATTTATTAATCGTTAAATCATATTATCGGCAAGTTCATTATTTTTCGCTTTAAAATGATTACATCATCAGAGCTATGATACAAAAAAAAGTGAAGCTTTCTACGGTTTTTAGGAAATGTAAATTGTTTGAGTTTCTTTTTTGCATTTGGCCAGCGTATTCTCAAAACTGTTTTTGCTAGAAGTCAGTAAACTTAATGGTTATGAGGCACAGTTGGGAATCGGAGGAAAAAAAAAACGGAAAAAATGGCTGACACGCAAGCAGATAGTGTTCATTGTGTAGAACTTCACTTCTATTCAATTAAGTTAAAAAAAAAGATTTTCAATAGATAAATAGCCTGAGCAATATTTAGATTTTTTTTCGGGGGTTCTTGTTTTTTTCGGGGGTTGTTTCACCAAGGGATTTTGTTCGTTTGTTTTTTACCAAAAAAACCTTAACAACCATCAAAAATTTGTTTATATTCATTTTTTTTTTGATTTTTAAAAATTTGGATAAACATTTCGGTGGAGGGGGGGCTAAAATACCTACCCCTTCCCTGGATTGGATATGGCATTGTAAGTATTTTTTTTTTTCACTTTCAGTTGTTAATTTTAATTTCAGTTGTCAATTTAGGCCTTTAATTTGTAAGTAAAAAATTTCGCCTAATTTCAGTTTGTTCTTCTCAATTTGCTATTTTTATATTTTTAATTGAAAAGAAATTTAAATTAATCGCCCCATACTTCTTTGTCTATAAAACATTTGTGGCTTTTGAGTGTCTCTTATCGGGAAATCCTGTTAAATTTAATTCGGGAATTGCAATTGATTCTGGCTTGCTATTTTAGTTTTTAGCCACAGCTTTTAACAATTTTTGCAATAACAGTTTCATTATAGAAATTTGGGTGGTAGAAATTTAGGTGAATATTATTGAAATGGTTTGTTGGAAAAATCTGTATAATTTTACTTCTTTTACAGAGCTGTAGACAATATGCCCCATTCTGTTCTAACTGTGAACAGAGGCGAATAATGATCTATCATTTTATCACAGGAAATTGTATTACATTAGATTTGTTTTGACTGTTAGTTTGTTGAAATAATACCATTTGAGCATGTTCATTAAAAGGACCTTCTGTATTCTTAGCTGAAGATTTTTAGTTAGTTAGCCAGGAGGGAGGCGGAATCTTTACATGTTTCCCATGCTACAGTCATGCTATTTTTATTTCAGAAATATTTTCCTTATTAGTTCGCATACTATTAGTCTTATAGACATGCGGATAATTAAATATTAACACGTTATTTTTTGAAAGATAGAATTTACTTCCGGATGGATAAAACGAAGTCATTTATTATTCATAAAATAAGATAATTGGTAGTTCTATATCACCCAATTAGTGAAGACATTTAAAGTCAATATGAAAATACATCTATTTGTTTTGATTATTGAACGAAATATTTGGATATGCAGCAAGGTCTAAAAAGGCCTTAGACTTTCAAGTTAGAAAAGATACTTTTTAGATAGAACTTTGAGAACAAGAAAAGTATTATACGAGTTTATCTCATAAGCTGTAAGCAATTCAAAACCAACACTGGGCCTTTTGAAAGCTAAGTCAGTGTAAACGAGATAGTACGTATTCGGTAATCTCATCTTCCAAAACATGCGATCTCTAAACATTTTGCCGTAACTTTTTTTTTCCTAATCAAATTTCGAAAGTTTTTACCTCCTGTTAGCTTGCCCCTAGTTGTTCATTTAGATATTATGGCTATGCTATTTCAATAGTCTAGATATATATTATATGAGGCAAGCATACAAGGATGAGCTTCTTGAAACATGAATCCTCAAAAATCCTGAATTCTTAGAAGAAAAAAAACACCTACATACCTATCTATATAATGCTTTATTTTTCAGTTTTTGCTACCCCCCCCCCCTTTTCAAAATTCCACCTCATAAAACACGGTTTGGTACTTGTCTGTTACTTACATCAAATTTTCGATGCAAACTTATATGAACTATGAAAAAATAAAATCTATGCTGCTGAAATACTTTTTAAAAGACTATAAGTTTAGAAATTGAAAAACATAGAAATTGAAAAATTGAAGTAAACAAGGAATGTTATCCTTAAATTCAGATCAAAAATTATTTGTTCAGTTCTAAGATATTTCAAGCTTTTTTTTTTATGCATTCTGAATTTCTATATTCATTTGCTGGTATTATCCTAGTTAAACAGATTTGGACAGCAATTATTTTGCTGTTGAGAAATTCATTTGCTGGTATTATCTTAGTTAGTTAGAAATTTATATCATAGTAAAAAATTAAACAGATTTTATTATAAAAAAAAACAACCTATTTTATAGAATGTTAAATAGCGAGTCTTGTTTGTATAAAATTTTCTGTATCGCATTTTTTTGTTCAATAAAGTCCAAGTCAAGTTGGGTTGTTTTGTCTTCAATCAAAAACGCATCTTCATCCAGGAACGTATCAACTGTCCCAGTGGTTATCCTGCCTTCTTTCAACCATCGAATTTGGGGTTGCAGAAACAATATGGCTGAACTTATAATTCAGAATAAATTAATGGATTTTGCTCTACTATTCTTCATTAATGTTCCATATTTATTCCTGCTATTCCTAAGGATTCATTCAGTAAGTAAAAAAATACAGTTTTTAAAATGCCGTGAATATAAATTCACCTCGCTTGGATTAAAAAACCTTCCAGAAATAAAGAAAAAAGACATTGACGACAATTACATGACCCATAATGACCAAGATTTGGCAATATCAGGACAATGACCAAGAGATTCTTGAGCTGAGAGTATGCGAATGCGATAATGTAAGCAGAAAAAGGTAGGGGGATCCATTCACCTTGTTTGATCATATAATACACAGGGAAATACCATTTAATAGTTCAACAGAGAACCCTTCCCACCCCCCCCCCCCCAAAAAAAATAATAAGGTGGGCCCTTCTCGATTGGAATCCTGTAAACATACATGTAAACTCTTCTAAAATAAAAAGCAAATGAATTATTTTGCTGATTGAGAGGGGTCGTACAGCACACTACATCTGGACCACACTAATGAGGTGTAGTTTTGGGCCTAGAAAGACAATCATGGTCAATTTTCAGCTTCCTATCTCAATCAAAATAAAGAAAAGAGAACTTGAAAAGGTTATATTTGTCAAAACAATAAAGAAATAAGGCATTAAAACTATGGAAAAACAAAAATATTTATAATAAAAGGCAATTTCAAATTCAGAAAATAGCAATAAAAAGATATAGTCGGAGTTGTCAACTAAAGGAGGTCACCAACTAAAACACTGGAACACTTATAGTGCTATCATTTCTCTCTCGCTTGGCCGTCAAAGATGGAAAGCTGGCATCAGATGATCGCTTTCTTATCTTAGCATCACCCTAAAAAAGGAAAGAAAATTACATTTACATACATAAATAAATAAACTACCCAATGTCTTTCAGAGGTCGCTAAACATTCTGAAAATAAAAAGTAATTGATAATTAAAGACACTTTGAATAACAAATATAATAAACATGAAAACCATGTCTACTAGAGTTGGGAATAGTGGATGAGAATGCCCCTCCCCTTCGCTTTGAAAAGACTTGGACAAACTAAAATTCCAATAAAGAAGTTCTGTATATAAGATACCAGTGGTAAAACCCGGTGGTGGGTCCAAGGGGGCGAGGGGGTGCCCCCTCTAACGTAGTCTAAAGTAGTGTAATTTACTTAATAACTAAGAAATTCTAACTGTCTTTATAAAAAGAAGGAAAGATTAAAGAAGAAACGAAAAAGACGAAGAATCAATTTCAACGAAACAGGAAGAATTGATTGCCCAAAATGTGAGATTCTTGTGGAACTCGAAAGGCTTCTAAAAGAACAGGGTCAGGTCTGGATTAAACACTAGTTAGAAGAATTTAATACAGTTTCTGATATGTAGAGGCAATGGACTTTTAGTGGCCAGAGCCTTCACTTAGCTTGGTGAGTCGACTTATAATAACAGTAATTACTTCATCGTGACAAATTCCAGTTATTAAGGTGAAAATAATACCCTCCAATTTCCGGGCTTTTACTGTAAAGTATGGTTTAGCCCAAAACTAAAGAACGCGTTGTATTTTTTCTTCAAAATGCGTTAAAAAGAAAAATTGACATGTCTACTAGTTCTTCCATGACTAGTCACATATGCAAAGGTGTATTTACTTTATGAGAGTTGGGAAGACCAAAAATGTTTGACAAAACTGGATTTTCTACATCACGAGCGGAAAAAAAATTTCAAATTTAACCTCTTGTTTTAGTCAGTAGAAATAAATTAGAATTTTTGAATAAAATATCTAAAGCCGAAGTGGTCTGTTATGACAAGACAAAGTGAGAAATCAAAACAAAAGGACCATAACCACTTTTTTTTTTATTAAACTTATCAGCCAAACCAACCTTTGAAAGACAGAAATCATGATCAAAAGACAGCCATATCCTTAATAGGAAAAGCCCTATTGGAAGATTGTTTATTAACAAATTTTCACGATAATTTATGTCTTTTATTAAGTTAAAGCATTTCTGTTTTGTTCTGGAATCAAGGGGTTTGAATTATTAGGAATCAGCTATGTTTTTTTCTGTTAGACTTTTTTTAAGAAGACTTGTAGATTTATTAAGTTTGCATGTATTTTTACTAGAGACAAATAAGAATTGGCAGAAATGGCTAAGTATTGCCCGTCTTCTTGACGAGTAAAAGATTTAAGACCCGACCTGGGCTTCCATAACAACACAAACAGAGAAATCTTTGTTTCTCTAAATGGATTATACCCAATACTATGTCAATCCGCTTTTGAATCTGAATTCAAGTAGGCCTACACAAATGACATATTTGACATTTGCTGTTAGCTACTTGATGAGAAATTTTCAGACAAGGTTAAAGTTCCTAGAACCTTGTTAGAAATTAAAGAACTGCCAACTGCATGGCTAGTTAGTCTATTCAACACAAACTGATTCTCCATACTCAATTCCTTCACACGATAACAAACGGTCAATTACCTTTATCTCACCAAATTGAAGGTCTATTGCCAGTACCCTGCAAGACCCACCACGCTTCTACTAAAAAAAGAAAAGAAAATAACTTACAGCTGGGAGTTTTCCAGAGGTTAGAGTTGTTGCTGACTCTCTATGATGAATATCCCCAGTTGAACTAATGGTCGATGTGGAGGAAGATACCGCCTGCAAAGATTAAATATACCTATTAAAAAGGAACAATAATAATAATGAAAGCTCACTATTGATAAAACAATTTTGATAATTGATTTTGTATGTGTGTAACAGTTCGTGATATGCTTCCATCATCATTAGTTTCTTCTTCTTTTTTTTTCTCAACAACGGTGTTCAATATAACTATTAAAATATTTTATGGATAAACAAAATGGATAAGTCACAAAAAGAATTTTGAAAAAAAAAAAATATCGTTAACCATATAAAAAAGCTTATTGAACTATTTAGAGCTATTTCTACAATCTTTTCGGATGTGAGATACCTGGCGATGCGTGTTTATTTTTTTTTTTTCTATTCCCCGGGGTGATTCTATCGAACCAGTGATACTAGATGATCGGGAGAGGGCTTAATTGATCTAAAATCAAAAGTTCTAGTGCCTTTTTCAAGTGACCAAAAATAGTGACCACCGGAGGGCAGCCAGCCCCCCCCCCCTCACCACACTCTTTTACCCAAAATTATCCGATCAAAATTTTGAGATGGCCATTTTATTCAGCATGGTTGAAGATTTAATAACTATGTCTTTGAGGATGACTTGACCCCCCAAAGCCCCTTGGGGAAGGACTACAAGTTATGAACTTTTCCCATTGCTTACATATAATATTGGCTATTGGGAAATATAAAGATATCTTCTTAGGGGAGGGGCAGGTTCCTGGAGGGGGTTCTTACATGGGAAGATATTCCGTAGAGGAGTTTTCGCAGGGAAAGGGATTTTCCATGGGAGGGAGATCTGGATTTCCCAGCGTTAATTAAAAGACTATCAAAAATTAAACAAAAAACACGTTTTCTCAGCTGAAACTAGGGAGCAACATTAAAACTTGAAAAAATAGTAATTATTGCGTATATGAAAGAGTTGCCCCCTCTTCAATACCTTGCTATTTCCGCTAAAGTGTTCTCAAATTTGTAAAAAGTTTATTATTCTAATTAAACGGTGCTTATGTATGAGGAGTCATTCTCAAATAATTAGAACAAAAATTCAAACTTTAGCGTAAAGAGCAAGGTACTGAGGAGGGGGCAACCAAATCCCCCCTATAAGTAATAATTTCTGTTCGTTATAAGTTTTAATGTTGCTCCTTACTTTAATTGAAAAAACTTTTTTTTTAACTGCATTATAGACACCATCTAAGATTTTAAAAGAAGCAGAATATCCACAAATATAAATTACACTTGACGTATTTTTGATACTGATGCAGTCTATCTATGCGCATTGATAAGGAAAATATTTAGAAAATCTGCCTATATCGAATTACTGAGATAAAATATTGCTAACAGAAGCATTTCTTTTGGCTAATGAGAATTATAAATAAACGAAAACAAGCTTATAGTTGTACCTTAGAAATTATTGCACGTTAGACGCTTATTTTCCTCGTCGAACTAGTTAGCACTAAGTGAATATTACAGCTTAGTAATTCCCAGCCTACTTTCCCAAATAAATTTTAAAAAACCGAAATTTTATCTAGCTCAAAAAGCAGAATTATGAAGTCAGAAGTGTTGTAGCTTGTCTATACTAATTAGACAGTACTAAACTAATTGAGTACCTACCAGTTTTTTATGCCTTTGTAGCACGGATATGGGTAGATACTTCACCAACTCTTTCCTCTTCACATATTTCGCATCTATTTTCATCCCTTCTTTGAATTTCTGTTGCTGAGCAGCGGATATATGCACTGTAACAAACAAATGATAATAAATAAAATGGGCACTTTCTGGAAGGTAAAAACTTCAATTACAAATTAAAAATGGAAAAAATATTCTTGGAGATTTTAATTTATATTTGAAAGTGACCATTCGTTTAACTCCCTGGCTTTCAGGGTTCATGGTCTTGGACAAAATTCCCCTAAGACTGAGTAAAAAAAAAAATTTAGAAGAGGTGTCTGTAGCACACCACCTTTGATTTGGTAAAATTAAAGGAGATAGAAATAAAGCGCAGTTTTAAATAGGAAGCTGTATACAACCTGCTAAGAGGCGGGGAATTCGATTCCGATGATAAGATTATCTGAAACCGTCTCCATTAGATTGCAAACAAGGAAGAAGAAGAATTATGCTTTGTCATTACCAGAAGATACGCACTCCAGAAAAATTTAGAAAAGCATGAAAGTATGCTACCATGGACTGTTAAAAGTCATTATTAGCTAGTGAAAGACACCAAACGATCATGACCATGAGACCAACCTTGGACATACATCGAAGTTAGAAGGAAAATAAAAACACGACTCGTGTAAAAATAGTTCATGATCGTTAGAGCTTAAAACAATGAGCAATGTAGTTGACGGCAGGACCCCAACTAAATTATTAAATCGGGAAACAAAAGATTGACATTGTAAAGGCAGACCGAGCAATGACATCAGGTACACCTACCATAAGGATTTGCAAAAAAATTTTAACAAGTTCTTCATCAGCCATTTTATACTAGTTGACTTTGCAACATGAACCTGACAAAATACCCTCTTTTCTGTAGTCCATGAGCCAGAGTAGGTGAAGTACTTTGAATAATTACTTTTTATCTGCTTCTCCTCCTGTCCGTAAGCCTCTTACAAAGGATATATGCTTTTACAAGAGAAGCCAGAGGATAAAATCCACCATTGGCAGTTTTATCACTATCTGTTTTTAGTATAAAATCTGCTTTCTAAAACAATACATAATATTCACGTGGAAGCATTTTAAGAAGTTCATTATTTTTTTTTTAAAAGGGCCCAATGAAATCACAATTAAAGGAGACTTGTGTTTTAAGCAGTTCTTTCTTCAGTTTTGTAATTTTTTCGACAATTATGCCATTTGACCCAATAAAAATCATTCCCTATCCCTTTTTATGGTTAACCACAATCTTAGCTGAG
This sequence comes from Artemia sinica, assembly GCA_027921565.1. Taxonomy (NCBI): domain Eukaryota; kingdom Metazoa; phylum Arthropoda; class Branchiopoda; order Anostraca; family Artemiidae; genus Artemia; species Artemia sinica. The sequence goes on along the minus strand of JAPEVW010000193.1, from coordinate 281,165 downwards.
AATAACTGCAGCACCAGTGTTGTTTTTATCTGAAGAGCATAGGGAGGCGACAGCGAAGTGGGCTCTTTCACCAGTAAAATTAAAACAACAGCATATAGTCAAAGCAAAGAAATATCATCAACTAAGTTGATTGTTCAAAATCTTTTTCAGGTATGATTTGTGTGTGGTTTGACAATGCTGTCCATTATTATTTTTTAGTTTTATCCTGTATTTCTTACTGTACATTACTGTACATTCACAAAATAGTAGTAAAACGGTCTTTAACCTGCAAAAATGGTCTTAATATGTAGGATATGAACATTTGTAGACAGTAATAATATGTACAAAACACACAAATATGTACAGAATATGTATAAACCACAGGAAAAGAGTAATGGTTAATGTTAAAACAAGCAGACAGATAATCAAATAGTTTCCTACGCGAAGAAAACAATCAGCCGCAATCAAACAGAAAAAAGCATAAGGATAAACATTAATGTTTTCTTGGTAAAAAAAGTGTTTTTTAAATCAAGAAGGATGTTAACCATAACTTGCCATTATAAAGTATCATGGATTATAATTAACCGATAGGATATAAAAAAGATGTTAGTCAGATGTTACTAAGAGCTTGTTCGGTGAATTGTTGAATAATGACAAACATAATGAGATAGCTTACCTAGTTCAATGAAATTCTGAATATCAAAGCTCAGATCTATGCTAAGATTTTCAGCTTTCTCAAATTCGAGCCCAATAAACCATATTGTTGTGACTGAATCCCTGAAAAGAAAATGAACTTTTTACTAAAGTTACTATCTTGTTCTATCTAAAGTTCTGTCACATGAAAACACCCAAAGAATTGTATTATATTAATGGATATTCATAAAAAACAAAAGCTGAAAAAAAGCCGGTTCACACGATTATATTAATTTTAATTAATGTCTCGCTTGGTTCGCACGCAAACGCGTGAATTTTCGCATTTAACAACCAATATGCAATGATTCCTGTTAAAGGGCGAAAAGCAAGAAAGCTCAGGATATTAAAGTTTTGCTTCGTGACATTTGGAGTGAACACGACCCTCAAGTTTCAAAAATTCATAATATACATATAAAGAAACAACAAATTCAACGTAAAAAGAACATTTCTACGAAACATAATCTACGAAAATTATTGGCTTTAGTCCTACCCTCCCCCGTCACCATAAAAACAAATTGAAATGGTACTTCATACGCTAAGATAAGTTCTTCATTGTTAGTGACGCCTCACGTCTCACGGAGTTCCACGTGCACGTACAGTACTAGATTTGAAATTTTCAAAGCCTAATGGTTAATGAAGTTATAGACCTACTTCACTAGCGTTCAATAGAAACATTCACACCTTTAAAGAAATTTAAACAAGGGAAATAGCTTTAAAATGGGAGGGCTCAAATAAGAGCCATTTCATCTGAAACAGGGAATAACAAAGAGAGACAAAGTGATGTTTTTTCTTGTCTCAATCGTTGTTTAAATTTTTTATTGATTCTTTAATGTTTTTGTATTTTTCTACCTTTTTTGCTTTTTTATAGATGAATCTGTGTTTTTTTTTTGTGTCCAATAAATTACCACGAGTATACTGCAATAAATTTAGCATTCATCCTTTATTCTTTTTGCAATTTTTTTTGCTATTAATATACAAAAAAAAAATACAAGTGACCATTTAAAAAAAATGCATCAACGAGTAAGCTTTCAGATTTATTTGAGTTCCATTCTATAAAATACAAAACGGCAATCGAGCCCAAAGTATTCAGAAAGTGCAATACGCACAATATACCTAAAAATGAATCAACTAAATAATCAAGGAATTATCCTAAGAAATAAAATTGAAAAATTACAGAGAAAACAGAATCGAAAAGATAACTCACTTTTCAGATTCCAGAGGTTCAAATTGCTCTGGACTAATATGTGCCAGTTTGATAGCAGAATTTCTGTCAAAGTTTTGAATCAGGATTCGAATCTTAGATTCAATAAGACCCACCCATTCCAGGAGGTTGTCTTGAGTTAAAGCGCTTGCTAACAACACCACGAAATGCCTAAAAAGAGTATTTAACCATTTAAATCTTTATTCTTTCCTGATAAACAAGTTTTTAAGAAGGAAGAAAAAAATATTTTAAGGTCTATGTTCCCTTAGAAACACGCTACTTTGCGACAAGCCTACTGCTACAATTTGTACCAATAGGATCAAATACTTATATCATTCCATTTACTAGTTTTAGATTTATCCATTTATAGGTCAGATATTGTATAAACTTTTTTTTAGAAAATAATCTAAAATTGCTTAGAAGGAAGAAAATTGTCCTATTTCCATTTTTTTTCTCATGCCTTTTCAAATCTAATCCACAGAAAAGAAAAATGCAGATCATGTTTCACATATGCAGTACAGCGAACGGATAAAGTTGAATCAAACAGTTCGTGGTAAAAAACTGTAAGTAAGGAGCGACCCGGCTCAATGGTAACCTAAACTCTAGAAAACGGTATTTCAATACAAGTAGATACATAAAAAGAATTAGATTTTAATGGTGATTTCAAATACATAAATTTCATCAAGTTTAGTCCTACCCGTCAAAAGTTAAGCGCCTGAGAAAATTTGGCTGATTTTCGAAAAAAGGGGGAAAGACCCCCTAAAAGTTATAGAATCTTAATGAAAATCACACCATCATATTCAGCGTATCAGAGAACCCTACTGTAGAAGGTTTCAAGGTCCTATCTACAAAAATGTGGAATTTTGCGTTTTTGCCAGAAGAAAGATCACGGGTGCGTGTTTATTTGCTTTTTTTTTCCAGGGGGCGATCGTATCGACCCAGTGGTCCTAGAATATCGTGGGAGGGCTCATTAGAATGGAAATTAAAAGTTGTAGTGCCCTTTTTAAGTGACAAAAAAATGGATGGCAACTAGGCCCCCTCCCACGCGCATTTTTTCCCAAAGTCACCCGATCAAAATTTTGAGATAGCCATTTTGTTCAGCATGTTCAAAAATATTATAAGTATGTCTTTTAGGATGACTAATACCCGAAGTTCTCGGGGGGAGGGCTGAAAGTTATGAACTTTACCCAATGTTAACATATAGTATTGGTTATTGGGAAGTATATAGACGTTTTCAGGGGAGATTTTTTCTGGTGGGGGGGGGGGGGTCAGGGGTTATGTGGGAGGTTCTTTCCATAAAGGAAGTTTTCATGGGAGAGGGACATTACTACGAAGGAGACGCCAGACTTCCAAGCATTTATTTAAAAAAAAGATCAGAAATTAAATATAAAAAACAAGTTTTTCAGCTGCAACAGCAGCAACATCAAAACTTTAAACGAACAGAAAATATTACATATATGACTGGGTTCACCCCCTAGTCAATACCTTGCTCTTTAAGCCAAATATTTTTTAGTACTTTCATAAGAGCTATTTATTCTAATTAACGGCCTTTGTGATTAAGCGGTCATTTTTAAAGAATTGGAACAAAATTCAAACTTTAGCTTAAAGAGCAAGGTATTGACTAGGGGGCGAACCCCTAATATACGTATCAAAAATATATGAATATAGAAGTTCGTTACGTAAGTTAATTCGTAAGTTACGTATATTTATTACTAATAAAAACGTTCGTAAATAAATTAAACAATTTTCGAGAAAGCCATTTAACCAAATAAAAGTAAATTAATATGCAAATTTTGTTTTAATTATTCATGTACGGTGAGCCAAGATCAAAACCTGCATTTATTCAAAAACGTTAAAAATTAAATAAAAGAACAAGTTTTTTTAACTGAAAGTAAGGAATGACGTTAAAACTTAAAACGAACAGAAATTATTCCTTATATCAAAGGGGCTGTCCCCCTCCTTAACGCCTCGCTCTTTACGCTAAAGTTTGACTTTCTCACAACTCTATTTTTTTAAACAATAAAAAAAATTAGCGTAAAGAGCGAGGCGTTGAGGAGGGGACAGCCCTTTCATATAAGGAATAATTTCTGTTCGTTTTAAGTTTTAACGTCATTCCTTACTTTCAGTTAAAAAAAACTTGATTTTTTTATTTCAGCTATAAGAAAAAAGCAATGTCGTCTTACAATGAAACATTAAGACCGAAGTGCCGCAGAAAAAACTATACTTTCATGATTTGGACAAGAAACGAAGAAAATCATGATAGGAAGTTTGTCATTAAATTCAAAAGGAAGAAAAATGGTGTTCGATGACTATCAAAAATAAGGCATAAAGTAGAAAAAAAAAATGCATCAACCAATCAGAAATAACTGTTTTTGACCTTTTGAAAAACAAACAAAGAAAGGTTAGCCTAACTAAACAAAATAAAGCCTTGAACGTTTTATTTATGTCACTAAAACAAGTAATATTTTGATTGTTGAGCATTAAAAAGTCCTCCGGGATAAATAAATTTTCAGTTTATACACGCACTCTAAGTTAAGCCACGTGAACTGATATTTTTCTGTTGGTTCATAATTGACAATAACTTTAATACCGAGCCTTCAATTACTCCAGTACAATGACATAAGTTTCAATTAACAGCTGACATTAAGCCTAATACGACTTTTAAGGCTAAAGCTTGTAGCTAAAAGTTAATTTTTGAAAATATGAGGCCGTTTGAGCCCCTCTCCGGCAAGAGGGAAACTATGGAAACAAATATAGTGCCCATTGGTTTTGAGCTGTGGATACCAATAGGGTATCCACTATAAGCAGACAATAAGCAGAGCTTGTCTAAAGGGAGAGATTAAAAAAAAAAAAAAAAAAAAAAAAAAAAATAAAAAAAAAAAAATCCAAACTTGGAAAATCCTAAGAATTATGACTGTCTCTATATGTAGTAAAAGCAGGACTTCTGCAAGGACGTACCCAGGATTTTTTTTTTCGGAGGGGGGTTTTACTCAAAGATTTACGCATAGAAAGTTTGTTTGTATCCATTTTTTGTTACAAACATTTCTGGGGGGGGGTCAAAACCCCCCTAACCCCCCCCCCCTCTGGGTACGGCCTTGGAATTCTGACATGCTAACAGAACTTTGTTTTCCACGAACAGAACTTTGATTCTTACGAAATCAAAGTAAGGATGGCCCCGGCTTAATAGCAACAGAAACTCTAAAAAAACAGAATGTTGATACCAATAGATATACCAAAAGAGTTGGCTTATTATGCTGATTCTAAATATATAAGTTTCGTTAAGTTCAGTCTTACCCATCAAAAGCTGCAGGCCTGAGAAAATTAATCTGATTTTCGAAAAAAGGGGGAAGGTTTCAAGCTTCTATCTGCCAAATGTGGAATTTTTGATTTTTTTGCCAGAAAAAATATCACGGATGTGTTTTTTTTTTCAGGGGTAATCGTATTGAACCAGTGTGCCTAATACTTCGAGAGATGGCTCATTCTAACGGAATGAAAATTCTATTGCCTTTTGTAAGTGACCAAAATTTTTTTTAAGAGGCCAACTAGACCCCTCCCACGCCACTTTTTTCCCAAAATTGTCCGATAAAATTTATAGACAGCTATTTTGTTCAGCATAGTTGAAAGATCCAATAATTATTTCTTTGGAGATAACATGACCCTCCCCCACAGCCCCTGGGGAAGATCTGTAAGTTATTAAATTGTCCATTTTAAGAGGCCAACTAGACCCCTCCCACGCCACTTTTTTCCCAAAATTGTCCGATAAAATTTTTAGACAGCTATTTTGTTCAGCATAGTTGAAAGATCCAATAATTATTTCTTTGGAGATAACATGACCCTCCCCCCACAGCCCCTGGGGAAAGATCTTTAAGTTATAAAATTGTCCATTGTTTACGCATAGTATTTATTATTGGGAAGTATTCTTACATTTTTCAGGTGAGGAGGGGAGGATAAATTTTCTTCTGCGAGGATTATAATTTTTTTCCGTGGATGTGACGCCAGATATCTTGGCGTTATTAAAAAAAAAAAACATAAATCAAATAAAAAAACAAGTTTTCAACTGAAAGTAAAGAGAAAAATTAAACCTTAAAACGAACAACAATTATTATGTATATGAGGGGGTTGTCCCCTATTCAACACCTCGCTCTTTACATTAAAGCTTAAATGTTGTCCTAATTCCTTAAAAACAACTCCTGAAACACAAGGGTTCGTTTAATTCGGACAATAAGTAGCTTTTTTTAAAGTGCCGAAAACCTTAGTGTAAAGAGATGGGTGCTTAGGAGGCGGAAAATATTTGTCCTTAGCCGTTTTATCTAAATACCTGTTTCTTAAATTTTGGCTACTGTAAGTCTTTATTTATCTAGTTAACTCTTAACTAGGTTGTAACTTCTACTACAGCAACAATCTTTTAAATGTCTTTGAACCATTTTAAAGATAAAAATAATCATTTCAGGCAATTTTCCTTACCTGTATTTGAAGAAAAATGAGGTTGGCTCAAACAAGTTCTCCCACGTTATTCCTGGTCGTCCCATCATTATGTCTTTCGTTTAAAGCCAAGGCGTTTGTGAGAGCTTCTTGCATAACAGTGCGAGTGCTTAACGTCACGTTAAATGTTGAATTTTGCTGAGGATAGGCTGGTGTTATTATAGGCATGACGTGACTCCTGTCACCGAGATTAACCTGGAAGAGTTAAGTTATATTAAGGAGGTCAATCCAATTATATTCGACTCTTGAAAAGGGCACTAGAACTTCTAATTTCTAGTTGAATTAACCCTCTTCCAAGTTTCTTCGACCATCCCTTCAAAGTGGTCAGAAAAAAGAAAATATGTGTCAAAGTGTCATAAGTAAAAAATTAGAGAAAATACAGAAATTTCTTAGGTTTTTAGAGATCAAAGTGCAAGAATATATTTGAAAACTAATCTAAAGAAAACTAAGCCGTTGAAATGACCAATAAAGGTATATGAAGATGTAAAGATATAAGAAATTTACCAAATGAATAGCTTCACTTAAATAGGTAGCCTTATTAGAAAATAAGGTGGATAGCTGAGGATAAAAGAAGTAGAAAGGCCAGGGAATCGTTTTATTTTTCAATTTGAAAAAAAAACATTTGAAGAACAATATGTTCTTAATTAGAAAAACATGATTTGTAAATTAAAACTTACATACTAGAGGTCACGGTAATAGCTATTGGCAAGCAAGGCTAGAAAATAAGTGTACTTCAACGAGTTGCAGAGAAAAAATTGTTTACTACAAAAATTGGGTAGGGACTGTTTTATGTGCAAACCTGATCCTGATGTTATATGTAACCTGATCTTATATGTTTTTATTGACATAAATGTCAATAAAAACATATAACAAATATAAAAATAATGAAACTTAAAAAACACCGTCATAGATTAGAGCAGATTGTTTTGGGTTATTATTTTTTTCATTTCTACGTGCATTTAATAGACTACAGTTAGCCGTTTCGATTTTGCTTTAGAATGAATAATAATTACTTCTAATATGGAACCAAAAGTTTAATATTGCTATTACTTTAGTCCAGATTAATTGTATGGTTCAATACCATTTTCATGAAAAGTCTGTAATGGAGCTATAAAGAATCGAAACCCGTCCCTTTTATTCTTTGGATTCGTAAATTCGTTCGTAAATACTTTTCATGATAATTGATGTTAAATTCCGAAATAATTGAAATTTTGAACATATCAAATCCGTTAAATTTTTCCCCACACTTTCTAGAGACCTATTCCAAAAGAATGATAATAATAACTTATAACAATAATCAATGACTTACCCTAGGATCCCAGACAGGGAAACCTAGATCTGTGTTATCCGGCTGCTTTAGCAGGACGGGCTGTGGCCACTTCCACATGGAAAATACTAAGAAAAATTTGTGGACCAAGGTTGCAGCTGCAGCATTTGGATAGAGTTGACAAGTTCGAGCAACTAGCATAGCCCAAGAAACGCCACCCAAATAACCAAGAACGTTGCTGTAAATTCCTTGTCCTGAAAACAAAATTATTTAAGGCTGAAAAATCAAACTTATCTTTGATTTTTTTTTTAGAAAGGCACCAAATATTGATATCAAAAGCCACACTTATAGATTAAAAAATAAATATTGTCGAGAATTGTTCGCAAAAATTCCCCTATCTAATTAAATATCATATTTTTTTTTTTTTAGACGGGGTTCATTTTTCAAGACTTGGAAATTTAACTCCTTATATTAGTTTTTTAACTGGGAATAATTTTAATTGCTCTTAAAGCTAACAATAAATAATTTTAATAGTCTGACTAGTATAAACTTGGAATATGAAAAAAAACTTATAGAAAAAGTATATATTTTGACAGTTCAAGTGGTAGACTTACTAAGAGCTGTCAAAACCACCGTCCCTGTAAAATTGCCCCGTCTTTGAGTAAGTCTGCTATACAAAAACTATTTAATTTTCTAGATTAAACCCTCCCTTACCTCCCAAACAAAAGATCCTAGATGCACCCTTGTGGGCAATACTATTAATTTTTTCTTTTAAGGGACAGCCTTCCGGGGTTTGCTGGATTGAAAATGACAACTTACCAAGTCATCAGGAATTTCCTTCAATGCAAGCCTAGCAAAGAGCATATCAACTTCAATACCACTAAATTTCATTTTGATGACAGGGACAAACGCTTCTTCAACAGCTCGGAGCTCAGTTACTTTCGACTGCTCTTTCAACAGCTCAAAAAAACGATGTAAAATAGTCAGACCTGTCCATATGTCTAGGTGCAATGCATAGTGCATCTATATCGGCGCCCTTGTTATGCACACCAAGCCTGAAATTCAAGAATATGTATTTCGTGTATACACTGTATCACAGTATCATAATTTATAACTTGTGCATACACAGAAACTTTTGTTCTTTTTTAAAAAAACATTATAGGGACAGAAAGTTTAAACCCTTAGAGAAATTTTAGAGACAGGAAAAAGTGGCATAATTTTGTCATAATCCGGGGGGGGGGGGGCAAAGTTGGAAACAGTTTTCCAAAATCATGTGAAAATGACAGTAAAAACTAAAAAAAATCCATTTGGATCCATAAATGTACTATTTAAGAACATAAAAGTATTATAAAGGTACTTTATTGTATACTATAAATGTAAATATGTACTAAAAAACTGATCTGTTTCTTTTGGTGCTTGAATTCTGTATGTTTATCTTAATTTCGACAAGAATTTGGAAGACATAAAACTTCTTCTGGGGGGACTAAGGTCTGGGGGGACGAGGCATGGGAATGGCAGTTACCCCACTGCCCCATAGAAAATTACACCACTGCAGGAAATTGAAAAGGCAATTAAGTGGGGTGAATGTTTTTCGCATTCTGTACTGTCTAAGGCTATAGCAATAAATACAATTTATACTAACCAGTGCAATATCCAAAATTTTGTTCAGGGGTGGGGGGGGGGGGGCTTAAAGGTATTTTCACCTGTGTTATCGAGACTAATTTACGAGTAGTATAAACATGTCTTGTTTTTTTTAGAAGAGGTAGTATTTTTACCAGCATTTTTATAAACAATTTACATGTCCAAGATATTTCTAGGGGTTTCAAACCAAAGAAACTGCTTCTTCCCCAGTTTATATGCCTTTAGGGTACTTTCTTGTTACCTAGTACATACTCGAGAATTTGTACTCCTAGTATATAATTGAGAATTTGTAGGTTGGTTTAGGTTACGTACTTAATATAATGCGGTCTGGACGGTCCCTCTTCCACAATTCTTTGTTGTAGTTTCCATAATTATGTTACTAAACTATTATATTTTCATTACATTTTCGCATATTTCATTATGATTAACCTAATTTCAGTTCATGAGTGTGTACTAGCTAACAAGGAAGTACCGCATTTAGTGTTAACAACCTAGTCTAGCGCTTGGATACAAAATGAAAGCGAAAGAAGTATTTTGAAACAAACTCCATAAGAAGATTTATAGCCAGAACTTAATTATCCTAAGGTGGAATTTATTTATCATAAATAAAATCTTACCTGTAAGAGCCAAAGGTATGAATTTTTCCACCAACATTCTCCACTACTGATGCAGGAACCTTTTTTATATTTTCTGACATGTCTCTAATCCAAACTTTGACCAGATCATTTAGCTTAGAAAGAACTTCAACTCTGTGCCTAAATTCGTCCTCTGACTCAAAACAGCCATGGCTTTTGAGTATTTCTTCAAGTTCTGTGGTTTTCTGTGTATCAAAAGGTTTTGGTCCATCTAGGCTAATTGCTGAAGTCACTCCTAAGGTTTTTGGCTGGTCGTTTTGGACAACAGGTTTGCTGCGTAGAACATTTCCAGATGATGTATGGTGAGAAGAATATGCATTCAACATCTTTTTCTCTATAAAAAATATGACAATAAACAGCTCTAAGATTTTGAAACAAATATTGGAGTAACAGTCTAAAAAATGAAAAAAAAAACAGAAATCTGGTTTGGGAAAATACTTCATACACGAAATGAATTACACGAAGACGAATTAGGGAAAATATGACTGCCTGAGAATTTAAATTTAGACTTGAGATCGTTTTTTGTAATGTGATTCTTTAGCGTTTCCTGAGGTTTTAATCGTTACTGCCTATTTTCAATCTTTCAAGATTGTATGGAGTTTTCGCTACTTTCTTTTAATATACTTTACTTGAAGAAGATATGTAGTTGAAATGGAATATTACAGGTATTTGAGGCAATACTACTGATTTTCTTTCACGGTATTGTAGAAAGAATAATACAGACTTTATTTCCAAATTAAAATCAGAATCCATAATTACTACGGAATATAGCCAACTTTGAAATATAATTAACCTGAAATTTTCTTTCACTTTTCCATGGAGGACGATAAATACTATTCAGCGAAAATTATTAAAAAAATGAAGTGCTAGTTTCGTAAGGAAAGAATGACAAATAAATTTTCAAAGAAAAGTAAACTTGTTATACGGTATTTTGCTTAGGATCTTATGATGTTTTACTTTTTTAAAACAGAAGCTTCAGGAGAACAACCTAAACTTAAGCAAATGTGTATATGTATCAGCATATTGCATTAAAAAAGGGTGAAAATGTTGCACATTGTTGAAATTTGAGTATACATTTTGAGGGTGGGGACAAAAAATGTTTTGGATGTTTTAATGGAAACAAAGATTGTACACTATTAAGTAAGTTATCCAGATGAATAAGCAAATGGGATGTCAAAAAAAAATCGATAACTTGGAGAAGATCCATTTTTTAAATACACAATTTTCAAAGATGCCACTTGGCAAGAGAAAGTTGGAATTCGACAGCACTGTCATCGACACCTTTTGTACCTCGATAATGACAAACAACTCTTTCCACTTTCAAAAGTTTCAGAAAATTAAAATTTGAAGGGTCAAAGGGAGGCAAAGCGGTGAGCAGAGGCATACTCTGCATTAAACAATGGGCGACACAGTCTATCAAACAGTTCGTGGTAACGAACTGTAAGTAAGGAGCGACCCGGCTCAATGGTAACCGAAACTCTAGAAAACGGGTTTTTGATACCAATAGATATATCAAAAGAATCAGATTTCAATTCTGATTTCAAATATATAACTTTCATCAAGTTTAGTGCTACCCATCAAAAGTTACGCGCCTGAGAAAATTTGGCTGATTTTCAAAAAAAGGGGAAAGACCCCCTAAAAGTTATAGAACCTTAATGAAAATCACACCATCATATTCAGCGTATCAGAGAACCCTACTTTAGAGGTTTCAAGCTCCTATCTACAAAAATGTGGAATTTTACATTTTTTGCCAGAAGAAAGATCACGGATGCGTGTTTATTTGTTTGTTTGTTTTTTGTTTTTTTTTGTTTTTTTTCCCCAGGGGTGATCGTATTGACCCAGTGGTCCTAGAATATCGTGGGAGGGCTCATTGGAACGGAAATTAAAAGTTCTAGTGCCCTTTTTAAAGTGACCAAAAAAAATGGAGGGCAACTAGGCCCCCTCCCACGCTTATTTTTTTCCCAAAGTCACCCGATCAAAATTCTGAGATAGCCATTTTGTTCAGAATGGTCGAAAATATGATAAAATATGTCTTTTAGGATGACTTAATCCCCCGAAGTTCCCAAACGGAGGGCTAAAAGTTATGAACTTTACCCAATGTTAACATATAGTATTGGTTATTGGGAAGTATACAGAAGTTTTCAGGAGGTTTTTTTTCTGGTAGTGGAGGGAAGGGTGGGTCGGTGGTTATGTTGGAGGATCTGTTCATGAAGGAAGTTTTCATGGGGGAAGGGAAATTGCCATGAAGGGGGCGCCGGACTTGCCAGCATTATTTATTGGTTATTGGGAAGTATACAACCATTTTCAGGAAGGATTTTTTCTGGAGGGGGGGGGGGGGCTAGACGAGGGGGTTAATCCGAAGAATATTTCCGTGGAGGATGTTCCTTTTGGGGTAAGGGAAATTTCTATGAAGGGGGCGCCGGATTTCCAAGCATTATATTTAAAAAAAAACGATCAGAAATTAAAAAAAAAAAAAAAACAAGTTTTTTCAACTGAAATGTAAGAAGGAATATTAGAACTTAAAACGAACAGAAATTATAACGTATGTGAGGGGGTTCTCCCCCAAGTCAATACCTCGCTCTTTACGCTACAGTTTTTTTTTAGTGCTTTCAAAAGAGCTATCTATTCTTCTAATTAAACGGCCTTTGTGATTCAGGGGTTTGTGAATCAAATTTTTTTTTAACTTTTAACGTAAAAGAGCGTGGTATTGATTAAGGGGAGAACCCCCTCATATACGTAATAACATATACGTAATAAAAAAAACAATAAAAAAACAAGCGATACGGCTCAATAGTAATCGAAACTTTTAAAAACGGAATTTTGATGTCAATAAATGTATCAAAAGAAATGTGTTTATAATGCTGATTCTAAATATATAAATTTATTAAGTTTAGTATTACTCATCAAAGGCTACGAGCCTGAGAAAATTTACTCGATTTTTAAAGAGGGGGGAAACATCCCCTGCATTAACTAAAAAAACGATCAGAAATTAAATAAAAAAAACAAGTTTTTTAAACTGAAAGTAAGGAGCGACATTAAAACTTAAAACGAACAGAAATTATTCCGTATTTGAAAGGGGCTGTCCCCTCCTCAACAACAACGAAAAAACGCCTCGCTCTTTACGCTGAAGTTTTTTATTGTTTTAAAAAATAAAGTTGTGAGACAGAGTCAAACTCGTCAGACTGAGTCAAACTGAGACAGAGCGTTGATCAGGAGAGTAGTAAAGTTCTAAAGAGGGTCAGCTTACAAGAACTTAGAGGATGTGGATATAATCCATTAATATTGAAGGAACAGGGCAATTCATTTATTTTTCTACAACATGACTAAGAGAGATTGTGTTTTTGAATGAAACCTATAAAGGACATTTCTGAAATCTAGCTGGGGGATTGCCCTCCTCCAATTGACGCGCATGTTCGGTAGACATAGTCCAAGTACTCAGTGTTGAGCAACATTGTGTTGACCTGAGAATTAGATTCTGCTAGAGGCGTAAATGTATTGTTTGATTTTGGAAGGGATCCACAGTTTTGGAGGAAGAGGTAGCTTGGGGACAAATTATTTTTAGCCATAACAAGTATTGAACGACTACAATTTTACATAGATTATTACAAGTTTTGGAGGAGCAGGAAAGATCTTTTTTACAAGATTATTGCAAATTTTGGAGGAGGAGGAAAGATTATTTTGCTAGGACACTTAGGGCTCAAGGAATGTTTAAACAACAATATCTTTTGTCCCTTTCTGGATTAGTAACTGTAGCCTTAGATAGTCTACTAAACAGACATTTTAGAGAGTGTACTAAATAACTGAACAAAACTTACTCATGATTTAAAAACAATTCGCTTGCTTTCTCACGCACAAGGGGACTTGACACTAAAAACTGATGCTGAATAGGTAGTAAATTATAGGATGACTTTCTTAGCCTGTTCTGACAGATGTAAAATCTAAATCAAGACTGTCTTTTATTATATGAAGACACAACAATTACCCCAATTTAAAGCGGAAATTGAATTAGCAAAAACTTTTATTTCCCTACCGGGTAATAGAGGTCAATCAAAAATTCAGATCACCTTGGTTAACTTATCCGGAATCATTGTATTTAAATAAGGTTTTAATTACCATGATATGGTTTATTCTGTAGGCTTGATATTGTAATTACGAGCATCACAGAACATATTGCATAATTAGCATAAGGAAATTGATCAAACGACTTGTCATAAGTATGATTTTAAATAAATAAAAAAAAAATGGAAGAATTGTTAGACAAATTTTGGGAATCCCAACAAAAATATAAAAGATTATTCTAAGAAAAGGCAGTTTAGGTGACACTTATAAAAATTATGGCATGGATCTAAAAATAATGAGAATTCGGGGGGCGGAGTCCTGGATTTGTAATAGTGGCAGATACAGAATGACAGTTTGGGTTGGAAGGCAGCAACAGAAATTTTACTCCATCATCATTGTATTTTGTCCTTCCAGACCTCTTAATGCAACTTTGTAACATTTTGCGGAGAGGAGGTGGAGCAAATGCCCTAAAAACTACTCCCTGCTGTCTTTCCTGACCCGGGGGTTGTTCCTGTTCACTGTCATATAAAAATAACAACGTTATATTAATTATTGGGGGGTCCACTTGGAAAAACAAAAAAGTTTGACTACTTCTCGCGTATGTTAAAAATTGGTCAAAATCTTCTTTTTTTGATATTTATTACCAAGACCATGCTTGTACCATGCTATATCAGACTCTGAAACAAATTTTCAGATCGCGAGTTTGAGATCTGTAGACATTAATCTGATCACGATAGGCCGGACTTTTTTTTTAGCTAAATTAAATTCATTATATATATCGTGTTAATGGGGCACCTAGGGATTATATTGCATCTTTTCTATTCTTTCCATTCTTGCGACGCTAGACCTTAGTTCCCGTCTAGTTCCCTTGATTCGTTTTGCATTAACGTCTACTGCAGAACAAAACCTCACTAATTTGACCAGAAAGACTTGCAGCCAGGCTTTAAAAAATCTTTCCTTAGATTATCAACTTTGAGAGACATTGGATTCAGAGGGTTTAACTTTTTTTTTAAACTAACAAACATATTATCATTGCAAAGATTGTTTTTTTGTTTTATTTGCGGGGGGGGGGGTGTATTTCTCCATGGAGGTACGACTAGATTTCCTGACGTTACTTATAAAACGATCAGAAATAAATATAAAAAACAAGTTTTTTTTTTTCAACTGAAAGTAAGGAACAACATTAAAACTTAAAACGAAAAGAAACTACTAGGCATATTAAGGCGGTTGCTCCATCCTTTGCTCTTTACACTAAAGTTTGAATTTTGTCCCAACTCTTTAAGAAACACCACTGAAACGTAAGGTTGTTTACTTAGAAGAACAAGAAGCTAAAAACCTTAGAAATGATAATATATTCTTAGGCAGAAGTGTTTTATTTAGGCAGAAGTGTTTTTATTTACCTATGGAGGGGGGGGGGGGTAAGAATGTATTCCATGCTAAAGTCATGTTATTTTTATTTCAGAAATATAATCCTTATATTTTACGCATGATCGGTCTTATAGACATGCGGATAATTACAGTATATTAACGTATTTTAATCTGAAGGATAGTATGTACCCCCAGATGGATTGAAACCAGGTAAGTTTTTTATCATTAAATTCGATTATTTAGCAGCTCATTTTTTCACATTAGTGATTACTCATCAGAGCTATGGTACAAAAAAAGTGAAGCATCATACGGGTTTTAGGAAATGTAAAACTTTTTTTTTACGCTTGGGTAAATAGTTTTTTGTCCATTTCCAGGTCACCTGACACCCTTCCAGCTCCAAAAAGAATGAACGATCCTCTTAGCTCAGGGGCAATAACATCTTGTCATCCTATTCCAGGCCTGTATCGCCCAGCAGCATATTCCTGAAGCAGTAAATTAAGGTCTTGTAGCGTGTTTTCTTAAGGAAAATAAAGGAAATGTTGAGGAATCTGAAGGAATGTTCTCAAAAAACGCGTTTTGAGAATCATGAAAGATAGTTTTCATTGCCTAGAACTTCAATTTATGTTTAATTTGTTGAATTATAAGTGTCAATTAAGTGTTTTTTTTCTTTTTGTTCAGTAGATTTTTGTCAGGGCCATATCTTGTTTTTTTTCGAGGGGTATTTTACCAAAGGATTTTGCTCTGTTCTTTTTTACAAGAAAAACATTAAAAAAACACATCACAAATTTGATTATATTCCTTTTTGTTACATTTTTGCTATTCGGATTTATTTTATTTGTTTTGTTGTTTTTTTTTGTTTGTTTTTTTTTTTTTTTTGGGGGGGGGGGTAAAATCCCTACCCCCAGGATATGGTTTTGTAAGTAGTTTTATTTCAATTCCAGTTGTTAATTTTATAAATAAATACTTCGTCCAATTTGAGTTTATTCAGCTCAATTTGCTATCTTTGTATTTTTATTGAAAAAAAAAATTAAATCAATCGCCCCCATACTTCTTCGTCTATAAATATTTCTGCCATTTGATAGTCTCTTATCGGGAATTCCAAGCTAAATTGCAATTGATTCTGGCTCGCTATTTTAATTTTAGCCACAGTTTTTACAATTTTCGGAAACGACTTGTGTCTTATAGCCACCACACTCAAGTTCTGTCGAGAAGTTAAGTTTGGTTAATGGCAATGAAAAAAAACAAAAACAAAATATAATGAAAAATATAATACCTGATCAACAAAATTATGAAAACTACAACTTAGAAATATGCGCCCAGAACGCAGAAATGTTACTAACAATCTTGCTGAAATGAGCTCTGCCTTCTGCCGTTACTGCCACCCACCACATGTGCTCTGCTAGGTATGATTGTAAATGATGGCGGGATGTACATCGGTGTCGTTTATTCCTCCACTTTTTTCGCCCCATGGTCTGAAAAACCGGTTATTTTATTTTCATTAACATTAACCAAACTTCACTTCTCGACATATTCAATAGTAGTTTGTTTACAGAAATTTGGGTGGTAGAATTTTTGGTTGGGTAGTATTGAAATCGGTTGATGGAAAATTTACATAATTTTACCTCTTCTACAGAGCTGTAGACAATCTGTCCCGTTTTGTTCAAACTCTGAACAGAGACGAATATTGAGCTATCATTTTGTTACAGAAAATTTACTTCATCAGATTTGTTTTGACTGTTAGTTAGCAAGGCACGGGAATAATCCCATATCCTACATAGAGAAATATTGCAATCAATTCCTACTCCCTCACTCCTACCTCTTTCTACATTTATCTGAAGGCTAATGGGGCGCTAGCAGCTTAGGCATTTAAATATATTCATCAGATGTGTTTTGACTGTTAGTTTATGAAAATAATTCCATTTGAGCAGCTTCATTAAAAAGACTTCTGTATTCTATAGTCAGGAGGGAGGCGGAATCTTTGCATGTTTCCCATGCTACAGTCGTACTATTTTTATTTCAGAAATATTTTTCTTATAGTTCACATACTATTAGTCTTATAGACAGGCGGATAATTGATATATTAATTTGCATTTTTTGACTGTTAGTTAGCAAGGCATGGGAATAATCCCATATCCTACATAGAGAAATACATTACAGATGCCCCCCCCCCTAGACCTTCAAATTTACATTAGATATGGCTGAAAACGCAGATGGTTTGGAAAAAGCAGTTGATAAAACTCCATCACACTATCGACTGCCCCCCCCTAGACAATATGCTGCCTAATGCTGCCTAGGCCCATGCGGATAATTGATATAATAATAATAACAATATTTTACTACCCGTCAAAATCAAACAAAAGAGACGGAGTGCACAAAAATACAAGAAAAAAGATAAGCAAGACAAATATACACGACAAAAAAAAAAACTTTTTTTTTAAATATTAATTTGCATTTTTTGAAAGACAGAATATACAACACATACGTTAGTTTTAAAAGGTGATCTTGGTATATTTAACCTGAACTTGAAAAGATATACCCAAATCATCAAATTTTGGTTAAGACTTCTAGAACTTCCCCAGACTAGACTTGCCCGAGTAGCATATGAAGATCTTCTCCTTCAGTGTAACAAAACATCATGGACAGCACAAATCAAAAGGATATTAGATGAGAATGGATTTTCAAGTTCGTGGGAGAAGGGAAAAGGGCCAGAGGATCATGAAAAGTTCTTCAAGGAATTTAGTGCAAGACTTGAAGACCAAGAAGTGCAACTATGGCAAGCAGCTGTGGACAAATCTCCGAGTCTTACTTTGTATAGAGAAGTAAAAGAGAATTTTGGTCAGGAGTTTTATTTCAAGCTGGGATTGCCCATTAAGTATTTGAGGATTTGGATTCAGATTCGAGCAAATTGTCTTCCAATTTATTCTAAGGTTGCAAGGAAAAAGAGGGAAGGTCCGGAGGCCGGGTGTAGTTGCTTGAGATGTGGGGAAAATGATTATGGGTTGGGCCATTCCTCCTCCTCCGGTGTAAGCAACTATCTCATTTAAGGGGATTAATTATCCAAGAGGGGAATGATAGGCTGCTTTGTGAGTTAATGAGGTCTAGGACTCCCCGTTATATTGTGGCAGTAGGAAATTTTGTATTGATGGGAAGGATGTCAAATGAAGTGTTATTTTTCTTTAGTATGTCTTTTTGTATATGGCTTTAGTTGGCTTTTAAATACAGATTATTATTATTATACTCCCGGATGGATAAAAACGAAGTCATCTATTATTCATAGAACCAGATAATTTGTACTTCGTTATCATTCAATTAGTGAATATCTTTGACGTCAATATAAAGTTAGATCTATTTGTTTGATTATTGAACGAAGATATTAGGATCTACTGCAGGGTGTGAAAAGGCTTTAGACTTTCAAATTAGGAAGGGTCTTATTACATACTAGAAATAACTTTTGGAAAAAAAACAACAGTATTATACAAGTTTGTCTCGTACGCTTACAAGCTATTCAAAACCAATACCGACGTTTTTAAAGCTACGTCAGTGTAAAACAGATAGTAAGTTGTTGGTCATCTCATCTTCCAAAACATGCCATCTCTAAGCCTTTTGCCGTAACTTCTCCATATTGCATTCTGAAAGTTTCACCCCCTCCCCTCTAATAGCTGTTGTTCCTAAATGTCCATTAAATATTACGGCAATACTATTTCAATAGCCTAGAAAAAAATAGGCACCAAAAACTACCTGCACACCTACCAATATAATGTTTTTTTCACAGTTTTGAAATCCCCTTGTCAAATTTGTGCCTCATAACCTCAAAGTTTTTTGAATCTTTAGAAAATTGCGTTTTTACGAGGTTAAATACTTTTTGAGAATATGTATGTTTTTTTCCTATGATTGTTTATTTAATTTCTGTTCCTTTTTGGTTTCATTTATTCTTTAATAGTAATTTCTTTTCGTTTTGAGTTTGAAATTTAACAGGTATTTGCATCTTTTGATCTTAAGTTTAAAATGGCATTTACTTTTCCTTTGAAAAAAATATTTTTTGGAAAGTTTTTTTTAATTAATTTTCGTTCGTTTTTGATTGCAAAACGTTTCAAGTTTCTAAAAATTCCATATTTCAAAATCAAACTTAAAAAAAAATATCATATGTTCATCAAAGTATGAAAAATTGGCATCAAATTAACAATATCAAAGTATAAAAAGTTTGCTCCCTTTGAAATGAGCCCCCTTTTAAGGGCAACTAACCCCCTCTCATAACCACCTTTTCCCCAAACACATCCAATCAAAATTTTGAGATAGTCATTTTTCAACGAGGCTGAAAACTGTAGAAATTAGGTCTTCGAGGATGACAACCCTCCCACAGCCCTCAGGGAAGGGTTGTAAGTTGTGCCCTTGGGGCAAATAATGTTTTTTATAGAAAGCGTTGTCGTAGGAAACTTCAAAAAGGGTTCATTTGATTGGAAATTTAAATAGCTAGTGCCCTTTTTAATAGTCAAAAGTAATTGGAAAGCAACTAAAAACCCCTTCTACGCCCAACCTTTCTCCAAAAACATCCAATCAAAATTTTGAGATAGCATTTTGTTCAACGTAGTTGAAAGCTCTGGAAATTATATCTTTGAGCATGACACTCCCTCCTCTAAGATCTTCAGGGCAAGGGCTATAATTTATGCCCCCCAAACGCCCTTTTTTTCCCAAATGCATCCGATAAAAATTTTGAAATAGCTTTTTTTGTCAAAAATAAGCTATCTCAACACGCCCCCCCCCTCTGCCCTGTTTTCCCAAATGCATCCGATAAAAAATTTTGAAATAGCTTTTTTGTTAAAAATAGTTCAAAGATAATCCAACCAAAACTCTGTTTTCGACACAACCCCCCAGGGCCCGAGGGTATTCGTTGTAATCTATGCCCTGGGGGCATATATGTCTTTATGGAAGGGATGCTCATGTTAACTTTAAAGTGGGCTCATTTGATTGGAAATTGAAAGATCTAGTTCACTTTTTAAGAGTCAAAATAGATTGGAGGGCACATAGCACACCCTCCCCACCTTTTTTTCTCAAACCCTAATTTCTCAAAGACCTATTTCTTCTACATTTTCAACATCGTTGAAATAAATCGTTATTTCAAAATTTTCATTGGATGTGTTTGGGGAAAATGTGGGCGTGAGAGGGGGGTTAGTTGCCCTCCAATTTCTTTTGACCCATAAAACACGCACTAGAACTCTCGATTTTCCAATCGATTGAGCCCCCTTTAAAGTTTTTACGAAGACCCCTTCAATATGAGTGCCTCTGGGAAAACAAAATAGATAAATAACAATAATAAGACTTTTGAGCCGTAAGGCCTTTACTTCGGAAAAAAGGTGCGCAGTGGGGGGAGGGGGCTAGTTGCCCTATAATCTCTTTTGACTCTCAAAAACTGAACTAGAACTTTCAATTTCCAATCAAATTAGCCCTTTCTGAAGTTTTTTTTTTTTACGAGCCCTCCCTTCCGTTAGAATAATATATTCCTCCAGGGCATAACTTACAACGCATGCCTTCGGCCCAGGGGGGCTTTGCCGACCCCGGAATTTTCATTATATGGTCGTTGAATTATGTTAAAAAATGGCTCTCTCAAATTTCTTATCAGAAAGGTCTGAGAAAAAAGAGCGTGGAAAGGGGGGGACTAGGTGCCCTTCAATCTCTTTTGACTCTTAAAAAGTGAACTAGAACTTTTAAATTCCAATCAAATGAGCCCTCTTTAAAGTTTATACGAGCATCCCTTCCATAAGAACATATATGCCCCCACGGCATAACTTACAACGCCTGCCCCCAAGTCCTGGGGGGTTGTGTCGACACCGTAGTTTTTGTTATATGATCTTTGAACTATTTTTAACAAAAAGCTATCGCAAAATTTTGACCGGATACATCTGGGAAAAAAGGGCGTGGGGGACTGTTTACCCTCCGATATCTTTTGATGCTTAAAAAGTGAACTAGAACTTTCAATTTCCAATCAAATGAGCCCACTCTGAAGTTAATATGAGCATTCCTTCCATAAGAACCATATATGCTCCCAGGGCACAACTTATAACCCCTACCCTGAAGCCCTGGAGGGGGGGGTGTCCTACTGAAAGATATTGTTTCCAATCGGGTCAATCCAGCAAACCCGGAAGGCTGTCCCTTAAAAGAAAAAAGATTAATAGTATTGCCCACAAGGGAGCATCTAGGATCTTTTGTTTGGGAGGTAAGGGTCAGGTTCAATCTAGAATATTAAATAGTTTTTTGTATTGCTAACTTAACTCACAGACGGGGAAATTTTACACAGGGACGGTGGTTTTGACAGCTCTTAGTAAGCCTACCACTTGAACTGTCAAAATATATACTTTTTTCTATAAGTTTTTTTTTTTCATATTCTAAATTTATACTAGTCAGACTATTGAAAGTATTTATTGTTAGCTTCAAGAGCAATTAAAATTATTCCCAGTTAAAAAAACAAATACATGGAGTTAAATTTTCAAGTCTTGAAAAAATGAAATCCGTTTAAAAAAAAAAAATATGATATTTAATTAGATAGGGGAATTTTTGCGAACAATTCTTGACAATATTTATTTTTTAATCTATAAGTGTGGCTTTTGATATCAATATTTGGTGCCTTTCTAAAAAAAAAATCAAAGATAAGTTTGATTTTTCAGCCTTAAATAATTTTGTTTTCAGGACAAGGAATTTACAGCAACGTTCTTGGTTATTTGGGTGGCGTTTCTTGGGCTATGCTAGTTGCTCGAACTTGTCAACTCTATCCAAATGCTGCAGCTGCAACCTTGGTCCACAAATTTTCTTAGTATTTTCCATGTGGAAGTGGCCACAACCCGTTCTGCTAAAGCAGCCGGATAACACAGATCTAGGTTTCCCTGTCTGGGATCCTAGGGTAAGTCAGTGATTATTGTTATAAGTTATTATTATCTTTCTTTTGGAAAAGGTCTCTAAACAGTGTGGGGAAAAATTTAACGGATTTGATATGTTCAAAATTTCAATTTTTTTGGAAATATAACCTCATTTATCATGAAAAGTATTTACGAACGAATTTACAAAATAAAGTAATCGCAATATTAAATTTTTGGAACCATACAATTAATCTGGAATAAAGTAATCGCAATATTAAATTTTTGGTTCCATATTAGAAGTAATTATTATTCAAATTATTATTCGGCTAACTGTAGTCTATTAAATGCACGTAGAAATGAAAAAATAATAACCCAAAACAATCTGCTCTAATCTGTGACGGTTTTTTTTTTCAAGTTTAATTATTTTTATATTTGTTATATGTTTTTATTGTTATTTATGTCAATAAAAATATATAAGATCAGGTTACATATAGCATCAGGATCAGGTTTGCACATAAACAGTCCCTACCCAATTTTTGTAGAAAACAATTTTATCTCTACAACTCTTTGAAGTACTATTATTTTCTAGCCATTCTTGCCAATAGCTATTACCTTGACCCTTAGTATGTAAGTTTTAATTTACAAATCATATTTTTTCTAACTAAGAACATATTGTTCTTCAAATGTTTTTTCAAATTGAAAAATAAAACAATTCCCTGGCCTTTCTACTTCTTTTATCCTCGGCTATCCACATTATTTACTAATAAGGCTACTACTTAAGTGAAGCTATTCATTTGGTAATTTCTCATGTCTTTACATCTTCATATACCTTTATTGGTCATTTCACGGCTTAGTTTTCTTTAGATTAGTTTTCAAATATATTCTTGCACTTAGATCTCTAAAACCTAAGAAATTTCTGTATTTTCCCTAATTTTTTACTTATGACACATTGGCACATATTTTCTTTTGTCTGACCACTTTGAAGGAATGGTCACAGAAAACTTGGAAGAGGGCTAATTCAATTAGAAATTAGAAGTTCTAGTGCCCTTTTCAAGAGTCGAAAATAATTGAATTGACCTCCTTAATATAACTTAACTCTTCCAGGTTAATCTCGGTGACAGGAGTCACGTCATGCCCATAATAACACCAGCCTATCCTCAGCAAAATTCCACATTTAACGTGACGTTAAGCACTCGCACTGTTATGCAAGAAGCTCTCAGAAACGCCTTGGCTTTAACGAAAGAAATAATGATGGGACGACTAGGAATAACGTGGGGAGAACTTGTTTGAGCCAACCTCATCTTTCTTCAAATACAGGTAAGGAAAATTGCCTGAAATGATTATTTTTATCTTTAAAATGGTTCAAAGACATTTAAAGATTGTTGTTGTAGTAGAGGTTACAACCTAGTTAAGAGTTGACTAGATTTATTTTTGATCTGAATTTAAGGATATAACATTCCTTGTTTACCTTAATTTAGTTTTCTTCTTTACTTGTCAAAAAGAGAGAGAAAGGTATTCTTTTACATGATAAGGTTTATTTTTGATATAGCAATTTTTGATGCAAAAAGTTTTGCATCGAAAATTTGATGTAAAAAACAGACAAGTACCAAACCTTGTTTTATTAAAGGTCCAAAAACTTTGAGGTTATGAGGCGGAAATTTTAAAAGGGGAGGGGGGTAGCAAAAACTGAAAAAAACATTATATAGGTAAGTATGTAGGTGGTTTTTTGGTGCCTCATTTTTTTTTTTTAAGAAATCAGGATTTGTAGGATTCATGTTTCAATAAACTCATACTTGTATGCCCCCCCCTGCGTACGTCCCTGCCCTACCCCCCCCCCCCCCACTACCAGGAAAAACCTCCCCTGAAAACGTCTGTACTGTATACTTCCCAATAACCAATGTTAACATTGGGTAAAGTTCATAACTTTCAGCCCTCCTCCCGGGAACTTCGGGGATTAAGTCATCCTAAAAGACATACTAATAATATTTTTCGAACATGCTGAACAAAATGGCTATCTCAAAATTTTGATCAGGTGACTTTGGGAAAACAATGAGCGTGGGAGGGGGCCTAGTTGCCCTCCATTTTTTTGGTCACTTAAAAAGGGCACTAGAACTTTTAATTTCTATTCCAATGAGCCCTCACAACGCTATTCTAGGACCATTGGGTCGATACAATCACCCCTGGGAAAAAAAAAACACGCATCTATGATCTTTCTTCTGGCAAAAAATATAGAAAATTTCACATTTTTTTTGCAGATAGGAGGTTGAAACCTCTACAAAAAGGTGCTCTCTGATACTCTGAATCTGATGGCGTGATTTTCATTAAGATTCTTTGGCTTTAATGGGGTGTTTCCCCCTTTTTTTGAAACATAAGACCAGTTTTCTCAGGCTCGTCGCCTTTTATGGGTAATGTTAAACTTAATAAAACTTATATATTTGGAATCCGCATAATAAGCCAATTCTTTTGATATATATATTGGTATCAAAATTCCGTCTTTTTAAGTTTCGGTTACCATTGAGCCGCGTCATTCCTTACTTACAGTTTGTTACCAAGAATTGTTTGAAAACGGATCAAAATGCATATATTTAAAACACATTAACAATAAAAAAAAATAAGTCAATAAATCATTTATAATAAGATGATGAATCAATATTTGCCTTTGTTCACGGCTTGAACAGATTGGGGATCAGGTTGTCTTCAGCCCTATAAAATAAATAGAATTGTACAAATTTCCATTTCCCTACTTTGAGTGAGATTAACAACCTAAAATTCTGTAATGAAACTACAATTAAAACTTGTTAAAAAAAAAAACTGTGTCTAAAAACCGACCTAGGAAGCCAAAAATCTATTTAACTTGTGTTTCCCCAACAAGCGATACTCTTATAGTGCAGTCAATCCAAGTTTTAAGCTTATACAAATTGTAATACTTTTGATTTTGGTACCATTCGAACCGGAAAACAAAAAAAAAATTCTCTACAATATTAAAAAGTTAGCCAAAATCGGAAGAGGCAAAATTGACAGTTTTTCGACTTTGTAAAAAAAAAGCAACTTAATGTGCTCGTATTTGAAATCGGTAATAGGTAGGCCTAAATCTGGTATATATATATATATATATATATTATATATATATACATATATATATATATATATATATATATATATATATATATATATATATATATATATATATATATATATATATTATATATATATATATATTATATATATATATATATATATATATATATATATATATATATATATATATATATATATATATATATATATATATATATATATATATATATATATATATATATATGTATATATATATATATATATATATATATATATATATATATATATATATCACGAATATGCACTTTATTTTTGTTTTTTTGAACGCTCATGCTCAGTTCCCCTACCTCCTCCCGCTCATAAATCCAAGCATCGATATAATTCTGAAAGCATCGAATAAGGATTTTATAGAAGATGTATTTATTTAGATTTTCAGAGTCACTTGAGTCACTCAGGGTCACTATGTTTTTCAATTTCTAAACTTATAGTCCTTTTAAAAAATATTTCAGCAGCATAGATTTATTTTTTCATAGTTCAAAAAGTTCTGCATCGAAAATTTGATGTAAATAACAGACAAGTACCAAACCTTGTTTTATTAAAGGTCCAAAAACTTTGAGATTATGAGGCGGAAATTTGAAAAGGGGAGGGGGTAGCAAAAACTGAAAAAGCATTATAAATCCTTATATGCCCCAGAGCATAACTTTAAACCCTTGCCTGAGGGTTGGGGGGAGTGTCCTCCTAAAAAAACATATTTTCTATCTGGAAATCAAATACGCTGAACAAAATGGCTATCTCAAAATTATTATTGGATGTATTTGGGGAAATGATGGGCGTGGGGGGGCTAGTTGCCCTCCAATCACTTTCGACTATTTAAAAGCGTACTAGCCCTTTGAATTTCCAATTGAATGAGCCTGTTTTGAAGTTTTTACGACAACGCCTTCTATAAAAACTTATATGCCCCCAGGGCATAACTTTAAAACCCTTACCCTGAGGGTTGTGGGGGAGTATCCTCCTCAAAAACATATTTTCTATCTTGAAATCAACTACGCTGAACAAAATGGCTATCTCAAAAATTTTGATTAGATGTGTTCGGGGGAATGATAGGTGTGGGGGGGGGGCTAGTTGCCCTCCAATCCCTTTCGACTATTAAAAAGGGCACTAGCCACTCCAATTTCCAATACAATGAGCCCTTTTTGAAGTTTCTACGACAACTCCTTCGATACGAGTGCCCGGGTATGGAGTAAACAAAAAAAAACACATTGTGACCACATCGTTCTTTACTTAGGCAGCGCTAGTGCGCTGCCTATGATTGCTATTTACTTAACATTCATTGCTGTGAGAATTAAAATTAAAATATTCCAGTCAAATCATATAATGAAATGTCAGTGGAAAATTGGAAAGAGG
This sequence comes from Artemia sinica, assembly GCA_027921565.1. Lineage (NCBI taxonomy): Eukaryota > Metazoa > Arthropoda > Branchiopoda > Anostraca > Artemiidae > Artemia > Artemia sinica. Next base: position 254,510 of record JAPEVW010000193.1, on the reverse strand, counting down.
TCATTATGTCGCAAATAAGAACTAATTTTTCCCCTCTTAAGGGTTAAAAGTTAATGGAAGGCCTACAAATGGCCATACAGTTTTTTTCAATTTGCTGTTGTTTCCATGGTTTTTTCTTGTTCTGCCGTCTTTCGTTTGCTTTTCTTATAATTAGTTTAAAAATGCAGATATCCAGAGAGGCTAGGCCCTCTTGTACCTTCCTCCTCCTTGCGGGTGATTAATGACTTTAAAACAAGCATTTCATCGAAATGTATCAACTTCGAAATGTCGAACTCCGAAAACGTTCGAAATGTCGGACTTCAAATGTTTTCATTCAAATCCGTATCCAGGATTTTAGTTTGGGGTGGAGGAGGATTTGAGGAAATTTTAAAAACGGATCAAAAATTAGGTTATATGCGTTTAAATTACCATACCTCTTTTACTGAGCTTGAGACCATAAAAAAAATAGTTAGAAAATATGTCAAAATCAGATAATAGCCATACGTCAATTTTCCACCCAAATATTCCAGCATTTAGCCAATAAAAATACAAGCTACTATTGATTGGATGTTAGACACGCCCACTACTCTTTGATATCAAGCTAGAAACGGACATGGCTAATACAAAATCACGGGTTTTAGGGCCATCTACAAAAATGAGTTAAATCGTCTGATGTCCACTCTTGCTCAACTGATATTTTAACTCCAACCATGTATTTTAAGCGATTTCAAAGCGGAAACAAAAATAATAAAATGGATGCTTTGTAAAATAAAAATTCAAGGCATCATCCCAAGTGAAGTCTATTGCTAGACTTCAGCTCCCCCCACCCCCCCAAGGGCACATCCAGGATATTTTTAGGAGGGAGAGACAAAATAGGTTGATCCGATGAAATTTGCGTTAATTAAGTAAATTACACTACATTAGACTACGTTAGGGGGGGGGGGGTGTTCCCCCTGGATCCGCCATAAAAAGGCTAGAAAAGTGCAATTAAATGAATTTTTTTAGTAGTAACCCCTCTCGAATAAAACGAACCCCCTCCTTGAAAAAAAAAAATCCTGGATATAGCCTTATAAAACTAACTGTTTAAATACATATTGTGTTCAATTATATACTCTTTGGAATTCCAAATGAAAGAAAAGGGGGAAAAAAGCATGATTTCCCTACTTTTTTGTCAATATGGATTAAAAATACTGAAAAATAAATCTGGCTCTTCATTTTCTTTGACAATCTATACTTTTTTATGATGGGGGGGGGGGTTTAACAAAAAAATCTGTTATGCTCTCATTGCATAGAGTAACAATTTCAGTCTTCATTTTCTATGCATTTTTTGTAAGCCGGAAGAGTTGAAACAATGCCTTTTGGAGATTAAATAAAAAAACAAGTTTTTTTTAACTGAAAGTAAGGAGCGACATTAAAACTTAAAACGAACAGAAATTATTCCGTATATGAAAGGGGCTGTCCCCTCCCTCAAACGCCTCGCTCTTGACGCTAAAGCTTTTATTATTTAAAAAAAAATAGAGTTGTGAGAAAGTCAAACTTTAGCGTAAAGAGGCGTTGAGGAGGGGACAGCCCCTTTCATATACGGAATAATTTCTGTTCGTTTTAAGTTTTAATGTCGCTCCTTACTTTCAGTTAAAAAAACTTGTTTTTTTATTTAATATTTTTGAATGTTTTTTGAATAAATGCAGGTTTTCATCTTGGCTCAAAGTACATGAATAATTAAAACACAATTTTCATATTAATTTACTTTTATTTGGTTAAATGGCTTTTCTCGAAACTTGTTTCATTTTATTTACGAACGTTTTTATTAGTAATAAATATACGTAACTTACGAATTAACTTACGTAAAGAACTTCTATATTTATATATTTTTAATACGTATATTAGGGGGTTCGCCCACTAGTCAATACCTTGCTCTTTAAGCGAAAGTTTTAATTTTGTTCCAATTCTTTAAAAATGGCCACTCAATCACAAAGGCCGTTAATTAGAATAAATAGCCCTTATGAAAGTACTAAAAAATCTCCGGCTTAAAGAGTGAGGTATTGACTAGGGAGTGAACCCAATCATATATGTAATATTTTCTGTTCGTTTAAAGTTTTGATTTTGCTGGCTGTTGTAGTTGAAAACTTGTTTTTTTATATTTAATTTCTGATCTTTTTTTAAATAATGCTGGGAAGTCCGGCGTCCCCTTCATAGCAATGTCCCTTCCCCCATGAAAACTACCTTCATGGAAAGATCCTTCTACATAACCCCCAACCCCAAGCACGTACGCAGGAACTTGTTTCGAGGGGGGTAGGCAATTTGTTTTTCGGGGGGGGGCAAATCCTTCAAACCCATTATTCTGTGAGAAAAATCAGAAATTATGGGAAAATGAAAAAATCGTGAGATTTCGGGGGGGGGGGGGGGGGGCTGGTCCCGGAGGCCCCCCCTGCGTACGTCACTGCCCTACCCCCCCCCCCCCCCCCCCCCCCACACTACCAGGAAAAATCTCCCCTGAAAACGTCTGTACTGTATAGTTTTCCCAATAACCAATACTATATGTTAACATTGGGTAAAGTTCATAACTTTCAGCCCTCCTCCCGGGAACTTCGGGCGATTAAGTCATCCTAAAAGACATACTTATATTATTTTCGAACATGCTGAACAAAATGGCTATCTCAAAATTTTGATCAGGTGATTTTGGGAAAACAATGAGCGTGGGAGGGGGCCTAGTTGCCCTCCATTTTTTGGTCACTTAAAAAGGGCACACTAGAACTTTTATTCCCATTCCAATGAGCCCTCCACGATATTCTCGGACCATTGGGTCGATACGATCACCCCTGGGAAAAAAAATAAACACGCACCCGTGATCTTTCTTCTGGCAAAAAATGCAAAATTCCACATTTTTGTAGATAGGAGCTTTCAAACTCTACAGTAGGGTTCTCTGATACGTGGAATATGATGGTGTGATTTTCATTAACAGTCTATAACTTTTAGGGGGGTCTTTCCCCCTTTTTTCGAAAATCAGCCAAATTTTTTCAGGCGCGTAACTTTTGATGGCTAGGATTAAACTTGATGAAACTTATATATTTGAAATCAGCATTAGAATCTGATTCTTTTGATGTATCTATTTGTATCAAAAATACCGTTTTCTAGAGTTTCGGTTACCATTGAGCCGGGTCCCAATAACCAATACTATATGTTAACATTTGGTAAAGTTCATAACTTTCAGCCCTCCTCCTGGGGGCTTCGAGGGATTAAGTCATCCTAAAAGACATAGTTATAATATTTTTGACCATGCTGAACAAAAACGGCTATCTCAAAATTTTGATCGGGTGACTTTGGAAAAAAAATGAGCGTGGGAGGGGGCCTAGTTGCCCTCCATTTTTTTGGTCACTTAAAAAGAGCACTAGAACTTTTAATTTCCGTTCCAATGAGCCCTCCCACGATATTCTAGGAACACTGGGTCGATACGATCACCCTGGGAAAAAAAACAAATAAACACGAATCCGTGATCTTTCTTCTGGCAAAAAGTGGAAAATTCCACATTTTTGTAGATAGGAGCTTGAAACCTCTACAGTAGGGTTTTCTGATACGCTGAATATGATGGCGTGATTTTCATTAAGGTTCTAGAACTTTTAGGGGTCTTTCCCCCTTTTTTATAAAATCTGCCAAATTTTCTCAGGCGCGTAACTTTTGATAGGTAAAATAAAACTTGATGAAACTTATGTATTTGAAATCAGAATTAAAATCTGATTCTTTTGATGTATCTATTGGTATCAAAATTCTGTTTTTAAGAGTTTCGGTTACCATTGAGCCGGGTCGCTCCTTACTTACAGTTCGTTACACGAACTGTTTGATTAAGACATTAAAAATATGTTTTTGACAGAGTGAAGCTTACTTTAAGTAATAAATAATATCCAGCCTTCGCTGTTTCGTTTTGTTAAGACTGTAAGGTTCATTTTTATCATTTGTATCGTTAAGTTTTCCTAGGACTAAAGTTTAGATTTACCGAGAGCCTGTAAGGCATGGTAATAATATATACTAAGGCCGTGAATCTAAAAGGTCTCAACTTCATGTGAGAGAGGGTGTCCACAGGTGTAGAATTTTCATCTTTAATTTATTTTCAGGATATTACTGCTTTTAACTTAGTTAGTATTTTGAAGAGAGACCCCGAGTTTTGTTTTATATCTTATTTAGAAAAATTGAGTTCCCGCAAGACTTAAACATGTAAAACTATTTCTTCTGTAGCATTTCTTGACCTGCAGTAATTCCAGCCTTTAAATCGTGGAACAAAAATCTATACTGCAGAATGAAAAACGCGAATAAATTCTTGATTGGCTTGCTGTTAATTATGACATGCTTTTTCTTTGTGACAAAATGATAAACTTTTCATTCCTTTTTTTAACAAAAAAAATCTGTTATGCTCTCATTGTATAGAGTAACAATTTCAGTCTTCATTTTGTATGCATTTTTTGTAAGCCAGAAGAGTTGAAACAATGCCTTTTGGAGATTAAATAAGAAAAAAAAAAAAAAATAAGTTTTTTTAACTAATAGTAAGGAGCGACATTAAATTTTAAACGAACAGAAATTATTCCGTATATGAAAGGGGCTGTCCCCTCCTCAACGCCTTGCTCTTTACGCTAAAGTTTTTTATTGTTTTAAAAAATAAAGTTGTGAGACAGAGTCAAACTTTAGCTTAAAGAGCGAGGCGTTGAGGAGGAGACAGTCCCTTTCATGTACGGCTACTGAATAATTTCTGTTCGTTTTAAGTTTTAATGTCGCTCCTTACTTTCAGGTAAAAAAAAAAAAAAACTTTTTTTTATTCAATTTCTGAACATTTTCGAATTGATGCAACTTAGATTTTGGGTCACCGTACATGAATAATTAAAAGGCAATTTGCATATTAATTTTACATTTTTTGCTAAATGGCTTTCTCGAAATTTTGTTCTGACGTAGCTTACGAATTAACTTACGTAACGAACTTCTGTATTCGTGTGTTTTTATTACGTATATTAGGTAGTTCGCCCCCTCCTCTCAATACCTCGCTCTTTACGCTAAAAGTTCGAATTTTGTTCGAATCACTAACACCCTGAATCACAAAAGCCGGTTATTTAGAATAGATAGCTCTTTTGAAAGTACTAAAAAAAAAAAAAACTTTAGCGTAAAGAGCGAGGTATTGACTAGGGTACGAACCCTCTCATATACGTACTAATTTCTGTTTGTGTTTTAAGTTTTTAATGTTGCTTCTTACTTTCAGTTGAAAAAACTTGTTTTTTTATTTAATTTCTGATTGTTTTTTTTTTTTAAGTAATGCTGGGAAATTTGGCGCCCCCTTCATAGAAGTTTTCCTTCCCCCAAGGGAACATCCTCCATGGAAACACCTTCTCCCGTAACCCCCCCCTACTCTGCCCCCCTCCACACCAGAAAAAAAATCCCTCCTGAATTTAACTTGGGTGACTTCGGAAAAAAAAAAGTTAGGGAGGGGGCCAAGTTCCCCTGCAATTTTTTGGTCACTTAAAAAGGGCACTAGAAACTTTTAATTTCCGTTCGAATGAGCACACTCATAATACTCTAGGACTACTGGATCGATACAATCATCCCTGGGGCAAAAAAAAACAAAAAACAAATAAACACGCATCCGTGATCTTTCTTCTGAAAAAAAAAAAAAAAAAATACAAAAATTCCACATTTTTGTAGATAGAAGCTTGACTCTTGAAACTATAGTAAGGTTCCCTGATACGCTGAATCTAATTGTATGATTTTCATCAAAGTTCTATGACTTTTAGGGGTGTTTTTCCCCCTTTTTTTGAAAATACAGAAAATATTCTCAGACTCGTATTTTTTGATGGGTGAGACTAAACTTGATGAAAGTTATATATTTCAAATGCCATGTATATCTGTTGAGGGGTTAAAACCCAATTTGACAGGAATTTTTCTTTAAAACCGTTTTTAATTTCTTAACATTTGTTTCTAATTAGATAATATTTTGTTTCTAGGACTTAAGAGATGACAACCTCATGAAGAACTTGGATCCAAAGTGTGTACGCAGCTTAAATGGTTGTCGGGTCACAGACGAGATCCTCAGATTGGTTCCAAACAAAAAAACTTTTAGATTGGCTCTCAGGGCAGTTAAATTGTGGGCCAAGAGTGAGTTTTTTATTTTACTTTTATACAGCAGATCCAATTTTTTGATTTTTAAATTCAATGGTATTCTTGGACTCGGGATTTGCCGTCCAGACAAGAAAAATGTTTTGGAAACAATCAATGGGATATGAACCTGTTTCTGGAAACTCATAGGCTGGCTTTGTTGAATCCCTCAATTGTCTAAAGGGAAGCAATCTGTTAAATTCTATAAATACAGGCAATAAGATGATAAAAATTGATATATAGAAGCATTATAAACCAAGAAATGTAAAGAAAGTGGAGAAAGCATTAAAATATGAACTAAGGAGGTGTGAAGTGGAGGCTATGGATAAAATTGCCCGAGGATCTGGAAGATGCAGCTAGACGGCATAATAGTAAAATATTGTACTGGCACGTTAACAAATTGAGAGGTAGTAGTCAATCCGGACTTGGCCCAGTTAAAGATAGGAATGGGGTCACACATTAGCGATAAGGAAAAAACTAAAGAGAGATGGGCCGAACATTTTGAGGATTTGCTAAACCGTGATAAAGTTGCCGGAAAAAATATAGAGGAAAATGAAAAAAAGTTTGTGATACCTTGGATGTGAAGGAAGATTTGTTTTGTGAGCAGGAATTAGCAACAGTACTAAAAGGATTAAAGAATAATAAGGCTCCAGGTGCTGATAGGGTGGTAAATGAGTTTCTTAAATATGGTGGCTCTGAGGTTAGAAATAAGTTACTGAAGATTATGAATACGATTTTCGAAAAGGGGAAGTACCTAACGATTTTAGGAAAACCTTAATTAAGCCACTTTATAAGAAAGGTGATAAAAGTGAGTGTGGTAATTATCGAGGCATTAGTCTGGTCTCTGTAGGTAGTAAATTACTTAGTAATATGATACTTTTTAGACTGAGAGATGCTGTAGACAAAGTTTTAAGAGAAGAGCAGTGCGGTTTCAGAAAAGGTAGAGGAATGTGTCGACCAAATTTTCACTCTTAGGCTAATAATTGAGAAGCGCCTGAGTTTTCAACACCTTTGGTCCTCAGTTTTATAGATTATGAGCAAGCGTTCGATTCTGTTGATAGAAGAGCATTAGTAAAGGTTTTATCCTTGTATGGTATACCAGACAAATACATTAAAGTGATTAGTGCTATGTACGAGAATAACACTGCTGCGGTTAAGGTAGGCAATGAGGTTAGCAGCTGGTTTTGTATTAAATCAGGAGTTAAGCAGGGTTGTGTTCTATCTCCCTTTGTATGGATTATTTTGATGGACTTTGTTTTAAGGAGCACAGGAAAGGCAACGGGAGACCACGGAATCAAATAGGGAGGAAATAGTCTCCTGGACTTGGATTATACTGATGATTTAAGCGTCCTAGATGAAAGTGTGAGCAAAATGAACGAAGTTTTAGAGGTTTTTGCGAGTTCAGGGTGCTACAATTGGTTTGAAAATTAATGTTAGGAGACTAAGTCACTAAGTCTAAGAATAAGTGAAGATGAAAAGGTGACGTTGGGTAATGAAAAGATTGATTAGGTGGGCAGCTTCACTTACCTTGGTAGTATAATTAGTGAAGATGTTAAATATAGAATAGCCAAGGCTCAGGGTGTTTTTTCACAGTAAAAAAAGTCTGGAAGAATAGGAAGATAAGTCTGCAAACCAAGATTAGAATATTAGAAAGCTTCAGTGATGACAGTGGTCAAATATGGCTCTGAAGCATGGACGCTCCGAAAAGCGGATGAAGATTTGGTAGATGTTTTTCCAGAGAAATTGCTTAAGGATTGTTCTGGGTACCCGGCTGACTAACCGTATTTCAAACAATAGGCTATACGAAAAATGTGGTTTAATACCGCTCTCTAGGGCTATAATGAAAGAAAAGGTTGAGGTGGCTAGGGCACGTTGTGCGGATGAAGGATGACAGATTGCCGAAGATTGTCCTTTTCGGCCAACCCATCTAGGGCTAAAACGCCTCACCCCCCCCCCCCCCCACGCCCCCACCCCCCCCCCCCCCCCTAAAAAGCGGTCGTCCCCGTCTGGGGTGGGAGGACGTCATAAAGAAAGATTTAAAGGAAATGGGAACTTCGTGGGCGGGTGTAAAAAGGGAGGCTTTGAATAGATTGGGGTGGAGGAGGAGCGTGCGTAGCTGTGTTGGCCTCAGGTGGCTTGGTGCTGCGGTGAGTTGTTAGCAGTAGTAGTATTGGTAGTACCACTTGAACTGTCAAAATATATACTTTTTTCTATAAGTTTTTTTTTTCATATTCTAAGTTTATACTAGTCAGACTATTAAAAGTGTGTATTGTTAGCTTTAAGAGCAATTAAAATTATTCCCAGTTAAAAAAAACAAATACATGGAGTTAAATTTCCAAGTCTTGAAAAAATGAACTCCGTCTAAAAAAAAATAATATGATATTTAATTAGATAGGGGGATTTTTGCGAATAATTCTCGACAATATTTATTTTTTAATCTATAAGTGTGGCTTTTGATATCAATATTTGGTGCCTTTCTAAAAAAAAAAAAATCAAAGACAAGTTTGATTTTTCAGCCTAAATAATTTTGTTTTTCAGGACAAGGAATTTACAGCAACGTTCTTGGTTATTTGGGTGGCGTTTCTTGGGCTATGCTAGTTGCTCGAACTTGTCAACTCTATCCAAATGCTGCAGCTGGCAACCTTGGTCCACAAATTTTTCTTAGTATTTTCCATGTGGGAGTGGCCACAGCCCGTCCTGCTAAAGCAGCCGGATAACACAGATCTTGGTTTCCCTGTCTGGGATCCTAGGGTAAGTCATTGATTATTGTTATAAGTTATTATTATCTTTCTTTTGGAATAGGTCTCTAGAAAGTGTGGGGAAAAATTTAACGGATTTGATATGTTCAAAATTTCAATTATTTCGGAAATATAACCTCAATTATCATGAAAGGTATTTACGAACGAATTTACGAATCCAAAGAATAAAAGGGACAGGTTTCGATTCTTTATAGCTCCATTACAGACTTATCATGAAAATGGAATTGAACCATACAATTAATGGACTAAAGTAATCGCAATATTAAACTTTTGGTTCCATTTTAGAAGTAATTATTATTTATCCTAAAGCAAAATCGAAACGGCTAACTGTAGTCTATTAAATGCACGTATAAATGAAAAAATAATAACCCAAAACAATCTGCTCTAATCTATGACGGTTTTATTTAAGTTTTATTATTTTTACATTTGTTATATGTTTTTATTGTTATTTATGTCAATAAAAAACATATAAGATCAGGTTACATATAACATCAGGATCAGGTTTGCACATATAGCAGTCCCTACCCAATTTTTGTAGAAAACAACTTTTTCTGTGCAACTCGTTGAAGTACAATTATTTTTCTAGCCTTGCTTGCCAGTAGCTATTACCTTGACCTCTAGTATGTAAGTTTTTAATTTACAAATCATGTTTTTCTAATTAAGAACATATTGTTCTTCAAATGTTTTTTCAAATTGAAAAATAAAACAATTCCCTTGCCTTTCTACTTCTTTTATCCTCAGCTACCCACCTTATTTACTAATGAAATAAAAAAAATAAGTTTTTTAAACTGAAAGTAAGGAGCGACATTAAACTTAAAACGAACAGAAAATTATTCCGTATATGAACAGGGCTGCCTCCTCCTCAACGCCTCGCTCTTTACGCTAAAGTTTTTCATTGTTAAAAAAAAGAGTCGTGAGAAAGTCAAACTTTAGCGTAAAGAGCGAGGCGTTGAGGAGGGACAGCCCTTTCATATTCGGAATAATTTCTGTTCGTTTTAAGTTCTAATGTCGCTTCTTACTTTCAGTATAAAAAACTTGTTTTTTTTTTATTTCATTTCTGATTCTTTTTTAAACAACAAAAAAAAACTTTAGCGTACTTAACTTACGTAACGAACTTCTATATTCATATATTTTTAATACATATATTAGGGGTTTGCCCCCTAGTCAATACCTTGCTCTCTAAGCTAAAGTTCGAATTTTGTTCCAATTCTTTTAAAAATGACCCCTTAATCACAAAGGCCGTTAATTAGAATAAATAGCTCTTATGAAAGTACTAAAAAATCTTTGGCTTAAAGAGTGATGCATTGACTAGAAGGTGAACCCAATCATATAGCTAATATTATTTTTTTTTCGTTTTAAGTTTTGATGTTGCTCCTTACTTTCAGTTGAAAAACTTGTTTTTTTTATATTTAATTTCTGATTTTTTTAAAATAATGATGGTAAATGCGGCACCCCCTCACAGCAATGTCCCTTCCCCCATGAAAACTTCCTTCACGAAAAGATTCTCCGATATAACCCCCGACCAACCCCCCCCCCAACTACCAGAAATTCCCCCTGAAAACATCTGTATACTTCCCAATAACCAATACTATATGTTAACATTGGGTAAAGTTCATATAACGTTCAGCCCTCCCCCTGGGGCTTTGAGGGATTAGGTCATCCTAAAAGACATAGTTATAATATTTTCGACCATGCTGAACAAAATGGCTATCTCAAAATTTTGATCGGGTGACTTTGGGAAAAAAATGAGCGTGGGAGGGGGCCTAGTTGCCCTCCATTTTTTGGTCACTTAAATAGGGCACTAGAATTTTTAATTTCCGTTCCAATGAGCCCTCCCACGATATTCTAGGACCAGTGGATCGATACGATCACCGCTTGGGAAAAAAAAACAAAAAAAAAAAAAAAAAAAATAAACACGCATCCGTGATCTTTCTTCTGGCAAAAAATGGAAAATTCCACATTTTTGTAGATAGGAGCTTGAAACCTCTACAGTAGGGTCCTCTGATACGCTGGATATGATGGTGTGATTTTCATTAAGGTTCTATAGCTTTTAGGGGGTCTTTCCCCCTTTTTTTTGAAAATCAGCCAAATTTTCTCAGGCACGTAACTTTTGATGGGTAAGATTAAACTTGATGAAATTTATATATTTGAAATCAGAATTAAAATTTGATTCTTTTGATGTTTCTATTGGTATCAAAATTTCGTTTTTTAGAGTTTCGGTTACCATTGAGCCGGGTCGCTCCTTACTTACAGTTCGTTACCACGAACTGTTTGATAAGGCTACCTATTTAAGTGAAGCTATTCATTTGGTAAATTTCTTATATCTTTACATCTTCATATACCTTTATTGGTCATTTCAACGGCTTAGTTTTCTTTAGATTAGTTTTCAAATATATTCTTGCACTTAGATCTCTAAAAACCTAAGAAATTTCTGTATTTTCTCTAATTTTTTACTTATGACACTTTGACACATATTTCCTTTTTTCTGACCACTTTGAAGGGAAGGTCGAAGAAACTTGGAAGAGGTTAATTCAATTATAAATTAGAAGTTCTAGTGCCCTTTTCAAGAGTCGAAAATAATTGGATTGACCTCCTTAATATAACTTAACTCTTCCAGTTAATCTCGGTGACAGGAGTCACGTCATGCCCATAATAACACCAGCCTATCCTCAGCAAAATTCAACATTTAACGTGACGTTAAGCACTCGCACTGTTATGCAAGAAGCTCTCAGAAACGCCTTGGCTTTAACGAAAGATATAATGATGGGACGACCAGGAATAACGTGGGAGAACTTGTTTGAGCCAACCTCATTTTTTTCTTCAAATACAGGTAAGGACAATTGCCTGAAATGATTATTTTTATCTTTAAAATGGTTCAAAGACTTTAAAAGATTGTTGCTGAAGTAGAAGTTACAACCTAGTTAAGAGTTAACTAGATAAATAAAGACTTACAGTAGCCAAAATTTAAGAAACAGGTATTTAGATAAAACGGCTAAGGACAAATATTTTCCGCCTCCTAAGCACCACGCTCTTTACACTAAGGTTTTCGGCACTTTAAAAAAGCTACTTATTGTCCAAATTAAACGAACCCTTGTGTTTCAGGAGTTGTTTTTAAAGAATTAGGACAAAATTTAAGCTTTAATGTAATGAGCGAGGTGTTGAATAGGGGACAACCCCTCATATGCATAATAATTGTTGTTCGTTTTAAGTTTTAATTTTTTTCTCTTTACTTTCAGTTGAAAACTTGTTTTTTTTTATTTTATTTATGATTTTTTTTTTTAAATAACGCCAAGGTATCTGGCTCCAACTCCACGGAAAAATTAAAATCCTCGCAGAGAAAATTTATCCTCCCCTCCCCACCTAAAAAATGTAAGAATACTTCCCAATAACAAATACTATGCGTAAACAATGGACAATTTTATAACTTACAGATCTTTCCCCAGGGGCTGTGGGGGGAAGGTCATGTTATCTCCAAAGAAATAATTATTGGATCTTTCAACTATGCTGAACAAAATAGCTGTCTAAAAATTTTATCGGACAATTTTAGGAAAAAATGGGGTGGGAGGGGTCTAGTTGCCCTCTTAAAATGGACAATTTTATAACTTACAGATCTTTGCCCAGGGGCTGTGGGGGGAGGGTCATGTTATCTCCAAAGAAATAATTATTGGATCTTTCAACTATGCTGAACAAAATAGCTGTCTATAAATTTATCGGACAATTTTGGGAAAAAAGTGGCGTGGGAGGGGTCTAGTTGGCCTCTTAAAAAAAAATTTTGGTCACTTACAAAAGGCAATAGAATTTTCATATCCGTTAGAATGATCCATCTCTCGAAGTATTAGGCACACTGGTTCAATACGATTACCCCTGAAAAAAAAAAAAAACAAATCCGTGATATTTTTTCTGGCAAAAATTCAAAAATTCCACATTTGGCAGACAGAAGCTTGAAACCTTCCCCCTTTTTTTCGAAAATCATCAGATTAATTTTCTCAGGCCTGCAGCTTTTGATGGTAAGACTGAACTTAACGAAACAGATCTTTCCCCAGGGGCTGTGGGGGGAGGGTCTTGTTATCTCCAAAGAAATAATTATTGGATCTTTCAACTATGCTGAACAAAATAGCTGTCTATAAATTTTATCGGACAATTTTGGGAAAAAAAGTGGCGTGGGAGGGATCTAGTTGGCCTCTTAAAAAAAAATTTTGGTCACTTACAAAAGGCAATAGAATTTTCATATCCGTTAGAATGATCCATCTCTCGAAGTATTAGGCACACTGGTTCAATACGATTACCCCTGAAAAAAAAAAAAAAAAAAAAAAAAAAAAACAAATCCGTGATATTTTTTCTGGCAAGAATTCAAAAATTCCACATTTGGCAGAGAGAAGCTTGAAACCTTCCCCCGGTTTTTTCGAAAATCAGATTAATTTTCTCAGGCCTGCAGCTTTTGATGGGTAAGACTGAACTTAACGAAACTTATATATTTAGAATCAGCATAATAAGCCCAACTCTTTTGGTATATCTATTGGTATCGAATTTCTGTTTTTAGAGTTTCTGTTACTATTAAGCTGGGTCCATCCTTACTTTGATTTCGTAAGAATCAAAGTTCTGTTAGTGGAAAACAAAGTTCTGTTAGCATGTCAGAATTCCAAGGCCGTACCCAGAGGGGGGCGGTATGGGGGTTTTGACCCCCCCCCCCAGAAATGTTTGTAAACAAAAATGGATATAAACAAATTTTCTATGCGTAAATCTTTGAGTAAAACCCCCTCGAAAAAAAAAAATCCTGGGTACGGCCTTGCAGAAGTCCTGCTTTTACTACATATAGAGACAGTCATAATTCTTAGGATTTTCCAAGTTTGGATTTTTTTTTTTTTTTTTTTTTTACTTAATCTCTCCCTTTAGACAAGCTCTGCTTATTGTCTGCTTATTGTGGATACCCTATTGGTATCCACAGCTCAAAACCAATGGGCACTACATTTGTTTCCATAGTTTCCCTCTTGCCGGAGAGGGGCTCAAACGGCCTCATATTTTCAAAAATTAACCTTTAGCTACAAGCTTTAGCCTTAAAAGTCGTATTAGGCTTAATGTCAGCTGTTAATTGAAACTTATGTCATTATACTGGAGTAACTGAAGGCTCAGTATTAAAGTTATTGTCAATTATGAACCAACAGGAAAACATTCAGTTCACGTGGCTTAACTTAGGGTGCGTGTATAAACTGAAAATTTATTTATCGCGGAGGACTTTTTAATGCTGAACAATCGAAATATTACTTGTTTTAGTGACATAAATAAAACATTCAAGGCTTTTTTTTGTTTAGTTAGGCTAACCTTTCTTTGTTTGTTTTTCAAAAGGTCAAAAACAGTTATTTCTGATTGGTTGATGCATTTTTTTTCTACTTTATGCCTTATTTTTGATACTCATCGAACACCATTTTTCTTCCTTTTGAATTTAATGACAAACTTCCCATCATGATTTTTCTTCGTTTCTTGTCCAAATCATGAAAGTATAGTTTTTTTTCTGCGGCCCTTAGGTCTTAATGTTTCATTGTAAGACGACATTGCTTTTTTCTTATAGCTGAAATAAAAAAATCAAGTTTTTTTAACTGAAAGTAAGGAATGAAGTTAAAACTTAAAACGAACAGAAATTATTCCTTATATGAAAGGGGCTGTCCCCTCCTTAACGCCTCGCTCTTTACGCTAAATTTTTTTATTGTTTAAAAAATAGAGTTGTGAGAAAGTCAAACTTTAGCGTAAAGAGCGAGGCGTTTATTTGGTTATTACTATTTTTAGGCATTTCGTGGTGTTGTTAGCAAGCGCCCTAACTCAAGACAACCTCCTGGAATGGGTGGGTCTTATTGAATCTAAGATTCGAATCCTGATTCAAACCTTAGACAGAAATTCTGTTATCAAACTGGCACATATTAGTACAGAGCAATTTGAACCTCTGGAATCTGAAAAGTGAGTTATCTTTCCTATTGTATTTTCTCTGTAATTTTCAATTTCATTTCCTAGGATAATTCCTTGATTATTTAGTTGATTCATATTTAGGTATATTGTGCGTTTTGCACTTTCTGTTTGGATCTTTTTTTATTTGAGTGCGAATACATTGGGTTCGATTGCCGTTTTGTATTTTATAGAATGGAAGTCAATAAATCTGAAAGCTTACTCGTTGATGCATTTTTTTTAAATGGTCACTTGTATTTTTTTTTTGTGTATAAATCGCAAAAAAATTTGCAAAAAGAATAAAGGATGAATGCTAAATTTTATTGCAGTATACTCGTGGTAATTTATTGGACACAAAAAAAACACAGAGCCATCTATAAAAAAAAGCAAAAAGGTAGAAAAATACAAAAACATAAAGAATCAATAAAAAGATTAAACAACGATTGAGACAAGAAAAAAAACATCACTTTGTCTCTCTTTGTTATTCTTTGTTTCAGATGAAATGGCTCTTATTTGAGCCCTCCCATTTTAAAGCTATTTCCCTTGTTTAAATTTACTTAAAGGTGTGAATGTTTCTATTGAACACTAGTGAAGTAGGTCTATAGCTTCATTAACCATTAGGCTTTGAAAATTTCAAATCTAGTACTGTCCGCGCAGGTTGAACTCTGTGAGACGTGAGACGTCCCTAACAATGAAGAATTTATCTTAGTGTAAAAAGTACCATTTCAATTTGTTTTTATTGTGAAGGGGGAGGGTAGGACTAAAGCCAATAATTTACGTAGATTATGTTTCGTAGAAATGTTCTTTTTACGTGGTATTTGTTGTTTCTTTATATGTATTTTATGAATTTTTGAAACTTGAGGGTCGTGTTCACTTCAAATGTCACGAAGCAAAACTTTAATATCCTGAGCTTTCTTGCTTTTTTAGCCCTTTAACAGGGATCATTACATATTCGTTGTTAAATGCGAAAATTCGCGCGTTTTGCGTGCGAACCAAGCGAGACATTAATTAAAATTAATATAATCGTGTGAACCGGCTTTTTTTCAGCTTTTCAGCTTTTTTGTTTTTTATGAATATCCATTAATATAATACAATTCTTTGGGTGTTTTCATGTGACAGAACTTTAGATAGAAGAAGATAGTAACTTTAGTAAAAAGTTCATTTTCTTTTCAGGGATTCAGTCACAAACAATATGGTTTATTGGCCTCGAATTTGAGAAAGCTGAAAATCTTAGCATAGATCTGACCTTTGATATTCAGCATTTCATTGAACTAGGTAAGCTATATCTTTATGTCTGTCATTATTCAACAATTCACCGAACAAGCTCTTAATAACATCTGACTAACATCTTTTTTATATCCTATCGGTTAATTATAATCCATGATACTTTATAATGGCAAGTTATGGTTAACATCCTTCTTGATTTTAAAAAACACTTTTTTTAACACCAAGAAAACATTAATGTTTATCCTTATGTTTTTTTCTGTTGGATTACGGCTGATTGTTTTTCTTCGCGTAGGAAACTATTTGATTATTTGTCTGCTTGTTTTAACATTAACCATTACTCTTTTCCTGTGGTTATACATATTCTGTACATATTTGTGTGTTCTGTACGTATTATTACCGTCTACAAATGTTCATATCCTACATATTAAGACCATTTTTGCAGGTTAAAGACCGTTTTACTACTATTTGTAAATGTACAGTATGTGGTACAGTAAGAAATACAGGATAAAACTAAAAATAATAATGGACAGCATTGTCAAACCGCACACAAATCATACCTTAAAAAGATTTTGAACAATCAACTTAGTTGATGATATTTCTTTGCTTTGACTATATGCTGTTGTTTTAATTTTACTGGTGAAAGAGCCCACTTCGCTGTCGCCTCCCTATGCTCTTCAGATAAAAACAACACTGGTGCTGCAGTTATTCTCAGCTAAGATTGTGGTAACCATAAAAAGGGATAGGGAATGATTTTTATTGGGTCAAATGGCATAATTGTCGAAAAAATTACAAAACTGAAGAAAGAACTGCTTAAAACACAAGTCTTTTTTTTTTTTTTTTTTTTTAAATAATGAACTTCTTAAAATGCTTCCACGTGAATATTATGTATTGTTTTAGAATTCAAATTTACACACAGTAGATTTTATACCAAAAACAGATAGTGATAAAACTGCAAATGGTGGATTTTATTCTCTGGCTTCTCTTGTAAAAGCATATATCCTTTGTAAGATGCTTACGGACAGGAGGAGAAGCAGATAAAAAGTAAATTATTCAAAGTACTTCACCTACTCTGGCTCATGGACTACAGAAAAGAGGGTATTTGTCAGGTTCATGTTGCAAAGTCAACTGGTATAAAATGGCTGATGAAGAACTTGTTAAAATCCTCCTTAACGAAAAGGCCCATGTCAATAAGCGCTGTCATTGGGCAACTAATCTTTTAGAGTTACTGTGTTCAGATCTAATAAATATATGTTTTGTTGATAGTTTTAAGTCCGGAAAAACCTATACTGCTTATGGTTTTCTGTTTTTTTTCTAAATTGAGAATTGCTTTAATTTTCACCTTCGTTCCTGCTTGTCTTCACAGGGGCAACCAGGACATCAAGAAGGAGCAATCAATAATTCCCCTTATTGTCTGCTATGATGATGTTCTCGAGTTGAGTTTGAAAGGCGTGTGAATGTTTTACAAATCCTTATGGTAGGTGTACCTAATGTCATTGCCGGGTCTGCCTTTACAATGTCAATCTTTGTTTCCCGATTTAATAATTTAGTTGGGGTTCTGCCGTCAACTACATTGCTCATTTGTTTTAAGCTCTAACGATCATGAACTTTTTTTACACGAGTCGTGTTTTTATTTCCTTCTAACTTCGATGTATGTCCAAGGTTGGTCTCATGGTCATGATCGTTTGGGGTCTTTCACTAGCTAATAATGACTTTTAACAGTCCATGGTAGCATACTTTCATGCTTTTCTAAATTTTTCTGGAGTGCGTATCTTCTGGTAATGACAAAGCATCCTTCTTCTTCTTCCTTGTTTGCAATCTAATGGAGACGGTTTCAGATAATCTTATCATCGGAATCGAATTCCGGCCTCTTAGCAGGTTGTATACAGCTTCCTATTTAAAACTGCGCTTTATTTCTATCTCCTTTAATTTTACCAAAATCAAAGGTGGTGCTACAGACACCTCTTCTAAATTTTTGTTTTACTCAGTCTTAGGGGAATTTTTGTCCAAGACCATGAACCCTGAAAGCCAGGGAGTTAAACGAATGGTCACTTTCAAATTATAAATTAAAATCTCCAAGAATATTTTTCCATTTTTAATTTGTAATTGAAGTTTTTACCTTCCAGAAAGTGCCCATTTATTTATTATCATTTGTTGTTACAGTGCATATATCCGCTGCTCAGCAACAGAAATTCAAAGAGGGATGAAAATAGATGCGAAATATGTGAAGAGGAAAGAGTTGGTGAAGTATCTACCCATATCCGTGCTACAAAGGCATAAAAAAATGGTAGGTACTCAATTAGTTTAGTACTGTCTAATTAGTATAGACAAGCTACAACACTTCTGACTTCATAATTCTGCTTTTGAGCTAGATAAAATTTGGTTTTTTAAAATTTATTTGGGAAAGTAGGCTGGGAATTACTAAGCTGTAATATTCACTTAGTGCTAACTAGTTCGACGAGGAAAATAAGCGTTCTAACGTGCAATAATTTCTAAGGTACAACTATAAGCTTGTTTTCGTTTATTTATAATTCTCATTAGCCAAAAGAAATGCTTCTGTTAGCAATATTTTATCTCAGTAATTCGATATAGGCAGATTTTCTAAATATTTTCCTTATCAATGCGCATAGATAGACTGCATCAGTATCAAAAAATACGTCAAGTGTAATTTATATTTGTGGATATTTTGCTTCTTTTAAAATCTTAGATGGTGTCTATAATGCAGTTAAAAAAAAAGTTTTTCAATTAAAGTAAGGAGCAACATTAAAAACTTATAACGAACAGAAATTATTACTTATAGCGGGGATTTGGTTGCCCCCTCCTCAGTACCTTGCTCTTTACGCTAAAGTTTGAATTTTTGTTCTAATTATTTGAGAATGACTCCTCATACATAAGCACCGTTTAATTAGAATAATAAACTTTTTACAAATTTGAGAACACTTTAGCGGAAATAGCAAGGTATTGAAGAGGGGGCAACTCTTTCATATACGCAATAATTACTATTTTTTCAAGTTTTAATGTTGCTCCCTAGTTTCAGCTGAGAAAACGTGTTTTTTTGTTTAATTTTTGATAGTCTTTTAATTAACGCTGGGAAATCCAGATCTCCCTCCCATGGAAAATCCCCTTTCCCTGCGAAAACTCCTCTACGGAAATATCTTCCCATGTAAGAAACCCCTCCAGGAACCTGCCCCTCCCCTAAGAAGATATCTTTATATTTCCCAATAGCCAATATTATATGTAAGCAATGGGAAAAGTTCATAACTTGTAGTCCTTCCCCAAGGGGTTTTTGGGGGGTCAAGTCATCCTCAAAGACATAGTTATTAAATCTTCAACCATGCTGAATAAAATGGCCATCTAAAAATTTTGATCGGATAATTTTGGGTAAAAGAGTGTGGTGGGGGGGGGGCTGGCTGCCCTCCGGTGGTCACTATTTTTGGTCACTTGAAAAAGGCACTAGAACTTTTGATTTTAGATCAATTAAGCCCTCTCCCGATCATCTAGTATCACTGGTTCGATAGAATCACCCCGGGGGAATAGAAAAAAAAAAAAAAAATAAACACGCATCGCCAGGTATCTCACATCCGAAAAGATTGTAGAAATAGCTCTAAATAGTTCAATAAGCTTTTTTATATGGTTAACGATATTTTTTTTTTTCAAAATTCTTTTTGTGACTTATCCATTTTGTTTATCCATAAAATATTTTAATAGTTATATTGAACACCGTTGTTGAGAAAAAAAAAGAAGAAAACTAATGATGATGGAAGCATATCACGAACTGTTACACACATACAAAATCAATTATCAAAAAAATTGTTTTATCAATAGTGAGCTTTCATTATTATTATTGTTCCTTTTTAATAGGTATATTTAATCTTTGCAGGCGGTATCTTCCTCCACATCGACCATTAGTTCAACTGGGGATATTCATCATAGAGAGTCAGCAACAACTCTAACCTCTGGAAAACTCCCAGCTGTAAGTTATTTTCTTTTCTTTTTTAGTAGAAGCGTGGTGGGTCTTGCAGGGTACTGGCAATAGACCTTCAATTTGGTCAGATATAAGGTAATTGACCGTTTGTTATCGTGTGAAGGAATTGAGTATGGAGAATCAGTTTGTGTTGAATAGACTAAACTAGCCATGCAGTTGGCAGTTCTTTAATTTCTAACAAGGTTCTAGGAACTTTAAACCTTGTCTGAAAATTTCTCATCAAGTAGCTAACAGCAAATGTCAAATATGTCATTTGTGTAGGCCTACTTGAATTCAGATTCAAAAGCGGATTGACATTGTATTGGGTATAATCCATTTAGAGAAACAAAGATTTCTCTGTTTGTGTTGTTATGGAAGCCCAGGTCGGGTCTTAAATCTTTTACTCGTCAAGAAGACGGGCAATACTTAGCCATTTCTGCCAATTCTTATTGTCTCTAGTAAAAATACATACAAACTTAATAAATCTACAAGTCTTCTTAAAAAAGTCTAACAGAAAAAAACATAGCTGATTCCTAAAAATTCAAACCCCTTGATTCCAGAACAAAACAGAAATGCTTTAACTTAATAAAATACGTAAATTATCGTAAAAATTTGTTAATAAACAGTCTTTCCAATAGGGCTTTTCCTATAAGGATATGGCTGTAAAGTCTTTTGATCATGATTTCTATCTTTCAAAGGCTTGTTTGGCTGATAAGCTTAATAGAAAAAATAGTGGTTAGGGTCCTTTTGTTTTGATTTCTCACTTTGTCTTGTCATAAGAGACCACTTTGGCTTTAGATCTTTTATTCAAAAATTCTATTTTTTTTATACTGACTAAAACAAGAGGTTAAATTTGAAATTTTTCCGCTCGTGATGTAGAAAAAAACAGTTTTGTCAACATTTTGGTCTTCCAACTCTTATATAAAGTAAATACACCTTTGCATATGTGACTAGTCATGGAAGAACTAGTAGACATATCAATTTTTCTTTTTAACGCATTTTGAAGAAAAAAATACAAACGCGTTCTTTAGTTTGGGCTAAACCATACTTTACAGTAAAAAGCCTGGAAATTGGAGGGTATTATTTTCACCTTAATAACTGGATTTTGTCATGATGAAGTAATTACTGTTATTATAAGTCGACTCACCAAGCTAAGTGAAGGCTCTGGCCACTAAAGTCCATTGCCTCTACATATCAGAAACCACTGTATTAAATTCTTCTAACTAGTGTTTAATCCAGACCTGACCCTGTTCTTTTAGAAGCCTTTCGAGTTCCACAAGAATCTCAACATTTTGGGCAATCAGCTCTTCCTATTTGGTTTGAAATTGATTCTTCGTCTTTTTCGTTTGTTCTTTAATCTTTCCTTCTTTTTATAAAGACAGTTAGAATTTCTTAGTTATTAAGTAAATTACACTACTTTAGACTACGTTAGAGGGGGCGCCCCCTCACCCCCTTGGACCCACCACCGGGTTGTACCACTGGTATCTTATATACAGAACTTCTTTATTGGAATTTTAAGTTTGTCCAAGTCTGTTCAAAGCGAAGGGAGGGGCATTCTCATCCACTATTCCCAACTCTAGTAGACATGGTTTTCATGTTTATTTTATTTGTTATTCAAAGTGTCTTCAATTTTCAATTACTTTTTATTTTCAGAATGTTTAGCGACCTCTGCGAGACATTGGGTAGTTTATTTATTTATGTATGTAAATGTAATTTTCTTTCCTTTTTTTAGGGTGATGCTAAGATAAGAAAGCGATCATCTGATGCCAGCTTTCCTACTTTGACGGCCAGCGAGAGAGAAATGATAGCACTATAAGTGTTCCAGTGTTTTAAGTGGTGACCTCCTTTAGTTGACAACTCCGACTATATCTTTTTATTGCTATTTTCTGAATTTGAAATTGCCTTTTAATATAAATAATTTTGTTTTTTCCATAGTTTTAATGCCTTATTTCTTTATTGTTTTGACAAATATAGCCTTTTCAAGTTCCCTTTTCTTTATTTTGATTGAGATAGGAAGTTGAAAATTGACCATGATTGTCTTTCTGGGCCCAAAACTAAACCTCATAAGTGTGGTCAAGATGTAGTGCTGTACGACCTCTCAATCAGCAAGATAATTCATTTGCTTTTTATTTAGAAGAGTTTACATGTAATGTTTACAGGATTCCAATCGAGAAGGGTCCACCTTATTATTTTTTTTTTTGGAGGGGGGGAAGGGTTCTCTGTTGAACTATTAAAAATGTATTTCCCTATGTATTATATGATCAAACAAGGTGAATGGATCCCCCGACCTTGTCTGCTTACATTATCGCATTTCGTATACTCTCAGCTCAAGAATCTCTTGGTCATTGTCTGATATTGCCAAATCTTGGTAATTATGGGTCATGTAATTGTCGTCAATGTCTTTTTCTTTATTTCTGGAAGGTTTTTTAATCCAAGCCAGGTGAATTTATATTCACGGCATTTTAAAACTGTATTTTTTACTTGCTGAATGAATTCCTTAGGAATAGCAGGAATAAATATGGAACATTAATGAAGAATAGTAGAGCAAAATTCATTAATTTATTCTGAATTATAAGTTCAGCCATATTGTTCTGCAACCCAAATTCCGATGGTTGAAAGAAGGCAGGATAACCACTGGGACAGTTGATACGTTCCTGGATGAAGATGCGTTTTTGATTGAAGACAAGACAACCCAACTTGACTTGGACTTTATTGAACAAAAACGCGATACATAAATTTTATACAAACAAGACTCGTTATTTAACATTCTATAAAATAGGCTGTTTTATTTATAATAAAATCTGTTTAATTTTTTACTATGATACAATTTCTAACTAACTAAGATAATACCAGCAATTGAATTCTCAACAGCAAAATAATTGCTGTCAAAATCTGTTTAACTAGGATAATACCAGCAAATGAATATAGAAATTCAGAATGCATAAAAATCTTGAAATATCTTAGAACTGAACAAATAATTTTTGACCTGAATTTAAGGATAACATTCCTTGTTTACTTCAATTTATATTTTTCTTTACTTGTCAAAAAGAGACTGAAAGGTATTTTTTTTTACATGATAACTGTTTATTTTCGATATAGCAATTCTGAAAAGGATATCCTGACATTAGATGAAATGAGGGGCTGATATGTAATAAAACTGAAACGAAATTTAAAAATTGACAATCCTGGTGCAAGATTCTTCTTCTCCACTAGTTATAAGAACAGTTCAGTTTTATACCTTCTTATAATCAAGGCCCTATTATTCTATGATTCTTCCGTCATTGTTTCCAAATATGTATTTATTACATTTTTCAGAGTCACTTGAATCACTCAGAGTCACCATTTTTTTTTTTTTTTTCAATTTCTAAACTTATAGTCTTTTAAAAAATATTTTAGCAGCATAGACGTTATATTTTCATAGTTTATAAAAGTTTTACATCAAGAATTTGATGTAAATAACAGACAAGTACCAAGTACAGACAGACAGATAAGTACAGACAGACAAGAATAACAGACATAACAGAATAACAGACAGACAAGTAGCCAACCGTATTTATTAGAGGTCCAAAAACTTTGAGATAATAAGACGCAATTTTGAAATACGGAGGGAATAGCAGAAACTGAAAAAAAAACATTATATAGGTAGGTATGTAGGTGGTTTTTGGTGCCTAATTTTTCCTAAAAATTCAGGATTTTAAGGATTCATCTTTCAAGAAACTCATCCTTGTATGCTTGCCTCATATAATATATATCTAGACTATTGAAATAGGACAGCCATGATTTCTAATGAACAGCTAGGGGTAACCTAGCAGGAGGTAAAACTTTCAAAATGCAATTAGGAGAAGTTACGGCAAAAGGTTAGGAGATCACATGCTTTGGAAGATGAGATTATCGACAACTTACTATCTCTTTTACACAGACTTAGCTTTCAAAAGGCCAGTGTTGGTTTTGAATAGCTTAAAGTTTATGAGACAAACTCGTATACTACTGCTCTTTTCTCAAACTTCTATCTGAAAAGATCTTTTCTAACTTGAAAGTCTAAAGCCTTTTTTAGACCCTGCTGCAGATCCAAAATATTTCGTTCAATAATCAAAACAAATAGATGTAATTTCATATTGACTTTAAATGTCTTCACTAATTGGTCGATAAAGAACTACCAATTATCTGATCTTATGAATAATATATGACTTCGTTTTATCCATCCGGGAGTAATATTCTATCTTTCAAAAAATGCGCATTAATATATTAATTATCCGCATGTCTATAAGACTAATAGTATGTGAACTATAAGGAAAATATTTCTGAAATAAAAATAGCATGACTGTAGCATATGAAACATGTAAAGATTCCGTTCTCCCTCCCGGATAAAGATCTCCGGCTAAGAATACAGAAGTCCTTTTAATGAACATGCTCAAATGGTGTTATTTCAACAAACTAACAGTCAAAAAAAATCTAATGAAATAAAATTCCTGTGATAAAATGATAGATCATTATTCGTCGCTGTACACAGTTTGAACAGAATGGGGCAGATTGTCTACAGCTCTGTAGAAAACGTAAAATTATACAGATCTTCCATCAATCCTTAGTTTTTTCGGTTTTTCTGAAATTTTTTGCGTAGATAAGTATATTTGTTTATGCTTTATTTGAATTCTGCTCGCAATTAGGAGTCAAACCATGTGCCTTTTCTCCAAAAAAAATTTAATTCTTGAGCACTTATTTACTTTTTCTAAATAATGTCATAGCTTTCAAAAATTATCCTACAATGATCAAGTCTTTTTTTTAATTTATTTTAGCTGTTAAAAAAAATTATAACGAATCAAACTGCACTTCATTTGACCGTCAGAATATAAAAAAATAAATAAAAACAAAGTCGATAGTTGAATCTACAAGAATATATTTAATCGTTTGAACACGAAAATTCCTCCCCCCCCCCCACCGAAAAATAGAAAATTTTTCTAAATAGTGGTGTTTTTACTCAAAGTATTTTCAACACAACTATAATCTTTATCTTACCAAACGATATATCACTCTCTTTTGAATCACATTATATACTTATATTTTCTACATCTAATATTTGTAACAACGAAAAAAAAAAACATATGCCTCGTTCTGCGATCGCATGCGCGAATTTGGGTTCAACAGCAATAAAAAAAAACTGAGCATCTTATATATCGGATTTTAGTTGCATAAAGTAGCGAAAGTTACAACACTAAAGGAAAGGATTTAGGATATTTATCTGATCTAGATAAAGGTAAGGATTCCAGCAACAACAATTTAAGGGGAGTGTCAGTTGTCTTCCGTGAGGTACATCATGTTTTCTAGCCTAGTATTGTTGTGTTTTCATTGTCGGGTTTTCATTCTTGTGTTGCGATTGTTGTGTTTTCTTCTGACATTCAGTTTGTTCCGTTTCCCGTTTCCCTCCGTGTGAGGATTCAACAACTTAGAACTGATGTACCTTCCATGTCCAAATCAATCGAGATTTAATCTCGGATTTTTACTTTTATTGCAAATTTGTGATGAATTCTGATTTTTAACGAGGATTTTTTTTTTAAACTAATCCAAACCCTGTAAAAAAAGAAAAAGAGTTGTAGGCTACTTCCCCAGGGGTTTCCATAATGTAGGCCGGGTCATGCTATATGTTCCGTTAGTTTTATTACCGTTGCTATCTCCCTACTTTTTTTCCGCTAGTAGGTACAACCGTGATTCATGCAACGTGCCATAAGTCCCATTTACTTAATGGGACTACACAAAGACTCACTCAAGGCTGACTCGAACGACCAGGGGTTTAATACGATGTATTATCGCCCGAAAAAAAAAACATTAAAATAACTTGAAAGTCAAATAGTCAATTTATTAAATGCTACGGTTTCAGCTCGAGTTTACTGGAGCCTGGGGTTTTCTACTTTGAAAAATTCACACAGGCCTATGAGTCAAAATTTTCAAAGCCTGAATCATCAAACCCCCCTTCAAGCCCTCCATTATGAGGGACTGGCGACCCTTTTTTTTGTCCTTGGGGTGACAGTACATCAGCACGCACTAAAAGCAAATAGCTAACATCGTCTTGCTCTACTGGCGCAAGAAAAAAATTAATGGCCATTAATTACTTTCGAGTTAATTTGTGCTTTTCTTCTAGGCTGGGTTGACTGCGGTCAAATATTGCGCTCTTCCAGAGTCTTAGGGCAATAGTCTACTCAAAGACCCACCTTCTTTAAATCAAATCCTAGCTAAGTTACTGTTAACGGCCATCTAATTAGATCTGGAACACTACTACGGATTAACGCATCTTGTATCGTGAAAGGTTAACACCAAACCTTAGTCTTTCGGCAAGTCTTCAAGTCCCACCTGAGACTGAGGGCTTACCTAATCCTGTTACAACCTCAGACTTTAAGACGCATGATTCTTCTTTGGTAATTACAAACTTACTCGGTTCTACGCACTTCAAGAATAAAACATCAAGTTCTACTGTATATTCCTTCAAAACTTTTGCAGCAAAGAAGCACTTAGCACTCTTTTTACCTGCAAGTCCAACTAAAAAAAAGTCAGCGACTTTTACTGGTTTGTTTCCCACATCTTCCTTATCTTCTCCTAGCTTAAGACTATCCTTACCCTCATCGTCAAGCTCTCTCTCAACATTATCATGCTGACTTTCACTCTCAAGAAACAATAGCTTGCTTGCTCCTTGCAATTTTGCTTTCTTTAAACTCTTCTTCTCCTGGGTTTTCTGTTCCTTTTCCTCTATTCCGCAGCTTTCAGTTCCTCATCCTAGCGGATATTTTTCTTCACTAGTGTATCATTGAAAATTTTGGTAGTCTTTTTTTAACTGCATGTATGATTTGTTTTCTCGGAGAGCCTTTCAGAAATGGAGACACATCAAATAGTTCAGAGAAGTTTTTTTTAGCTTGTCCGTGCAAAAGGAATCTTGAGAAAGATTGGGTATTATTCTCATGGTTGGTGGGCTGATTAGCCGCATCATCATCAGCAGAAGTAATGGGTTATGGAGGCTCCATGGCACCATGCTTTGAAGTTGATGGTCAATCAGAGACGTTTGAACTGAGGAACTCGTGATCTTTGAAAATCTTGAGATTGAAAAGGAAAATGCTGGTGCAGCGAAAACCTCGGATTATGTTTTCTGGGTTCACTTCCTTGGGATACGCTTTTCCAGAAAGCTCAGAGATGTTATACATTGAGATATTCTCGCATTTATGCTCTGTCATAAAAGTCACAGATAACCTGTTGTAGAAAGCCTCCAAAGAAAATATAACTGACCTGTAATGTGGTTGCAGCTTATGCGTTGTATGAGGTGGAACGGTGAGCATGAGAACTCAATTTTCTTTGGCTAAGTCAAGCAATTCACTAAAGTAACGACTAATGTGTTTGTCAAGTTTTAGAAGCACAGGATTAGCCTTAATCGGTCTGGTATGATTGATAAAATAGTTCATAACTGCACACATAGTAACATTGTGTATAAAGACACATAGTAATATTCTGCCATCTTTCTGCTGAGGTTACCCTCACCTACCTGTTTCTGTCCTTTTGCTGTAACAATTTTCCCTGATTGTGGACTGTTGATAGTCCAGTTTCGTCTACATTTCAAATATTTTGCACTGTACATTTGTGGTGCTAGTACACAACACAAAGATTTTTAAAATATCCCAACTGTCACACGATTGAAATCAGTTGCATGGCAGAGACTGGTTGCTTCAGGCACTCTTATAGTTATATGTGGGTGTCTTTCCATAAAAATGCAGTACGTATCTTCACCCGCAGCATTTTGATTGTCACCGATTCGCTTGTCCATGAATTTGGGATGGCAAGTCCTTTTGCAAGAGAATACCTGCAAGCAAGCTGGCAGCGGTGTTAAACCATAATCATATGGCACACAACTTGCAAGTATTTAGGAAGACCATTTTCTTGTTCTTCTGTAAAAATCTACTTTGTAGAATAAAGTGGTGAGAAAAATAAGAGAGCTAAAAGCTCAATATCCATATCCTATTTATCAGCCTTGGTGACGTATCCCCTCAGAGTTGCCCGTGGTATTTCATATTGCCGCCGTTTTCTTGTTCTGTTTCTTTACAATAGCTTTGATCACAGCAGTTGTGACCAGCTGTTTTATATTCTTAATTTAAGATTATCTTTAGTTTCCTCACCAAACTATTTTTATGGGCCAAGCAATGTTTGATCTAACCATACAGAAATTCCCAGGCTATAGTATATGGGATTGTCGTTTCTTTCTTTCTTTTCTTCATCGAGTGTATCTAACAAAATATGAAGCCAATACCAATGAAATATGTTGCAAAAATTTAGCTTTCCTAGTTCGCCCGGCCCAGATTCGCTAGTCCTAGAGTGACGAATCAGGGCTGGATTTTCGTGGAAAACGTGGGCTTTTTCCCTCTTCGAAGAAAAATCATTACTTTACAGTTGTTATCGTAGATGGCAGTAAATGTCTTTCATTTATAGTTTATTAAGTCTCAGACATTTCTATCGACATAAAAAAATTTCTTACCTTTATATTAGAGACCAACTTTTTCTTTTTCCTTTAACACAAAAATTTGCTTTCCAAGCCCTAAAAATCAACTTTCCATACAAAACCTGGAAAACGAGGTTCAACTCAAAGTTGGATGCATCCAAACTTTCGCTACTAGATGGCAACTTAAACGCTAAATTATGGGAGTTTTTCCATTGATGGCTCCCTAGTTTAATGCATATGACAAACCTGGGCTGTGGCTAGCCTGAGCTGGTCTCCCTCTACTTCTACAGGTTGCTCGTCAACGTCTCCTGCAGACTTTGGAAGAACTGTTGATGTGACTGGTGTGTCAAACAAAAGTTTCGAGAGGATTCCCCGGAAAAGAACCCGAAAGATGGTAACCGACAACCTTCTTGGCACTCAAGCTAGTGTACATACCTGGAAGGTTTAAATCCCCTGGAAAATGCGACCTTGTGAATCTGCTTCCTTACTTTCTTTGTTTGAAAATAGTTACGAGACTCTGTTGCCATTCTCGGTGCTGAACCTGAACCTCTGCTGGATGCTTTGTAGATTGTGTCCTACGACACTTCTTGAAGTGGAATTTGAAGAACCAACTCCAAGTTGGAAAATCTTCAACGCAACAATCATTCCTTTCTGGTGTAGCAAAACCACCGTAGGTTACCTATCCTTGCTTCTCTATTAACCAATATCCTGTGAAGTCGTAGCCTCTGCCATTAGCATCTGTCAAAAAAGCAGCGAAGCTTGGGGGTATACAGTCATCCGTCAGGATCTAGCTGTTTAAGAAATAAGCTATGGCCTTTGAAAGTCCCAGCCCGAAAAATTCTCTAATCTAGTTCTCTTATTGGGTGGTTTTTCACAAGCTCATGAACTATTTGAAAATGGTTGGATATCTCATGGATGGAACAGGACTAAAAGAAGTTATTGTTGCAGCAGAGATTCTCAGGGAAAGTTCTGCAAATAAGGTCCTATCAGGAAAGAGCATGTACCCGGCACTCCATGCTCACTTCCAGGCCTACGAAGTAATGAACGCTCTATGGTGGGAGGCATTTGAGAATTAGCTTGAAAAATTATGCTTCGTTTTAGTGCCTTCTACAAACGAGAAACTTCGAATCCTGAGTGATGCAATTGAACGCTTCAAAAGTGAAACTAGTTCTAAAGCATGTAAACAGATAGGATATGCGTTGGACAATATTGCTTTACTTTTTTAAAAGTTTAACAAGTCCAGATCTACCATACGCAATCATAGCCTATGGATCAACTAATTAGATCTTATTGGTACCGGAAACGACTATCTTTATGCTGAAAGAGCAGTGGACTGGGGTCACGCACACAAACGCCACAAAATAGATGATTCCGATTTCATTCGCCTCTGGAAACCATAAATACGCCGCACCTGTGCTTAACTACCTAGAAGAAATGCTACGCCTGCCTGAAAAAAAAACACCAGAAGCTCACAGAGTTTGTAAGTGTCAGTTTTGTTGTTAGAAAAACAACCAAGCTGTTTTTCAGCGTTGCATGCGATCTGGCTTTAGAGTCGACTGTGAATCTGGACATCAAAGGTCATCGAGGAGTTTCTGGTATCGTTGGTGTGACAACTAATGAAAATGCCGGGATCGATATCTGGCTACTCTCCCCTTTCTTACAGCAGTCACCAGAACGCTGAAAGCAAACCTAAATATGTATGACGAGGCAATGAAGCATCATGAAGATACCACTGCATTTACGAATTTCACAATAAAAGGCAGAATTCAGGTTATGTACTGGTACAAAGTCAACATCCTTGAACTACATTCTGCAACAGTCTAGCTTCAGTTTTGGCCAATAATGATTCCACATGAGATTTTTGAACACTCTCCTCGATCTGACTATATAGTTGATATCATGAGTGTCATAAGGTGTTATCGACCAGAACAAAATGAGACGCTAGCAGATTTTGGAATGAGAGTTTACGATGGAATTCTTAGGAACACACCCGAAGCTTGTCAGTCAATCCATTTGGTTGGTGACAGGTATAACGGTCTTAGTGACGATAGAACCCATGATGACTGCTCTTTCAACCTCAAAGAAGCATCTGGCTATCGAGAAAGAAGAAGGTATCCTAGGGGAAAATATTTCCAGCCCGTTTACTTCCTCCAAAAATTGCAAAACTCTGCGACAGGATTCTTAGTAGTCGCTCAGCCAAAGTTCGACTCTTGAAAGTTCTTTTCGAGGTCTTGGAGTACAAAATTTTGACCCGTCTGATTGTTCATCTCACTGGAGCTTTCGAGAGTCGACATAGAGCTTTTACCATTACGCCCCATGGAAGCTCTTTTGATGACGATCTCTCGTCTTGCCTTGAGGAATCAGACACTCGTTTGAGACCTGGTGACCTGGTGTCCACCTCTTGAGACCTGGTGTCCACGTCCGTGGCCATCCCCATCAAATATTTTTTTTGCAAATGCCTCGCTATTTAGCAAAGGTTTCGTTGTTTCAACGTGCTTTTTATACCTGAAATGGCATCTATGATTTTTTTCAGAAGGTTTTTGCGACTTTTAGAGGCAAAAGTAACGAGATGAAAAAAAAGCAAAGGTAAAGAAAAAAGAAAAAAACAAAGTGATGAGAACGAGTTCTAAGAAAAATCAGGTGTTCTCTCTTGATTGTAGACAGTGCTTAGATAGTTTTAAAAGCAGTTAATTTGATAAGTACCATCTTTTGTAATTTGGAAAACCTCCATGTCCACGTCCGTGGACAGGTGGTTCCAATCGAGTAAAAAGTTAGTTTGATTTTCTGTAGTTCAAACCTCGATTCAAATGGGGATATCAGAGCCCAATGATTGTTTTATTTACTAAATTGGCAACACTCTAGCCACCACTCACCCATAAGAAATCACCACCCCCGAATAGTGTCCCAACTCACCCCCATCCTTTTTACCATCCCCTTTTCTACCTTACGTTATAAAAAAACTTTTATTCCCTTTTTTTACAAATAAAATCAACCAAAATCACAACCCGTAAGTTTGCTAAAAATTTAATCTGTTTTGTATATATTATTTTTTCATTTTTGAATATTTGGTTTTTTTTTTGTTACCCTTTTCATCTTTTTATATTATGACCTATAAAATATTTTATAGTTATGACCTATATTTATGACTTTTGTATTTTGTATTTTGCTGACTGTTACCTGTTGTGTTTTCGTTACAGTGGTAGCTATGTGTTGTTACTGTATTATTTTGTTATTGGATTTTTTTTTACTAAGAAATACAAATTCAGCCAGCTAGGGTTTGTGATAGTTCTTTTGCCGAAAAATTTCTATCTATCTCTCTATCTATCTAACAATTAGTTTTAAGCTTACTGAACCTGTTCGTTCATTGTAGTTTCCCTTGATGAGAGTGACCTGGACCTCTCTGATTTAGATGATGATGAGGAATGGATCAACAACCACTTTTGTCATCTTCAGACTCTGACGGGGAACCAGCTGTTGCAGTCATTCCGTCATCAAGCAGTTATGCTGTTCTTCCAGATTTTGAAATTGAAGAATCTGATGATGACGTACCCTTAACAACCCGTGCCAAACGCTTGAAGGCTGACAAAGTAGCAGTAACCTTGTCCTGGAGGAAGTCTCGGCGGTTCGATAATCATCGTGGCCCGGACGTGGGCCCCGCTCATTTCCAGGACCACGACGACTGGATTAGAGAACGATTCTTTTTACAATATTACCCGGAGAGCTTCTTTGAACGTACAGCTTTTTGCATGAACTACAACTATCACTTGGCCCACCACAAAAGCTTGAATGTAACTCCAGACGAGCTGAAAATTTTTGTTGGCATTGTCGTCCTGATGGGGAACCTCAAGTTTTCTCGGATCCATATGTACTGGTCTGGGAAGTTTAGGGTGCAAGCCATATCGCAAAACATGAGTCGGGACAGATTTTTCACAATCCGGTCAAACCTGAAGTTCGTTGTTGATTCAGAAATCTCAGACGAAGAAAAAACCAAAAATAGGCTTTGGAATGTGCAGCCTATCCTTGATAATTTCAGGGATATCTATCTCCAGTTGCCACGTGACAGGAACTGTTCAATTGACGAACAGATGATACCCTTCCAGGGTATGTTGACTCTCAAGCAATGTGTCCCTTAACAAGCCCAATCCGGTTGGATTAAAGAATTTTGTCCTTGCCAGCTCCTCAGGCTGATACTTGAATTCCAAATCTACCAGGAAGCCACCACCCTGGGAGAACAGCTAGTAGCACAAGGCTTGTCAGCTGAAATCGTACTGCGCTTGTCTGAGACCCTACCAGAAGGTACATACCTCTATTTTGACCAATTCTTTTTGTCTGTTAAGCTCCTCTACATGCTGGCTGAAAGAAAAATAAATGCGACCGGAACTATCACGAAGAACCGTTTGGGTGCCAACGACCCAACGCTTTTTTACCAAAACAGAAATGAAAGAAAGGGAAGAGAACCTCTGTCATGTCTGTGCGCTCAGATAGAAAAGTAGCCGTGACCCAGTGGTATGATAACAAAGTGATTCTCCTGTCTTCAAACTGGAAAGGCATAAAAGAGGAGACAGAGGTCAAACGGTATGACAAGCGCCAGGGGTCTTAAATGGGGGTCAAATGTCGACGAGTAGTCTCCAAATACAACACCTACATGGGTGGGGTTAACCTTGTGGACCGCTGTGTAACCTTGTGGTTAGCAATTACCGGTTTGAGACGCGTACTAAAAAATGGACTGTGCGTCTCTTTCATCATTTTGTGGATACTGCACTAGCCAATGCATTTCATGAGCTGATAGACCATTGCCCAGAAGTTTCTGGTGTCCCCAAAACAGCTCATTGACCTTCGTTTCCACGTGGCCGGGTATTTGCTCAATTCTGGAAGCTCGGAGTCACGAGGTCAAGAAAATAGCGACGAAGAACTCATGGGTGAAACTCAGCACCGTGTTTTGAGCGTGAAAAATAGGCCAATACCTCCACCACATGCCAGAGATGCACTGCATCTACCATAATTTTGTGACTTGGCGAATGCAGCCCGGTGCAGAAGGCCTGGATGCTGCAAAAGGTCAAGATGGATGTGCTCGCAGTGTAAAATCATTCTCTGCTAGACACGAGACAACAATTGCTTCAAGAAATTTCATGAAGAGTAATGTTTTTGTTTTCAACGTTTTGACAAATCTCTTTTAATAGACGAAACAGATTTTTACTATACTCTTAGCTCGACAAGGACCCAATGTCCACACCTATGGACCTCCTCCAGAGGGAGAGAGGGGGGGTCAAATTTTTTTTTAGTTGATCAATGGTCAAAATGATTGTTTTTAAAGTAAAACTACTAAGAAATGAACATAATCAGAAAAGTATTTCTATGGTCAGGTCATAGGAGGTTAAACCACACAGCAGTTGCCGCAAGGCGAAAGAGCAGACTTGTGATACTACAAGCCAACGATACTGATATCGTCTTACTAGCTGCGTACTACTTCCAGTATCTTACTAATCTTGGCTTCAATTAGCAGTAGGGGGTCAAGTTTCTGTCCTACAGCATACCAATCTTTCTGTAAGGCATTGGAAAGGTCCACTTTTTTCGAGCTGCAAAGTCTTCAGAAACTTTTTTGGGGTCTTTAGGTGATGAACTTCGAACCCTTTCAGAGATACCATCATCTGGGCAAAATGATGGTTTAGTTAACTTCTGTAACCAGCTCGTGGTTACAGTGTATGGCAGAAGTGCGACTAACTTCAATAGTTTGAATGATCTTCGAGCACATTTGTACCCAAGATTTCATGAAGAGTAATGTTTTGTTTTCAACGTTTTGACAAATCTCTTTTAATAGACAAAACAGATTTTTAATATACTCTTGGCTTGACAGGGACCCAATGTCCACAACTATGGACATCCTCCAGAGGGAGAGGGGGGGGTCAATTTTTTTTTAGTTGATCAATGGTCAAAATGATTGTTTTTTTAAGTAAAACTACTAAGAAATGAACATAATCAGAAAAGTATTTCTATGGTCAGGTCTTAGGAGGTTAAACCACACAGCAGTTGCCGCAAGAAGAAAGAGCAGACTTGTGATACTACAAGCCAACGATACTGATATCGTCTTACTAGCTGCGTACTACTTCCAGTATCTTACTAATCTCGGCTTCAAGCAGCATTGGGTTAAGTTTCCGTCCTACAGGGTTCCTTTTCATACGTCAGCACAAAAACTAGGAGTAACATTTTGCAACGCCTTGCCGCTTGTCCACAGCTTGGGTTGATGTTACACCACAAGCTGTATGTAAGGAATTGGAAAGGTCCACTTTTTTCGAGCTGCAAAGTCTTCAGAAACTTTTTTTGGGGTCTTTAGGTGATGAAGTTCGAACCCTTTCAGAGATGCCATCCTCTGGGTAAAATGATGGTTTAGCTAACGTCTGTAACCAGCTTGTGGTTACAGTGTATGGCAGAAGTGCGACTAACTTCAATAGTTTGAATGATCTTCGAGCACATTTGTACCCAAGATTGGAGGATTTACGGCGTTTAAACGCCAACTGATATCTCGTTTCTGCTTCATTGAAAAGGTGCATGTTCCAGTCACTGATTTGGATCCAAAGCCACAAACCCTGTATTGATTTACCTGAGGCTACCAACATGGGCTGGAGAATTGAAGATCATGAACTGAAGCCAGACCTAGTTTCTGCGATGCCGCATTGGCTAGCATCGCTTTCTTTTTGCAACTGTGACAAGACAAGTGCAATGTCCGAATATAGGTTCCTGTGACTGCGCATGCAAGTGTGGAGCTGACCCCAAAAATGCCCACTTTCTGATGTGAATCAGAACGTGTCCGAAGACGAAGATGAAGAAGAAAAAGAGATTTGAGCCACCGTTTCATGTTCAATTTCAAATATTTAATGTTTTATTTGTTTTGATATTAAACTGCTAATGCAATCATCTAAACCTAACTTTCAGCTTATCATGACAGTTACCGTCTGCTACATCAGTGGCATTTGACCCAATCCAACTGATTGGATCAATGGCCCCTGCTATGCTGGAATTTAAAGAAAATAGTATCTTAAATCAGCCTTGGTCACCTCTGCACCATGCGTTCACACGGCTTCGCTGCCTTGAGGCTCTTATATGAGCCTACGTAAGCCAGATTGTATCTACTACTACAGAAAAAAATAAATAGTTGCTCAAGAATTAAGATTTTTTGGCAAAGAGGCACAAGGTTTGACTCGTGATGACGAGCAGAATTCAAATAAAGCATAAAAGATATACCAAATTTGCGCATGCGATTGCAGAACGAGGCATTTGTTTTTCGTTTAGTTTTTTTCCTGGTTAAAAATATTAGTTGTATAGAATGTAATTCATGTTTTGCTTCAAAAGAGAGCAAAAAAAATCGTTTGGTGAGATAAAATTATAGGTTGTCATGAAAATATTTCGAGTAAAAACGCCACTATTCAGAAAATTTTCTTTGTTTTTTTTGGGGGGGGGGGATTTTTCTTGTTAAAACGCTTATATATTCTTGCAGATTCTAGTCTTGACTTAGTTCTTATTAAAAACGTGCAAAAGACATTCTGACGGTTAGAATGATGTGCAGTTTTATTCGTTTTCATTTTTGTTTAACAGCTTAAAGAAAATAAAAAAAATGGTCATTGTAGGCTAAATTCTGAAAGCTATGACGTTATTTAGAAAAAATAAATAGTTGCTCAAGCATTGTGATTTTTTTTTAAAGTGGTATATGGTTTAACTCGTAATAATGAGCAAAATTTATAATAAAGCATAAAAAAAAAAATATACCTATGAAGGCAAAAATTTCAGAAAACCGAAAAAAGTAAGAAAAAATATATTTAAAAACCTTGTTTTCAAAATTAAATAAGGTTGACAAAAAAAAGGTGGTGGGGAAAAACCAAAATATTAGGTGAAAATACTCGTTCTTAGAATTCAGAATAAGTGAAGTTTATAAAGTCTTCAGTTTTATTTAACCGTGTAAAAAAAAATCAAGAGCGGTATGACGTCGTAATAGACCAAATTTGACTTTATAGGCTAAAATGACCATGTTCTACACGCGTGCAAGCTTATGCACCCCGATATTCGTTATCAGAGTACCCGATTACCCTAGAATCCTCTCTCAAAGCAACTGCAGCGAATGTGAGCCACCCCTTGAAAGATAACGGTCCCTGGATCACTGACTATCAACTAACACACATGTATCGACTATTCCGTTAAAGTCAATCTTTCTATCAGCCTTCTATGCCATTCGGCATTCTATTTTACCATTTTATAGCAAACAATCATGAAGAGTCTCCTCTATGGACTCGCCAATAATGCTTTCGTACTTTATAAATGTTTTTTTTTTTTCGATGGGCAGTTAATTCGAATTGTGGAGAAAAGTTCTTGAATCTGGGCATCTGTCATGCCGGCGTTTATAGCACCCATTAAAAATTCTTGTTGATATTGCTGGACCCACTTTATTTTTGTTGCCTCTTTCTGTCCAATCCTCTAATTAGCCAATCGATTTTTTTTTTTGCCGTTTAAAGCTGATCGATCGATTATTTGGCTGTTCTGCTTTTTCTTTTTGTGTAATACTACTGCTGTTAGATTTCTCATCTTTTTGTCATTTCACTGGGACATCAGTGTGAAGCTTAGCTGCTTCTTGGCAAGACACACATTTGAAGATAAAGTGAGAGCGCAAACCAACAATTTACACTCTGTCGAACATCAGGTTTGAAATAAGACTGAAGTCTTGACACCTGCAATCAGAAAACAAATCATTGGCACAAGCTCCTCTATCAAACAGTTCGTGGTAACGAACTGTAAGTAAGGAGCGACCCGGCTCAATGGTAACCAAAACTCTAGAAAACGGGTTTTTGATAAAAATAGAATATATCAAAAGAATCAGATTTCAATGCTGATTTCAAATATATAATTTTCATCAAGTTTAGTGCTACCCATCAAAAGTTACGCGCCTGAGAAAATTTGGCTGATTTTCAAAAAAAAGGGGAGAGACCCCCTAAAAGCTATAGAACCTTAATGAAAATCACACCATCATATTTAGCGTATCAGAGAACCCTACTGTAGAGGTTTCAAGCTCCTGTCTACAAAAATGTGGAATTTTACATTTTTTGCCAGAAGAAAGATCACGGATGCGTGTTTATTTGTTTTTTTGTTTGTTTGTTTGTTTTTTTTTCCCAGGGGTGATCGTATCGACCCAGTGGTCCTAGAATATCGTGGAGGGCTCATTGGAACGGAAATTAAAAGTTCTAGTGCCCTTTTTAAGTGACCAAAAAAATGGAGGGCAACTAGGCCCCCTCCCATGCTTATTTTTTTCCCAAAGTCAACCCGATCAAATTTTGAGATAGCCATTTTGTTCAGCATGGTCGAAAATATGATAAATATGTCTTTTAGGATGACTTAATCCCCCGAAGTTCCCAGAGGGAGGGCTAAAAGTTATGAACTTTACCCAATGTTAACATATAGTATTGGTTATTGGAAGTATACAGAAGTTTTCAGGAGGTTTTTTTTTCTGGTAGTGGGAGGGAAGGGTGGGTCGGTGGTTTATGTTGGAGGATCTGTTCATGAAGGAAGTTTTCATGGGGGAAGGGAAATTGCCATGAAGGGGCGCCGGACTTGCCAGCATTATTTATTGGTTATTGGGAAGTATACAACCATTTTTCAGGAAGGACTTTTTCCTGGAGGGGGGGCTAGACGAGGGGGTTAATCTGGAGAATATTTCCGTGGAGGATGTTTCTTTGGGGTAAGGGACATTTCTATGAAGGGGACGCCGGATTTCCAAGCATTATTTAAAAAACGATCAGAAATTATAATAAAAAAAAACAAGTTTTTTCAACTGAATGTAAGAAGGAATATTAGAACTTAAAACGAACAGAAATTATAACGTATGTGAGGGGGTTCTCCCCCAAGTCAATACCTCGCTCTTTACGCTACAGTTTTTTTTTAGTGCTTTCAAAAGAGCTATCTATTCTAATTAAACGGCCTTTGTGATTCAGGGGTTTGTGAATCAAAATTTTTTTTTTAACTTTTAACGTAAAGAGCGTGGTATTGACTAAGGGGAGAACCCCCTCATATACGTAATAACATATACGTAATAAAAAAAACAAAAAAAAACAAGCGATACGGCTCAATAGTAATCGAAACTTTTAAAAACGGAATTTTGATGTCAATAAATGTATCAAAAGAATGTGTTTATAATGCTGATTCTAAATATATAAATTTTATTAAGTTTAGTATTACTCATCAAAGGCTACGAGCCTGAGAAAATTTACTCGATTTTTTTAAAGAGGGGGGAAACATCCCCTGCATTAACTAAAAAAAATCAGAAATTAAATAAAAAAAAAAAGTTTTTTAAACTGAAAGTAAGGAGCGACATTAAAACTTAAAACGAACAGAAATTATTCCGTATATGAAAGGGGCTGTCCCCTCCTCAACGCCTCGCTCTTTACGCTAAAGTTTTTTATTGTTTTAAAAAAAAAGTTGTGAGACAGAGTCAAACTTTAGCGTAAAGAGCGAGGCGTAGAGGAGGGGACAGCCCCTTTCATATACGGAATAATTTCTGTTCGTTTTAAGTTTTAATGTCGCTCCTTACTTTCAGTTTAAAAAACTTGTTTTTTTTTTTTTTATTTAATAATAGAAGTCTCCAAACATTCTACCGTTGATAATTGTCCCAATCAAGTAAGATATGGGAAAATAATATGAAAATACTTCCATTCAATGAAAAATTCTTTTTTTCTGAATGATTATGATTTAGAGCACCAATCATTCCCCTATTCCTGTTTTCCTCAGAGTCTTTGCCTCCAACAATACATTACCCTTTCCTGTGGTAAATTTCTGTACCCGTAAAAACAAATTAAAAAAACACATAAAATTTGAAATTGACATTTAATCCCTCTTGATTTCTGGGAAATTTTCTGACCTACACTATTATTATGAAAATAAAGAGTTACATTAAAACCCAAAATGAGCAAAATTTATCAAACAGTTTCGGGGTAACGAACTGTAAGTAAGGAGTGACCCGGCTCAATGGTAACCGAAACTCTAGAAAACGGTTTTTGATACCAATAGATACGTCAAACGAATCAATTTCAATGCTGAATTCAAATATATAACTTTCATCAAGTTTAGTCTTTACCCATCAAAAGTTACGCGCCTGAGAAAATTTGGCTGATTTTCCAAAAAAGGGAGAAAAACCCGCTAGAAGTTATAGAACCTTAATGAAAATCACACCATCATATTCACCGTATCAGAGAACCCTATTGTATAGGTTTCAAGCCCCTATCTACAAAAATGAGGAATTTTGCATTTTTGCCAAAAGAAAGATCACAGATGCGTGTTTATTTGTTGTTTTTTTTTTCCAGGGGTGATCATATCGACCCAGTGGTCCTAGAATATCGTTGGAGGACTCATTGGAACGGAAATTAAAAGTTCTAGTGCCCTTTTTAAGTGACCAAAAAAAATGAAGGGTAACTAGGTCCCCTCCCACGCTCATTTTTTTTTTTCCCAAAGTCACCTGATCAAAATCTTGAGATAGCCATTTTGTTCAGCATGGCTAAAAATTTGATAACTATGTCCTTTAGGATGACTTAATCCCCCCGAAGTCCCCGGGGGGGAGGGCTGAAAGTTATGAACTTTACCCAATGTTAACATATAGTATATGTTATTAGGAAGTATACAGACGTTTTCAGGGGGGATTTTTTCTGGTAGTAGGGGGGTGGGTGGGTCAGGGTTATGTGGAAAGATCTTTCAATGAAGAAAGTTTTCATGGGGGAAGGAAATTGCTATGAAGGGTGCACCGGATTTCCCAGCATTATTTAAAAAAGGGTCAGAAATTAAATATAAGAAAAACAAGTTTTCAACCGGAAATAAGGAGTAACATCAAAACTTAAAACGAACAGAAAATATTACGTGTATGATTGGGTTCACCCCCTAGTCAATACCTCGCTCTTTAAGCCAAAGATTTTTTAGTACTTTCATAAGAACTATTTATTCTAAATAACGGCATTTGTGATTAAGGGGTCATTTTTAAAGAATTGGAACAAAATTCGAACTTTAACTTAAAGAGCGAGGTATTAACTAGGGGGCGAGCCCCCTAATATACGTATTACAAATATATGAATATAAAAGTTCGTTACGTAAGTTAATTCG
Organism: Artemia sinica; assembly: GCA_027921565.1. Lineage (NCBI taxonomy): Eukaryota > Metazoa > Arthropoda > Branchiopoda > Anostraca > Artemiidae > Artemia > Artemia sinica. The sequence continues at coordinate 213,931 of JAPEVW010000193.1, read as the reverse complement.
AAAGTTACGTATATTTATTACTAATAAAAATGTTCGTAAATAAAATTAAACAAGTTTCGAGAAAGCCACTTAACCAAATAAAAGTAAAATTAATATGCAATTTTTTTTAATTATTCGCGTACGGTGAGCCAAAATCAAAACCTGCATTAATTCAAAAACGTTCAAAAATTAAATAAAAAAACAAGTTTTTTTTAACTGAAAGTAAGGAACGACGTTAAAACTTAAAACGAACAGAAATTATTCCGTATATGAAAGGGGCTGTCCCCTCCTCAAGGCCTCGCTCTTTACGCTAAAGTTTGACTTTCTCACAGCTCTTATTTTTTTAAACAATAAAAAAACTTTAGCGTAAAGAGCGAGGCGTTGAGGAGGGGACAGCCCCTTTCATATATGGAAAAATTTCTGTTCGTTTTAAGTTTTAACGTCGTTCCTTACTTTCAGTTAAAAACTTGATTTTTTATTTAATTTAATTCCATATAAGAAGGAGACAGCTACTTCCTCATCCTTACCTCTACCTCATGGTCGCGGAAACTTTGGAGGGTATTCATTTAATGAAAAATTGAGAGTTTTAAACCTTTTTTTTTAAGTCAAAGGCGATTGGAGACCAACCAGTAAAGGGAGGGGGGTAAATGCTAGATCATCTCGTGATTTGTGCTGCAAAAAAAAAAACACTTTTTTTTACCGTTATCCTGCCCTACTCATATTTCAGTCATGGTTGTTAATAACGTGAACGGAATGAAAAATAGATAACAGTATGCCCCACCCTCCTGTGCCCGTGTTGATCATCATTAACATGTATTTCTTCTCATACGAAACTATTCTGTTTCTTGTAGTGAATTATTCTTGCGTACAAATTATCTATGCTGAAAGTGTAATGAAGTTTGTTCAGGCTATGAAATCCAATTGTTGGTTTTGAAACTATATGAGAACCTCGAAGGATTCATTCAATGTAAAATTGTATGAAGACCTCAAAAGACAGAGTCAGTATTAAATTGTATTTCAATCGAGTGAGATAGCCGTTTTTTCAAGTGAGCGGGCTAGATAGCTGTTTGGCCGTCCCTGGTCTGTTCGGACCAGGGGCCGCTTTACTATGGTACCCTTCGGAATTAGGGTAAGTGAGTAGGAATTACGGGTTGTGATGCAGCAATATATATATGTATAATTATATATATATATATATATATATATATATATATCTATATATATATATATATATATATATATATATATATATATATATATATATATATATATATATATATATATATATATATATATATATATATATATATATATATATATATATATATATATATATATATATATATATATATATATATATATATATATATATATATATATATATATATATATATATATATATATATATATATATATATATATATATATATAATATATATATATATATATATATATATATATATATATATATATATATATATATATATATATATATATATATATATATATATATATATATATATATATATATATATATATATATATATATATATATATATATATGTATATATATTATTTATTATATATTTATTCACCAAAAAAGATATAATGATATATATAATATTACAGCTCAACTTTATTTATATGTAACCTTCTTTAATATCTATATAAATTAGAGAAGCGTAATATATATAAAGTCAAATAGGTACAAAACATTTTATTTATTTACAATAAGTTCTACATTGCGTATATTGTGATTGATTTATTCACCAAAAAAGTATGAAAAAGTATCGTCAAATACCTTCTTTAAATTGAAATTAGAAGCGTAACCAAAACATTTTAATTTATAGATTTAACTCAAATAATTACAAATTTATATTTCATATTCATAAACTTAAGTGAAACTAGATCAACCTATCTCAAAATAATTTCAGGTCAAATTTACAAAAAAAAAATTCTATGAAAAAAGCTTAGGATTTTATTTAAGGGTGCACAAATAAAATGAGCAGACAAACCCCAAGACAATCTACAAATTAAAACCTAACTCATGATTTTCGTAATATTCCGTAGTAACGGGGAATATTTTTGCTGAATAGGGCAGGTATAGGGCACTGAATTGGGTTTGTAATGATGCTGAGTAAGACTGGGATCATAAAATTGTTGATAGGGTTGGTGTTGATGGTGGTAGGTATGATTGCTGGTAGGGTATTCTTGATTTAAGCATCTTTCATTAAAAGGAGACTGCTGACTAGCAAGGACAGTGTAATGTTCATCCCTAGCTGTATTTCTTTCCGTAGGGTATGACATACCTGTAGGTGCAGAGACTGAAATAAAAAATTGTTGGAATTATTCACAGACTGGTTCAAGGGTTGACTTAATATACGTGGCATAGGAAAAGATATGCTCGAGGGAGTAAAACATCCACTTCACCGTTTTTCAAATATTTCACAGACTGGGTCGTGGGTTCACAGACTGAATTGGTCATAGGGTCCGGTATATGTGTAGGCACAGAAAAAGTAAACATAAAATTGTTCACAAGCTGGTTTAATGGTTCATAAGAAATACTTGAATTATTGTTTTGTTTTTTCTGGTTTTCTTAGAGCTTGTGTATTCTTTTTCAATTTTGATCGTCTATTTTGGAACCAAACCACAATCTGCTGCTCACTCACTTGGATTGAGCGTGACATTTCTAGTCTACGTTGTTTACTGATGTATATATTTTTCTTAAATTCCTCTTCTAGCTCACAGACTTTATCTTTGTTTATTGCACACGAAAACTTTTGGGATGGGTTTCCTTACCTAAAAACAAATCAATAAAAGATATTTCATTCACCAAATAATTAAAAATAAGTAGCAGAGATTTTTATTAAGTGACAGAAACAATATACAAACAATATATATATATATATATATATATATATATATATATATATATATATATATATATATATATATATATATATATATATATATATATATATATATATATATATATATATATATATATATATATATATATATATATATATATATATATATATATATATATATATATATATATATATATATATATATATATATATATATATATATATATATATATATATATATATATATATATATATATATATATATATATATATATATATATATATATATATATATATATATATATATATATATATATATATATATATATATATATATATATATATATATTTATATATATGTATATATGTATATATATGAGCAACTTATCAAAACGGCTTTTGGAAACTGTCCATAAGTAGGTGTATTTCAGATATTTTTTATGGGTGTATATTTAATGACCTATAAGAAACAAAATCACCTTTACAAGTCAAAACAAAATAAATTACAAATTAAATTAAAACAAAGGTCTATTAGTCAAATAAGTTAGAGGCAGCACTTTAGCGCTGCCTAAGTAATATTCATTAGCTTTCAATATATTATTACAATGCTTCAACTATTCATATAGAAGTAGCTGAAGGATGGTCTTATAAATGGCAGAGGGGGCTCATTTAAATGTAAATGGGACATTCTAATACCGTTTTAAGATTATAAAATCATTGAAAGGCTACACTCCCTTTTTCTTGCCCTTTTTACTACCTAGTCCCCTCTACCCCCCCCCCCCCTCCCCCCTAAGATATATTTCAGTACTTTTCATTAATTCTGTGGCTGGATCTGAAACGATGGAATACCTAAATAAATTATCAATGCTTCTAATCGAATTGGCTATCTCATAATTTCTTTATATTAGCATTATTTTAAGGTAAGCTATAAAATGACTGACATTGACCCTTACTGGTATAATATTTGGTTTTAATGTATTTCTTACTTAAAGTCTTCCATAAAGGAAATTGCTTTGTCTCTTTATACTTTTATTTTAAGATAATTGAAAAAAGTTTATCATTCTAGTGAAACAGCCCTTATATTTCAGTTGTTATTCTTAAAGAATTAAAGTTGTTCTTAAATGTTACTTGTATAATACCGTTGGCTATTGTTTTTTTTTTTTTTATCATATATATTTTTTCTCACTATTATTTAAAACATAATGGCCCATTAGTCACTTTAGCTGATATATTACTGAAAAAAGTCGTACAAAAAAAAACAATGAAAGAAAAATTAATTTGTGGCTCTTTTGAACCCCAAAACATACGGTAGGTTACGGATATACTCGCAACTAAGGATATACTCACTGAAAAAAAAAATAAAAATAAAAAAACACACAAAAGAAAAATTGCAGATAAAAAAAAAGAGTGTATGTTGAAGCGCATCACTAAAAAATAAATCAAACGGTGCCACGGGTGGCCAGTTTCCCAGCTACTTAAATGCACTTCTAACTCCTGATTCTTTTCGCATGGGCGGTAATCACACAACAAGATTCAATGCATTAGAGAATCCTAATTTAGTGGTTTCAAGCTTCTATTTACACAAATGTGGAGTTAATTATTTTGTGGATCCGGAATGCTCGTTTATTTGTCTTTTCCCCCGAGGGGTGATCTTATCAAACAAATGGCCCTAGAAGATCTGCAGAGAGCTCATTTCAAATGTAAAATAAAATCTCTGGTGCCCTTTTTAAGTGACCGAAAATATTGCGGGGGATCTATCCCCCTCCCGCCAAGCCTCTTCCCCGAAAGTTCACTGACCAAAATTTGAGATAGCCATCTTTTTCAAAATATTTCAAAGGTTCAACGATTATGCTTTTGGTGAAGATATAACCATCATATAGTACCAGCATGGGGGAATGGCTGTGAGCTATGCAATAACGGTAATATAAGGGGAATCCTATTGAACTAACTGTCCTAGAAGATCGGCGCATAATTCATTCTCAAACCAGTTAAAAGTTCTAGTGCCAATTTTTAACTGACAAAAAAGAATGTAGGGCAGCTAGTCCCTCTCCCTCCTGAGCCTCTTCCCAAATTTCGTTTGACAAAATTTTTAAATAGCCATTTTTTGCAGCATAGTTCAAAGGTTTAATAACTGTGCTTTTGAAGATGTTATAAGCCTCCACAGCCCCTGGAAAATAGGGCTGTCAGTCAGGCAAATATGGTTATGTAATCAGTTGCAGATGCAGAGGGAGATGACCCTCTCCCCAAGATTTCTTTTCTGGCACCCTCATTCCTTGTTTTTTTTTTTTTTTTTCGTTTTTCACTCTTTTTTAGAATAAATTTGTCAATTTGATCATTTATTGATACCATGTGACATTATCCCACCCCCCAATATTTTGTATATTGGTACTCTTGTCACATTGCACCCCCCCCCCCCTAATATTTTGCTCTAGATCCACCCCTTGATATAAGCGGAATTCTTTAGAACCAATGGTCCCAAAAGATTGGCAGAGGACTCATTTGAATGGAAAATAAAAGTTTTATACTATTGTTAAGTCACCAAAAAGGCTGCAGAGCAGTTAGCCTCCTAGTCCCCTTCCTCCAAAGGCGTCCGGTCAGAATTCTGAGATAGCTAATTTGTTCAAAATGGCTTTTTGATTTTTTGGTGATAACCTCTGGGGATAACATGACTCCCCACAGCCCCTTGGAAAAGGGCTGTAAGTTGTAAAATTTACCGATATTATGTATACAAGAAACTGCTAGGTTTAACCATTTGTGCTGTTTCTTATATTTCACAGGATCTGGATATTAATTTTTTTTTTTGTTATCTCTACGATTACGCTTAAGATGTCCCTTTTTTAAAGGGTCTCTTCTTCGAAGTGTTTTAATATTTTGAAAGGCTTTCATTGTTTTCACATATTTTAGACGATAGATTTTGTTCAGTAGTATGCTGACTACAGAAAAGTAGAGCCACCAAGGGCTCAGCAAACCATACCATATAGAACTATGATTCTGAGGAGCCCATTTTCAAACAGTTCGTGGTAACGAACTGGAGCGACCCGGCTCAATGGTAACCGAAACTCTAGAAAACGGTATTTTGAAACAAATAGATACATCAAAAGAATCAGATTTTAATGCTGATTTCAAATATATAAGTTTTATCAAGTTTAATTCTATCCCATCAAAAGTTAGGCGCCTGATTAAAAAATTTGGCTGATTTTCGAAAAAAAGGAGGAAAGACCCCCTAAAAAGTTATAGAACCTTAATGAAAATCACACCATCATATTCAGCGTATCAGAGAACCCTACTGTAGAGGTTTTCAAGCTCCCATCTACAAAAATGTGGAATTTTGCATTTTTTTGCCAGAAGAAAGATCACGGGTGCGTGTTTATTTGTTTTTTTTTTCCCAGGGGCGATCGTATCGACCCAGTAGTCCTAGAATATCGTGGGAGGGCTCATTGGAATGGAAATTAAAAGTTCTAGTGCCCTTTTTAAGTGACCAAAAAAAAATGAGGGCAACTAGGCCCCCTCCCACGCTCATTTTTTTCCCAAAGTCACCTGATCAAAATTTTGAGATAGCCATTTTGTTCAGCATGTTCGAAAATATAAAAAGTATGTCTTTTAGGATGACTTAATCCCCCGAAATTCCCGGGGGGAGGGCTGAAAGTTATTAACTTTACCCAATGTTAACATATAGTATTGGTTATTTGGAAGTATACAGACGTTTTTCAGGGGAGATTTTTCCTGGTAGTGGGGGAGGGGGGGGGGGGGTCGGGGGTTATGTGGGAGGATGTTTCCATGAAGGAATTTTTCATGGGGGAAGGGACACTGCTATGAAGGGGACGCCGGACTTCCCAGCATTATTTAAAAAAAGATCAGAAATTTAATTTAAAAAACAAGTATTTCAACTGCAATAGCAGCAACATCGAAACTTCAAACGAACAGAAAAATATTACATACATGATTGGGTTCACCCCGTAGTCAATACCTCGCTCTTTAAGCCAAAGATTTTTTAGTACTTTCATAAGAGCTATTTATTCTAATTAACGGCCTTTGTGATTAAGCGGTCATTTTTAAAGAATTGGAACAAAATTCGAACTTTCGCTTAAAGAGCAAGGTATTGACTAAGGGGCGAACCCCCTAATAAACAAATTAAAAATATATGAATATAGAAGTTCGTTACGTAAGTTAATTCGTAAGTTACGTATATTTATTACTAATAAAAACGTTCGTAAATAAATTAAACAAGTTTCGAGAAAGCCATTTAACTAAATAAAAGTAAATTAATATGAAAAATTTTTGTTTTAATTATTCATGTACGGTGAGCCAAGATCAAAACCTGCATTTATTCAAAAACGTTCAAAAATTAAATAAAAATAAACAAGTTTTTTAAACTGAAAGTAAGGAGCGACATTAAAACTTAAAACGACCAGAAATTATTCCGTATATGACAGGGACTCAATATTAGGGGGGAGGCTTACCTGTCCCCTCCTCAACGCCTCGCTCTTTACGCTAAAATTTGACTCTGTCTCACAACTTTATTTTTTTAAAACAATAAAAAAACTTTAGCGTAAAGAGCGAGGCGTTGAGGAGGGGACAGTCCCTTTCATATACGTATATTTATTACTAATAAAAACGTTCGTAAATAAAATTAAACAAGTTTCGAGAAAGCCATTTAACTAAATAAAAGTAAATTAATATGAAATTTTTTTTTTTAATTATTCATGTACGGTGAGCCAAGATCAAAACCTGCATTTATTCAAAAACGTTCAAAAATTAAATAAAAAAAAACAAGTTTTTTAAACTGAAAGTAAGGAGCGACATTAAAACTTAAAACGAACAGAAATTATTCCGTATATGAAAGGGACTGTCCCCTCCTCAACGCCTCGCTCTTTACGCTAAAGTTTGACTCTGTCTCACAACTTTATTTTTTAAAACAATAAAAAACTTTAGCGTAAAGAGCGAGGCGTTGAGGAGGGGACAGTCCCTTTCATATACGGAATAATTTCTGTTCGTTTTAAGTTTTAATGTCGCTCCTTACTTTCAGTTTAAAAAACTTGTTTTTTTTTATTTAATCAAAAACATAGAACGGCTTTAAGTCCTCCAATGATTTGTCTTTAGAATATCGAATCGCCCTTGAAAACTATTGTCCAGTTTGCCTTGATTCTCGGCTAGTGGATTTATGATCTGATCATGGTTGCCAACCGATTAAAACATTAATCACTAAAAAAAAAAAGTCTCTAAATAGCGAAAAAATCCCTAGATTCTTGAGAAAATCACTAAATTAGTAGCAAAATGACCAAAATTACAATTATCTTTTTCAATAAACAACGTGCTTTGACAGCTTAAAATCGCCGGTTTTAGTTGTTTTTAGGCTTTTACTATTGTTTTTATCAATATGATTAACTTGTTTCTTTATTATATCTACGCAGGGCAACAATCAGGAGTTGATGCATTTATCCCCCTAAGTTTTGAAGAAAGAATATCTTTTTTTTTGTAAATACCTTCTTTGAACCCTTAAAAGGAATCGAAAAAATCTTTTTTTTTTACTTTTAAGGCTTATTCCCAATCTGTGAATGTTTGCTAGCGGTGGTTTAATTGAAACAATTAATTTTTATCGTTTTTTATAAATTTTTTCATGTTCATTTAAACCCAGATTTTTTCCTTAGCATTCTTCCACACCATTAGCAGGTCTTTCATTAGATTACGTTTTATGAAACAAAATTAATCAAAAGTCATATTGGGCTATTGAAAAGTTTTGTAAAATTATAGAAATTAAAAAAAAAGAATTCGTGTAACAGATTTAGTACAAATAGAGACGACTGTCAGTATCGATTAGATAATTTATAATAGTTAATAAAAACAACAAGCGGAAACTTTATATAACTTAATAGTATTAATTAAAAGAAATTTTCCAAAAAAAAGTTTTTTAAACTTTTTTCTGAAAAAAAAAATCTGAAAAAGTTCAAAATTTGGATTTAAAAACAAATTTAGTTCATTTTATTTAACACCAAAAATAAATTTAATTAAATTACAATACCTGCCCCAAGAAAGATACAAAAAAGCACTTGCGACAGGGTAGGTACATACAACTAATCTAATAACTAATAATTAACTATAAACAAACATGGACACCCATAGACTCAATATTAGGGGGGGAGGCTTACCTAGTCTAAACGGCACTCCCAGTGCTGTATAATTGAAATCTCAGACAAAATATCATAGGCAGCGCTATAGCGCTACCTAAGTAAAGAGCGATGTGGGCACAATGTATTGTTCTTTTTAGACCAGGGCACTTCTTATCAGAGGCAACGCTGTAGCGTTGCCTATAGTAAAGGCCATACGCTCCAATGTTTTATTATTATTTATTTATTTATTTTTCCCAGAGGCACTTCTTGTGGAAGGGGTCGTCATAGAAGCTTCAAAGGGGGCTCATTTGAATGGAAATCGAGAGTTCTAGTGCCCTTTTTAATAGTCAAAAATGATTGGAGGGCAACTAGCCCTTCCCCACGCCAATCATTCCCCCAAATACATCCAATCAAAATTTTGAGATAGCCATTTTGTTCAGCGTTGTTGATTTCCAAATAGAAATATATTTTTGACGAGGATACTTCCCCACAACCCTCAGGGCAAGGGTTTTAAGTTATGTCCTGGGTGCATATAAGGTTTTTATAGAAGGCGTTGTCGTAGAAACTTCAAAACAGGCTCATTCAATTGGAAATTAAAGAGCTAGTGTCCTTTTTAATAGTCGAAAGTGATTGGAGTGTAACTAGCCCCCCCCTCCCTCCCACGCCCATCATTTCCCCAAACACATCCAATCAAAATTTTCAGATAGCCATTTTGTTCAGCATAGTTGATTTCCAGATAGAAAATATATTTTTGAGGTGGACACTCCCCCACAACCCTCAGGGCAAGGGTTTTAAGTTATGCCCCGGGGGCATATAAGGTTTTTATAGAAGGCGTTGTCGTAGAAACTTCAAAACAGGCTCATTCGATTGGAAATTAAAGGGCTTTTGCCCTTTTTAATAGTCTAAAATGATTGGAGGGCAACTAACCCCCCCCCCCCCCCCCCCCCCCCACACACGCCCATCATTCCCCCAAACACATTCAATCAAAATTTTGAGATAGCCATTTTGTTCAGCGTAGTTGATTCCCAGATAGAAAATATATTTTTTGAGGAGGATACTCCCCCACAACCCTCAGGGCAAGGGTTTTAAGTTATGCCCTGGGGGCATATAAGGTTTTTATAGAAGGCGTTGTCGTAGAAACTTCAAAACAGGCTCATTCGATTGGAAATTAAAGGGCTAGTGCAATTTTTAATAGTCGAAAGTGATTGGAGTGTAACTAGCCCCCCCCCCCACGCCCATCATTTCCCCAAACATATCCAATCAAAATTCTGAGATAGCCATTTTGTTCAGCGTGGTTTATTTCCAGATAGAAAATATGTTTTTGAGGAGGACACTCCCCAAGAACCTTCAGGGCAAGGGTTTTAAGATATGCCCTGGGGGTATATAAGGGTTTTCATAAAAGGCGTTGTCGTAGAAACTTCAGAAAAGGTTCATTCGATTGGAAATTCAAAGGGATGGTGCCCTTTTTAATAGTCAAAAGTGATTGGAGGGCAACAAGCCCCCCCCCCCTTACGCCCATCATTCCCCTAAACACATCCAATAAAAATTTTGAGATAGCCATTTTTGTTCAGCGTAGTTGATTTCCAGATTGAAAATATATTTTTGAGGAGGACACTCCCCCACAACCCTCAGGGCAAGGGTTTTGAGTTATGCCCTGGGGGCATTTAAGGTTTTTATAAAAGGCGTTGTCGTAGAAACTTCAAAACAGGCTCATTCGATTGGAAATTAAAGGGCTAGTGCCCTTTTTAATAGTCGAAAAATTGATTGGAGGGTAGCTAGTCCCCCCCCTACGCCCATCATTTCCCCAAACACATCCAATCAAACTTTTGAGATAGCCATTTTTTTCAGTGTAGCTGATTTCCAGATAGAAAATATGTTTTTTGAGGAGGACACTCCCCCACATCCCTCGGCAAGAGTTTTAAGTTATGCCCTGGGGGCATATAAGGTTTTTTATAGAAGGCGTTGTCGTAGAAACTTCAAAACAGGCTCATTCGATTGGAAATTAAAGGCTATTGCCCTTTTTAATAGTCCAAAATGATGGAGGGCAACTAACCCCCTCCCCCCACGCCCATCATTCCCCCAAACACATCTAATCAAAATTTTGAGATAGCCATTTTGTTCAGCATAGTTGATTCCCAAACAGAAAATATATTTTTGAGGAGGATACTCCCCCACAACCCTCAGGGCAAGGGTTTTTAGTTATGCCCTGGGGACACATAAGGTTTTTATAGAAGGCGTTGTCGTAGAAACTTCAAAACATGCTCATTCGACTGGAAATTAAAAGGCTAGTGCCCTTTGTAATAGTCGAAAGTGATTGGAGTGTAACTAGCCCCCTCCCCCCACGCCCATCATTTCTCCAAACACATCCAATCAAAATTTTCAGATAGCCATTTTGTTCAGCATAGTTGATTTCCAGATAGAAAATATATTTTTGAGGTGGACACTCCCCCACAACCCTCAGGGCAAGGGTTTTAAGTTATGCCCCGGGGGCATATAAGGTTTTTATAGAAGGCGTTGTCGTAGAAACTTAAAAACAGGCTCATGCGATTGGAAATTAAAGGGCTAGTGCAATTTTTAATAGTCGAAAGTGATTGGAGTGTAACTAGCCCCCCCCCCCACGCCCATCATTCCCCAAACACATCCAATCAAAATTCTGAGATAGCCATTTTGTTCAGCGTAGTTTATTTCCAGATAGAAAATATGTTTTTGAGGAGGACACTCCCCAAGAACCTTCAGGGCAAGGGTTTTAAGATATGCCCTGGGGGTATATAAGGGGTTTTTATAAAAGGCGTTGTCGTAGAAACTTCAGAAAAGGTTCATTCGATTGGAAATTCAAAGGGATAGTGCCCTTTTTAATAGTCAAAAGTGATTGGAGGGCAACAAGCCCCACCCCCCTTACGCCCATCATTCCCCTAAACACATCCAATAAAAATTTTGAGATAGCCATTTTTGTTCAGCGTAGTTGATTTCCAGATTGAAAATATATTTTTGAGGAGGACACTCCCCCACAACCCTCAGGGCAAGGGTTTTGAGTTATGCCCTGGGGGCATTTAAGGGTTTTTTATAAAAGGCGTTGTCGTAGAAACTTCAAAACAGGCTCATTCAATTGGAAATTAAAGGGCTAGTGCCCTTTTTAATAGTCGAAATTGATTGGAGGGTAGCTAGCCCCCCCCCCTACGCCCATCATTTCCCCAAACACATCCAATCAAACTTTTGAGATAGCCATTTTTTTCAGTGTAGCTGATTTCCAGATAGAAAATATGTTTTTGAGGAGGACACTCCCCCAAAACCCTCGGCAACGAGTTTTTAAGTTATGCCCTGGGGGCATATAAGGTTTTTATAGCAGGCGTTGTCGTAGAAACTTCAAAACAGGCTCATTCGATTGCAAATTAAAGGGCTATTGCCCTTTTTAATAGTCCAAAATGAATGGAGGGCAACTAACCCCCTCCCCCCACGCCCATCATTCCCCCAAACACATCTAATCAAAGTTTTGAGATAGCCATTTTGTTCAGCGTAGTTGATTCCCAGATAGAAAATATATTTTTGAGGAGGATACTCCCCCACAACCCTCAGGGCAAGGGTTTTTAGTTATGCCCTGGGGACACATAAGGTTTTTATAGAAGGCGTTGTCGTAGAGACTTCAAAACATGCTCATTCGACTGGAAATTAAAAGGCTAGTGCCCTTTGTAATAGTCGAAAGTGATTGGAGTGTAACTAGCCCCCTCCCCCCCACGCCCATCATTTCTCCAAACACATCCAATCAAAATTTTCAGATATCCATTTTGTTCAGCGTAGTTGATTTCCAGATAGAAAATATATTTTTTTGAGGAGGACAATTCCCCACAACCCTCAGGGCAAGGGTTTTAAGTTATGCCCTGGGGATATATAAGGTTTTTATAGAAGGTGTTGTCGTAGAAACTTCAAAACAGGCTCATTCGATTGGAAAGTAAAGGGCTAGTTCCCTTTTTAATACTCGAAAGTGATTGGAATGCAACAACCCCCCCCCCCCCCCACGCCCATTATTTCCTCAAACACATCCAATCAAAATTCTGAGATAGCCATTTTGTTCAGCTTAGTTGATTTCCAGATAGAAAATATGTTTTTGAGGAGGACACCTCCCCAGAACCTTCAGGGCAAGGGTTTTAAGATATGCCCTGGGGGCATATAAGGTTTTTATAAAAGGCATTGTCGTAGAAACTTCAAAAAAGGTTCATTCGATTGGAAATTCAAAGGGATAGTGCCCTTTTTAATAGTCAAAAGTGATTGGAGGGCAACTAGCCCCCCCCTCCCCCCTTCGCCCATCATTCCCCTAAACACATCCAATCAAAATTGTTGAGATAGCTATTTTTGTTCAGCGTAGTTGATTTCCAAATTGAAAATATATTTTTGAGGAGGACACTCCCCCACAACCCTCAGGGCAAGGGGTTTTAAGTTATGCCCTGGGGGTATTTAAGGTTTTTTATAAAAGGCGTTATCGTAGAAACTTCAAAACAGGCTCATTCGATTGGAAATTAAAGGGCTAGTGCCCCTTTTTAATAGTCGAAAGTGATTGGAGGGTAGCTACCCCCCCCCCTACGCCCATCATTTCCCCAAACACACATCAATCAAACTTTGAGATAGCCATTTTGTTCAGTGTAGCTGATTTTCAAATAGAAAATATGTTTTTTGAGGAGGACACTCCCCACAACCCTCGGCAAGGGTTTTAAGTTATGCCCTGGGGGCAAATAAGGTTTTTATAGAAGGTGTTGTCGTAGAAACTTCAAAACAGGCACATTCAATTGGAAATTCAAAGGGCTAGTGCCCCTTTTAATAGTCGAAAGTGATTGGAGGGCAACTAGCCCCCCCCCCATGCCCATCATTCCCCCAAACACATCCAATCAAAATTTTGAGATAGCCATTTTGTTCAGCGTAGTTGATTTCCAGATAGAGAAATATGTTTTTGAGGAGGACAATCCCCCACAACCCTTTAAGTTATGCCCTGGGGGCATATAAGGTTTTTATAGAAGGCGGTGTCACAGAAACTTCAAAAAAGGCTCATTCGATTGGAAATTCCGAGTCTAGTGCCCTTTGTAATAGTCGAAAGTGATTTGAGGGTAACTAACCCCCCTGTGCCCAAAAACATCCAATCAAATTTTAAGACAGCCATTTTATTAAACGTAGTTTTAAGTTCTGGAAACTAGGTCTTTGAGGATTACAACTCCCCCAAAGCCCTCAGGGCAAGGGTTGTAATTTAAGAATTCTCCAGATCCTTCATATTATTTCTTATGGAAGGATTATCGTATAAACTTTAAAGAGGGCTCGTTTGAATGGAAATTGAAAGTTCTTGTTCACTTTTTAAGAGTCAAATGAGATTGAAAGGCAACTAGCCCTTCTCCCTCCTCTACGCCCTAAATGCATCAGATAAAAATTTTTAGATAGATATTTTGTTAAAATAGTTCGAAGTTCTTTATAACAAAAACTCCGGTGTCGACACAGCCCACCAGGGCCCAGGGGTAGGCGTTGTAAGTTATGCCCTGGGGCATAACTTGTTAAGGAGGGTTTATAACTTATGGGAAGGGGTTTTGTATGGAAGAACACATAGGAAATCTATTATAATTATCCAATTATAAGGTTAACATACATACTCTGTGATAGATGCAAAATTGCTTTGGCACACAAATTCCTATTAAGGTCAATTCCAAACAGCCGTGATTCCTTTGTGTCAGCAAGTGAAATGGTCTAACCCCCCTTATTGGAGCTATTTTTCAATCCATCCATTGTTGTCAATCGCTGTCCACAAGTTATGCAAGCTGTCTATTGTTCATATATAAGATTTTTATCGAAGAGGTAATCGTATAAACTTTGATAAAAGCCTCATTCGATTTAAATTGAGAGTTCTAGATCCGTTTTTTAAAGTCAAGAATAATCGGACAGTAAGCACCCCCCCCCCCCCGATGCCAAAAAAAAAAACTTGAAACTTTTTGCAATCAAAAAACGAACAAAAATTAATTAAAAAAAACTTTTCAAAAAATAAGTTTTTCAAATAGATCTTAAAGCGAGTAATGCTTAGATTGAATATGAAAATCTAGCTTAAAACGAAAACAAATATTTTGCTATTAAAGTATAAATGAAAATTAAAACGAACAGAAATTAAATAAACAAACAATGCGAACAAACATACAATATATATTAATATAAATTAATAAATAAATCTTAAAAAGAGTGAAACTTAAACTGAATATACAAATCAAGTTTGAATCGAATAAAAATAACTACAAACAAGAGTTTGGGTATCGTCTCACTGCAGAAGCCTAAAACCTACTGCGTCATTGGAGCTTTACTGAAAACGAATTATATTACAAATGTTTTCTTTTGTACTTACTATTGAAAATAAATTTTAAAATTACAGTAAAATTTTGAACTGATGAGCTTTTAGCAATTAATATCATTATGCATCAAATATTCAGTTTAATTTATTAGTTCTTTTCAAGATTGGTCAAGACAAATATAGTTTCACTACAAGCAAAATTTGGATACTGCCCCCTTCTTTAACTGTAAAAACCTAAAGCCTTCTGCGTCATTGGTGCTTCACTGAAAACAAATTACTCGTATGTTACAAATTTATTATTTTCCAGTTCTTACAGCATTGAAAATGAAAACAAAAATTACAGTGAAAAAAAACTTGAACTGATTGATCTTTCAACAATTAATATCATTATATATCTATTATTCAACTTGATTTTGTTTATACTTTCCAAGACTGTTCAAGACTCATAAGGTTTTGCCATTTTTTTTTAACTGTGCCATTTTTTTTAACTAATCGTGTTAGTTTGTTATGAAAACATTCTATGGCTTCTAGGCATTTCTATTTGAGCGGAAAAACTGCACCTCAAACTTTGTGAAACATGCATTTTCTTGCATGAAACACCAAAATATAATAAAATGTCAAGTTTCGGAGTGTTCCACCACTCGCAAGCAAGTGCCATTGGTATTTTTGAATCCGCATGGTCAATTTAGGGGGTGGAGGGTAGGCTAATTCTCGTAGCAGCCTCATTCCGTCGTGGTATGGTTCACATTTTCGACACCTGGCGTCCGGACTATCATATAATCTACCAAGCATACAACTACCCCAAATCAGTATCAGTAAATAAATGAAACCCAAAATGAACAAAAATTAAAATAAAATATTAGAGTAACGAGCATAAATTAATGTGAGTAGGGTTCAAACCCCTATGCTTTCTAAAAGCCAGAATATAATTTGTACTTTACTGAAAAAAAATTCAAATGAGTTAACTGAAAAAAAAATGTGCATTGTCAATTTAATATACATATGCTGATATTTATTCCCTAAAATCTTAATTAATTTTTGATTTCTTAAAGTTACAAAAGTGAAAATATTTCAAAGAATTGTTTTCAGTAAAGCGCCAATGACGCAGTAGGTTTTAGGCTTCTGCAGTAAGACGATACCCAAACTCTTGTTTGTAGTTATTTTTATTCGATTCAAACTTGATTTACATATTCAATTTAAGTTTCACTCTTTTTAAGATTTATTTATTCATTTACATTAATATATATTGTATGTTTGTTCGCATTGATTGTTTATTTAATTTCTGATCGTTTTAAGTTTCATTTATACTTTAATAGCAAAATATTTGTTTTCGTTTTAAGCTAGATTTTCATATTCAATCTAAGCATTACTCGCTTTAAGATCTATTTATTCATTTATATTATTATTATTTGAAAAAAAATACGTTTTCTAAAGAGTTAAAGAGGCTGAGTTACAAGGTCGAACCTTAAAACGTACAGGGATTAGGAGGCACAGTTGGGGGGCTGCCGCCCCCCAAACCCCCCGCTTTCGCAGCCTTTAAATAAAAAAAAAGAAGTTTTTTAAACTGAAAGTAAGGAGCGACATTAAATCTTAAAACGAACAGAAATTATTCCGTATATGAAAGGGGCTGTGCCCTCCTCAACGCCTCGCTCTTTACGCTAAAGTTTTTATTGTTAAAAAAAAAAAGAGTTTTGAGAAAGTCAAACTTTAGCGTAAAGAGCGAGGCGTTTGAGGAGGGCACAGCCCCTTTCATATACGGAATTATTTCTGTTCGTTTTAAGATTTAATGTCGCTCCTTACTTTCAGTTTAAAAACTTTTTTTTTTATTTAAAGGCTGCGAAAGCGGGGGGTTTGGGGGGCAGCAGCCGCCCAACTGTGCCTCCTAATCCCTGTATTTTTAAGGTTCGACCTTGTAACTCAGCCTCTTTAACTCTTTAGAAAACGTAGTTTTTTTCAAATAATTTCTACACGTTTTTGTACAGTTTATTACTTATTATTGCTTGACTAACAGTTAGCTGATTGTGTCAGGAGTTAAAGTTGGGGGACTGCCGCCCCCCAAACCCCCCGCTCTTGAACATTCTTGTGTTAAGGCTTTTAATTCCTGAATACTCAAATCACGTCGTACAGGGTGCCTCCTAATCCCTGTACGTTTTAAGGTTCGAACTTGTGACTCAGCCTCTTTAACAGGCCCCCAACTGGGCCTCCTAATCCCTGTACGTTTTAAGGGTCAACCTTGTAACTCAGCCTCTTTAACTCTTTAGAAAACGTAAATTTTTTCAAATAATTTAAAAAAGAAACTGAGTTTCTTTTCTAAAGTTTAAATTCAGTATATAAAAAATTTGATCTGACGGTGAATCGAACCCGGGTTTTCCGCCTGACAGTCTGAAGTATCAGACCTCACAGGGAGCTCATTTGATTCGTAATCAAAAGTTATACTGGCCTTTTTAACAGGTAAAAAAGATTGGAAGTGATGCAGCCTCCCCCATAAAGCAATCATTTCCCCAAACACATTCAATCATAATTTTTTAGATAACCATTTTGTTCAGTGTAGTTGAAAGGTCCAGAAATTATGTCTTTGAGGATAACTCCCCCCTCCATATAACCCTCAGGTCAAGGGTTTTAAGCTACGTCCTGGGGGGCATATAAGGTTTTTTTTATAGAAATGGTGGTCGTATAAACTTTAAAAGGGCTGATTAGATTAGTAATCAGAAGTTATAATGCTCTTTTTAAGAGTCAAAGTGATCAGAAGTCAAATAGCTGCCCCCCCCCCCCGCCCCACAAACACATACACGTCGTATTTTCCAGAAACGCATCTGATAGAAATTTTAAGATGGTCATTTGTTGTCGTAGAAACTTCGAAAAGGGCTCAGTCGGTTGGTAATTGAAAGGGCTAGTGCCTTCTTTAATAGTCAAAAGTGATTAGAGGGCAGCCATACCCCACGCCCATCATTTCCCCAAACACTTCCAGTCAAAATTTCGAGATAGTTATTTTGTTTGACGTAGTTTAAAAGTCCAGAAATTATGTATTTGAGTCCAGAAATTATGTCTTTGGTATATGTGTAGGCACAGAAAAAGTAAACATAAAATTGTTCACATGCTGGTTTACTGGCTCACAAGAAATACTTGAATTATTGTTTGTTTTTTTTCTGGTTTTCTTAGAGCTGTGTATTCTTTTTTAGTTTTGATCGTGTATTTTGGAACCAAACCACTATCTGCTGCTCACTCACTTGGATTGAGCGCGAATATATAATACATATTCTATATATTCTATATATATATATATATATATATATATATATATATATATATATATATATATATATATATATATATATATATATATATATATATATATATATATATATATATATATATATATATATATATATATATATATATATATATATATATATATATATATATATATATATATATATATATATATATATATATATATATATATATATATATATATATATATATATATATATAATATATATGTATATATATATATATATAGAAAAGGGGGCTCACGTCCCCTTTTCTCCTGACTCATCCAAAAAATAGAAACATCTTTTTTGTTCAGCGTTAGTTAACTTGTTCAGCGTTCAGTTTGCGGTAATAAAACTTGTTCCTAACGCAAGTTTATCGGATCAACCTATTTTGCACCCCCCCCCCTAAATTTTTTTCATCGGATCAACCTATTCCCCCCCCCCCTATAAAAATCCTGGATCCACCCCTGTCATGCTAGTGACTTCATTGTTCCAAATAGAAGTGACACCAGGGCAGAGGCGGATCCAGGATTTTTTTAGGGGGGGGAATAGGTTGATCCGAAAAAAGTTAGGGGGGCGTAAAATAGGTTAATCTGATAAACTTGCGGTAGGAGCAAGTTTAATTAACACAAATTTGAGTTAATTAAGGAAATTACACTAATTTAGATTACGCTAGTTGGGGGCCCCCTCGCCCCCCCTCTGGATCCACCACTGCACCAGAACTGGCTTCCATACTAGATGTTCCAAACCTAATGTGTGGAACTCTGTTCCTGAGAGCATTCGGGTGGCTGAGTACCTGGGTTTATTTAAAAATAAATTTAAAAAATATTTGTTAGGTCAAGGTTCATATTTTTTTTTTTGAAATTATTATTTGTTGTTGCTTTGTTTACATGGGCAGCCATAAATGAGGGGGGCAAGGGGGCCAGCCCCCCTCACTGGCTGAATGACGGTGTCAAAAATTTGTATTAATTTAAAAAACTTTCCACGGAATAAATTTTCAAAGAAAAGTAAAGAGCTCTATTAAGCCAAAAACGGGCAAAAATAAAGTCAAATAATCTTCCAATCGTAAAAACTACCACACATCTCTATCAAACATTAAATGAAACTAAAAAAAAAATAAACAGAAATTATAATAAATAGCCTAATCAAACTCAAAATGAGCAAAAATTAACATTACTAGTGCTGACAACCCTCAAGCCTTCTCAAGACCAGAATATAACTTAGGCTTTGCTAAAAAAAAAAAAAAAAAAAAAAAAAAAAAAAAGAATACCGTGGATTGTCAGTTTAATTTACGTATACTGATATTTATTCCTTAAAATAAAAAATGGGTAAAAGAAAGTGAGTAAAATTTTTTGTTACTTTCTTAAGTAAAAAAAAGTGAATACATATTTTGTTTTTAGTAAAGCGCAACTTATGTTCTGGTCTTGAGACGGTATGGGGGTTATCAGCCCTATTAAAGTTAATTTTTGCGAGTTTGACTCAGCTCTTTATTCTAATTTCTGTTCATTTCGAGTTTAAGTTATTTATTGATAGTGATTTGTGGGTAGCGCTTGGATGATTACTTGACTTCAATTCTGTCCATTTTTGGCTTAATGGAGCTCATTACTTTTCTTTGAAAAGCTTGTTTTGTGGGAAAAAGTTTTTTTAGATGAATTTCCGTTCGTTTTTTATTGACAAAGCCATTTTCATGAAAATAAATATTTTTTATCTTTTCGGTTTTTTTTTATAAGAATCCATAGTTTGGAACAATTGTGGGGGCTATACATGCCCAATATTCCTAAAGACATAGTTGCTGGACCGTTCAACAATGCTGAACAAAATAGTTGTCTGAACATTTTGACTAGATGTGTTTGGGAAATAAATAGGCTTGAGAGACGGGCTGATTGCCCTCCAATCCAAAGACATTGTCATATTCTCTTTGGACTATTGGCTACAAAGTGGCTGTCTCACAATTTCGATCGAATGTGTTTGGGGAAAAGAGGATATCAGGGGGTATGGGTGGGGGCTATTTTCTCTCTTAAAATGGAGACAAACATTCACTCTTAAAATGGAACTACAAGTATGCATTTCCAATCAAACGAGCTTCCTCTAAAGTTCACAACACCACCTCTTCATAAAAACCTTACACCCCCGGGGCATAACTTAAAACCCTTAACCCCATACTTTGGGGGGTTTTGTCAACCCCAAAGACCGTGTTATGAGATCTTTGGACTATTTTTGAAGAAATGGCTATCTTAAAATGTCTATCGGATGCATTGGGGGAAAATATGAGGTGAGGGGTATAGCTACCCTCCGATAAATTTGACTCCTAAAAATGGCCCTACAACTTCCAATTTCCAATCCAATGAGCCCCCTCCGAAGTTTATACGACCACCGTTTCCATAAAAACCTTAAATGCCCTCGGGGCATACCTTACAACCCTTGCCCAAACTCAAAACGAGAAAAAATTGACATGAGTAGGGCTGATAAGCCCCTTGCTTTCTCAAGACCAGAACACAATTTGTGCTTTACTGAAAGCAGTACACTCAAATAAATGTACAAAAAAAAAATCAACTTTTACCTCAGAAGGGGTTTAAAAATATAGCTGTAACATCAAATACCCTGCTACCACTAACTTAATACTGAGCACTCAACTCCCCTCCTAGCACATTTTGATTAAAATTAAAATGAAAAATAATAATACCAATACTTATGATTTAGTACCATTTTATCAACTTTGTATCCTATCAATTTAATCACTAATCATAAAAGATAACAACTAATTTTTGAACAGCCTTTCAAATTCCTTTATATTACGTATACATTTTATTCCATTACCTAACGAATCTCATAACTCGGCCCCTCTAAAACCAGGAAAACTCTGATCTACACATTACCAATTTATTAACACAAATTTTATTCATCAAACTTGTGCCATGGAAATGAACCTCATTAAACCTGAGAAAGGTCTCTTCAGAGTTTTTCTCACTGGATAGTAATGGTGACCCAGTGAGTTTGGATATCATAAATGATCATTTTGCTTCAATTTGTAAAATTCACCCGCTACTAAAATATATGCCGGCCAACAGTTCGGTGAGTAATATTTCTGTGATTGAAATACATCAGACCCAACTTAAACTCAAAAATCTTGATACAAATTACTCAGTGATCCCAGCTGATATCTCTATCAAATCGATTATGGAATATGCCATGTATTTAAGTGTACCTCTAAATGTTATTTTTAACCAATACCTTGTGGTGTTTTAAACGAGCTATTATATCACCTACGCCAAAAACCAAGACCCCAAAAGTTCCCTCTGACCTAAGACCAATATGAAAGACCTCCATTTTTTCTAAAATTTCTGAAAATTTTATTTACAATTTTCTTTTTAACGATATTCTAGGTAAAATCAATCCAAACCAATTTGACTTTAGGCCGATCAGTTTGACCTGTTTTCAAACATCTTGGGTTAAACAGTTCCTACGTTGAGGCTGTTTTTGCTGAGATTAGCAAAGCCTTCAACAACTTGGATCATCAGACAGTTATTGATGATGCAAGGGCTTTAGGTGGCAGAGATTTTATTTTACGCATGGTAACTAGTTTTTGTCTGACTGTGAACATTGTGTAGTCCTCCCTAACGGGGATTCATCAAGTTTTTCCTCGATTTCTTGTGGAGCATCCCAAGGGGACTAGATTAGGTCCTTTAGCGTTTTTAATTGTTTTTTAATAATGTTTTACCAAGTTTTAACAATTATTTTAAATTTGCTGATGACTTGACATTGCTTAACCTTTGTCAAACCTCTACCCTTTTTAACAATCGCAAGTGATTGAAGAGCAACTAACCCCCCTCTCACGCCCAAATTTTCCCAAACACATCCAATCAAAATTTTGAGGTATTATTTTGTTCAATGTAGTTGAAAGTTCCGGAAATTAGGTCTTTTAGGATGATAAACCCTTCAGAGCCCTCAATACAAGGGTTGTAAGTTATGCCCTGGGGGCATATAAGGTTTATATAGAAAGTTGTTGTAGAAATTTCAAAAAGAGCTCATTTATTTGGAGATTGAAATTGCCCTTTTTAATAGTCGAAAGTGAGTGGAGAGTAATTAACCCCCCTCTCACGCCCACCATTTCCCCAAAAATATTCAATCAAAGCTTAGAGATAACCATTTTGTTCAACGTAGTTGAAAGTTCTGGAAATTATGTATTTAAGGATGACAAACCCCCCAGAGCCCCCAGGGTAAAAGTTGTAAGTTATACCCTGGGGCATATAAGTTTTTATAGATAGAGTTGTCGTAAAAACTTCAAAATGGGCTCATGCAATTGGAAATTGAGAGGGCTAGTGCCCTTTTTAATAGTCAAAAGTGATTGGAGGGTAACTAAACCCCGTCTCACGTACACCATTCCTCCGAACACATACAATCAAGATTTTCAGATAGCCATTTTGTTCAACGTTGTAGAACATTCTGGAAATTAGGTCTTTGAGAATGACAACCCCCCAGCCCTCAGGGCAAGGGTGGTAAGTTATGCCCTGGGGGCATATAAGGTTTTAATTGAAAGCTTAGCGTAGAAACTTCAAAAGGGCTCAGTTGATTGGAAATTGAAAGGGCTGGTGCCTTTCTTAATAATTGAAAATAAATGGAGAGCAACTAACGCTTCTCTCACGCCCACCATTTCCCCAAACACATCCAATCAAAATTTTGAGATAGCCATTTTGTTTAACGTAGTTGAAAATTCTGGAAATTAGGTCTTAGAGGATGACAACCACCCTAACAGCCCTTAAAGTAAGGGTTGTAATTTATACCCTGGGGGCATATAAGGTGTTTATAGAAAGGGTTGTCGAAGAAACTCAAAAAGTGCTCATTCGATTGGAAATCGTAAGGCCCAGTGAGTCACGGACTCACTCATTAACAATTTAAAGAATGATCTTGACAATGTTCAACTCAAATTAACCATACCCAAAAGCAGTTTCTCCTTTTTAAAAAAACAAACCCCCTATTAATAATGATCTTTGCATACCAAATTTAAATACGGTTAACCTTCTTGATGTGTAATGGGACAATGACCTTAGATGGAAGCCCCAAACTTCCCAATTACTTAAATCTGGTAGTTTTCTCCTTAAATATTTCTCCCTTCTCAAACGGTTCTCAATGCCAATCGAGAACCTTCAAATAATTTATTGGTCTTATATAGAACCTTGTCTTGAATAGGCTTGCCCTGTCTGGCACCCTAGGTTGACCAAAGACCAATGTTCAAAAATTGAAAGTATTCAAAAAAGAGCAATAAAAATTATACTGGGGATATTCTACACTACATACGATGAAGGTTTGGCGAGACTTGAGCTTACTACATTGGAATCACGACGTCACATCCTTACCATGTATTTTTGGTCACAAGTGCCTTAGTTCTGTCTAACATCGAGGTTTTCTCGCCCCCTTTAAAGAAAATCCCCCAATCTTTGCAAATACAAGACTTAATGCTGGTAGAGCTCCAAATACCCAACTTGACTTATGTCCCAAAATGTTGACCATGAGGCACAAAAACTATTTTTTTCCATTTCAATAAGTGATTTAACTTTTTGCTTATGTTTAATCATTTAATTGTTTGACGTGCTTATGCTAGCCTTTATCCTATTTTTTATAGCATATAATGCTAGCCTTTATGCTATTAGTCTGTTCTGACAGATACAACATCTAAATCCAGACTGTCTTTTATTATATGAACAAATAGCAATTACCCTGATTTAAAGCGGAACTTGAATTAGTAAAAATTCTTACTTCCCTACCGGGTAATAGAGGTCAATCAAATGTTCAGATAACCTTAGTCAAATGATCCACATTCTTTGTATTTAAATAGGGTTTAATTTACATGATGTAGCTTATTCTTTGGGGCTTGATATTATAATTATGAATATCATAGAGCCTTTCGCGTAATTAGCATAAAGGAAGTGATCAATTGACATACGATAAGCATAATTGAAAATGGAGAAAAACAGAAGAATTGTCAAAAAATATTGGTAATGCTGAGAAAAATCTAAAAGATTCTTTTAAGAAATCTTAAAGTCCCTTTTCATGCGTACCTGATACTATCTTAAACTTATCACAAATATACTATTGATTATACCCCCATGAGGTACCACTGGCAGAACCGTATCCAGGATTTTTCTTGAGGGGGAGGGGAGAATTTAAAAACACATACAAATTTCATTATATACATTTTTGTTTACGAGTTGAATAAACATTTCAGGGTGTGGGTCAAACCCCCTAACGGTCCCCTAGATATTGTGTTCACCATTAAGTAGGTATATCATTGTCATGCAGTTTTTCCCAATCAGGCATGTACGTAAGAATTGTTTTAGAAGTAGGGTAAAGCTTCCAAACAACATAAAAATTGCAATTTAGGTGGAAAATGTAAGGAATTATGGCATTGATCTAAGGGCGGATCCAGGATTTTTTTTTTTTCGGTTCAGGTTCTAGCGGTCCGGTACGGATATAAATGAAATATTTTATTTTACAACAAATGTTTTGTTTTGCAATAAGAAAGCTATCACCTCACAAAAAGCTAGTCAAGAATGCGCTACAAACTCAACCGACGGCCAAAACAACCTAGAGACTATTGACTTTAAATAAGCATGAGAGAGAAAAAGGGTTTAAATTTAAATAAAGCAGTGGAAGAAGCTTAATTCAGTTTAAACCCGTCTTTTTCTCTCTTTTTTTTTTTTTTTTGTAAATGGAAAAGCAGTGTGAAATTATAGAAATTATTTTCTTTTCTAACGTTTTTCGATCACACTAAAGATGGCTAGCTAACCCGAATCAACTATATTGTGCACGCATCCTTGAAGGGAAAAAAACTGATTATTTGACTATAAAACAAGCCTTTCAGATTTTCAGCTAAACCTGAAAAAAATACCAGGTGCTAAAAACTCCTCAGCCGTTATTTCTTTTTTTTTCAATCTCACTTCAAAATGCTATCAGAAAGCCGTTATCTCAATACATCGCAGTAAATGGGCCCTTATGTTTTAAATAATAATGAGAAAAACTACTAGCCTGCGGTATTACACGAGTAACATTTGAGAACAACTTTAATTTTTCAAGAAAAACTCCTGAAATATAAGGGCTGTTTCACTAGAATGATAAACTTTTTTCAAATATGTTCAAAAAAAAGTATAAAGAGACAAAGCAATCCTTTTTATGGAAGATGAAAGTGTAGAAACAAACATCAGGAATGTTATAAATTCATACCCTTGTCAAGGAACAGAGTCAAAAGAAATACACATAAAAAAGGTATAAGCTACGTTTATGACAAACAAAATTTAAACAAACACAAAAAACTTTAAGTAAGAAATACAGTAGAACCAAATATTATACCAGGCAAAAAATACAAAAGGGTCAATGTACCTTGAAAATAATGCTAACATAAAGTAGGGATGTTTCCCCCCTCTTTAAAAAATTAGTAAATTTTCTCGCAGGCCTGTAGCCTTTGATGAGTAATACTAAACTTAATAAAATTTATATATTTAGAATCAGCATTATAAACAATTCTTTTGATACATTTCTTGACATCAAATTCCGTTTTTAAAAATTCTTTTTATTAAACGTATATGCTATTACGTATATGAGGGGTTAGTCAATACCACCTCTTTACGTTAAAAGTTGAAAAAATGAATCCCAAAGGCCGTTTAAATTCGAATAGATAGCTCATTTTGAAAGCACTATTCCCAAAAAAAAAAATGCCTTTCCCTTCCCCATGTAAACTTCCTGCATGGAAAGATCCTCCCACATAACCCCCACCCAAGCCCCACTACCAGAAAAAAACCCTTGAGATAGCCAATTTAATTAGAAGGATTGATAATTTACTTATGTATTCCATTGTTTCAGGGCCAGCCACAGAAATACTGAAATTACTGAAATATGTCTTAGGGGGGCGGGGTACAGGGGACTAGGCAGCAAAAAAGGGCAAGAAAAGGGAGTGTAGCCTTTCTGAAATGACTTTATGGTCTTAAAACAGCAGTAGAATGTCCCATTTACATTTTGACCGACCATCCTTCAGCTACTTCTATATGACTAGCTGAAGCGTAGTAATAATATAGGTTTGAAAGCTAATAAATCTTTACTTAGGCAGCACTAAGGTGCTGCCTCTTACTCATTTGACTAATAGACGTTTTTTTTTTAATTTAATCTGTAACTTGTTTTATTTTGACTTGTAAAGGGGATTTTGTGTCTTATATAGGTCTATAAATGTACACACATGAAAAAAATATCTGAAATATACGTACTTATAGACAGTTTCCAAAAGCCGTTTGATAAGCTATCAATATATATATATATATATATAGGTCTATATATACGTATATATATATATATATATATATATATATATATATATATAATATATATATATATATATATATATATATATATATATATATATATATATATATATATATATATATATATATATATATATATATATATATATATATATATATTATATTTCTGTCACTTATATAACAATCTCTGCTACTTTATGTTAATTGTTTGGTGAATAACAATACTTTCTTTTATTGATTTGTTTTTAGGTAAGGAAACCCATCCAAAAGATTTCGTTTGCAATACACAAAGAGACAAGTCTGTGAGCTAGAGGAAGAATTTAAGAAAAATATATAGATCAGTAAACAACGCAGAATAGAAATGTCACGCTCAATCCAAGTGACTGAGCAGCAGATAGTGGTTTGGTTCCAGAGTAGACGATCAAAATTAAAAAAGAATACATGAGCTCTAAGAAAACCAGAAAAAACAAACAATTATTCAAGTATTTCTTGTAAACCAGTAAACCAGTATGTGGACAATTTTATGTTTACTTTTTCTGTGCCTACACATATGCCGGACCCTGTGAACAATTCAGTCTGTGAACCCACGACCCAGTCTGTGAACTATGTGAAAAACTGTGAAGTGGATCTTTTAACTCCTTCGAGGATATCTTTTCCTATCCTACGTACATTAAGTCAACCAGTGAACCAGTCTGTGAATACATTCCAACAATTTTTCATTTCTAGTCTCTGCATCTACAGGTATGTCATACCCTACAGAAGAGAGTATATCTAGGGATGAAAATTACACTGTCCTTGCATGTCAGCAGTCTCCTTTTAACGAAAGATGCTTGAATCAAGAATACCCTACCAGCAATCATACCTACCCCCATCAACACCAACCCTACCAACAGTTTTATGATCCCAGCCTTATTCAGCATTATTATCAGCCCAATTCAGTGTCCTATACTAGCCCTATTGGCAGTTAATTCCAATTGTGCAGAAGATTTCTTGAATATGGGCATGTGTCATGCTGGTGTTTGTAGCATCAACTACAACTTCTTGTTGATATTTCTGGACCCACTTTATTTTTGTTTTCTCTTTATGTGCAATCCTCTAATTAGCCAATCGATTTTTTTTCCGTTTCAAGCTAATCGATCGTTTACTTGGAAGTTCTGCTTTTTCTTTTTGTGTTATATAAGTGCTGTTATATTTCTCATCTTTCTGTGATTTTACTGGGAGATCAGTGTGAAGCGTAGCTTTTTCTTGGCAAGACTCATATTTGAAGATAAAGTGGGAGCGCAAACCAACAGTGTACACTCTGTCGAACATCAGGTTTGAAATAAGAGTGAAGTCTTGACACCTGCAATCAGAAAACAAATCATTGGCACAAGCTCCTCTAAAGTAGAAGTGCCCAGACATTCTACCGTGTATAATCATCCCAACCAAGTAAGATATGGGAAAAGAATATGGAAGTACTTGCATTCAAAAAAAATACCGTTTTATGAATGATTATGATTTAAAGGACCAATCATTCCCCTATTTCTGTTCTCCTCAGAGTATTTGCCTCTCACAATACATTACCCTTTCCTGTGTTAATTTCTTACCCGTATTTTGATCTAGCTATTCTGTTCACTCACTTTTATACTAAGGGCCAGGATAATCTACCCTCGGAAAAAATCGCAGAAAATACAACCCCCCCCCCGCAACTGATTGGTTTTCAATCACTTCTGAGTTATAAAAAAAGACTATAACTCTCAGTTTCTGATCAAATGAACATCCTTCAAAGCTATTATTACTATGAGGTGGAGATGGGGATGAGGAAGAGGCAAACCCATTTCTCTACGGAATAAGTTCTGCTTATTTAGGGGTTTGATACTATTCTTTACTTTCATAATAACAGCGTAGACCAGACATATTCTCAGAAATCAAGATGGATTGAATGTCAATTTCACATTTTCGATGCAGAAATACCCCCCCCCCCCCAAATAAAAAAAAATTATCCCCCAAAAAAAGTCCTGAATTTGGCCCAAGGGACTATGCATCAATCTCTATATCCACCTTCCCCTTATCTCGTTCTTAGAACTTATTCTGTATTTATCTGAAGGCTCAATGAGAGTTAGGATGTTATGACATTAAAATGCAACCTTTGAGGAATCTCCCTCCATCCCTATCTAGCCAAAATATTTTTAAGGTCACAAACAAATTTCACTGTCTTAGGTAAATTCCCTGTTGTAAATTCCATGTGTAAATTCCAAACATTTGCATATAATGGCTTTAACCTCTACAGTGGGGTTCTCTGAATGTTTTGTAGTTAGCAAGGGAGGGAAATTTCTCAAAGGGTGAATTTTAATACCAAAATATCTCAGCTGTCTTTGATCCTTCGAATAAATACAGAATTAGTTCAAGGAGAGAGTGAAGATAGAAATTGATATGTAATCCCAAGGGCTGCATCCAGGACTCTTGTTTAGGGGGTTATTTTTTCAAGGGGTACAAACAAAGAATTAAAAAAAAAAAATAAAATTTGAAATTGACGTTGAATCCCTCTTGATTTCTGGTAAATTTTCTGACCTACGCTATTATTTTGAAAATAAAGCGTAACATTAAACCCTGAAATGAGCAAAATTTATTCCATATAAGAAGGGGCAGCCGCTTCGTCATCCTTACCTCTACCTCATGGTCGAAAAAAAACTTCGAAGGGTATTCATTTAATCAAAAAATTGAGAAAGTCAAAGGTGATTGGAACACCCACCAGTATTGGGGGGGGGGGGGATATATGCCAGAAAAATGTGATTGGAACGAAAAATAGATAACAGTGTGCCCTACCCTCCTTGGCCCGTGTTGATCATTATTAACATATATTTCTGCTCATACGAAACTATTCTGTTCTTGTAGTGAATAATTCTTGCATGCAAGTGATCTATGCTAAAATTAGTGGTGGATCCAGGAGGCGAGGGGGGGGCGTGCGTCTCCCTAGCGTAGTCTAAAGTAGAGTAATTTACTCAATTAACTCAAGTTTGCGTTAATTAATCTTGCTCCTAACGTAAGTTTATCGGATCAACCTAATTTGCACCACCACCCCCCCCCCTCCTAAGAAAATCCTGGATCCAACCCTAGCTGAAAGTGTAATTAAGTATGTTCAAGCTATGATATCCAACAGGAAATCCAATTGTCAGTTTTGAAACTATATGAGAACCTCGTAGGATTCATTCAATGTGAAATTGTACTATAACCGCTTTACTATGGTAGCCTTCGGAATTAGGGTAAGTGAGTAAGAATTACGGGGTTGTGATGGAGTAATCTTGAATCGTACTATGAAAAAACTTCTATGAAAAAAGCTTAGGAATTTTATGTAAGGGTGCAAAAATAAAATGAGCAGACAAACCCCAAGACAATCTACAAATTAAAACCTAACTCATGGTTTTCGTAATATTCCATAAAAACTGGGAACATGTTTTGCTGAATAGGGCTAGTATAGGACACTGAATTGGGCTGACAATAATGCTGAATAAGACTGGGATCATAAAACTGTTGGTAGGGTTGGTGTTGATGGTGGTAGGTATGATTGTTGGTAGGGTATTCTTGATTTAAGAATATTTCGTTAAAAAGAGACTGCCGACTTACAAGGACAGTGTAATTTTCATCCTAAGATATATTCCCTTCCGTAGGGTATGACATACCCCTAGATGCAGAGACTGGAAATAAAAAAAAAATGGAA
This sequence comes from Artemia sinica, assembly GCA_027921565.1. Lineage (NCBI taxonomy): Eukaryota > Metazoa > Arthropoda > Branchiopoda > Anostraca > Artemiidae > Artemia > Artemia sinica. Next base: position 183,393 of record JAPEVW010000193.1, on the reverse strand, counting down.
TTATTCACAGACTGGTTCACGGGTTGACTTAATATACGTGGCATAGGAAAAGATATGCTCGAGGGAGTAAAAACATACACTTCACTGTTTTTCAAATAGTTAGCAGACTGGGTCGTGGGTTCACAGACTGAATTGGTCATAGGGTCCGGTACATATGTAGGCACAGAAAAAGTAAACATAAAATTGTTCACATACTGGTTAACTGGTTCACAAGAAATACTTGAATTATTGTTTGTTTTTTCTGGTTTTCTTAGAGCTTGTGTATTCTTTTTTAGTTTTGATCGTCTATTTTGGAACCAAACCACTATCTGCTGCTCAGTCACTTGGATTGAGCGTGACATTTCTAGTCTGCGTTGTTTACTGATGTATATATTTTTCTTAAATTCTTCTTCTAGCTCACAGACTTGTATCTTTTGTATTGCATACGAAATCTTTTGGGATGGGTTTCCTTACCTAAAAAGAAATCAATAAAAGATATTTAATTCACCAAATAATTAATATAAAGTAGCAGAGATTGTTATTAAGTGACAGAAACAATATATATATATATATATATATATATATATATATATATATATATATATATATATATATATATATATATATATATATATATATATATATATATATATATATATATATATATATATATATATATATATATATATATATATATATATATATATATATATATATATATATATATATATATATATATATATATATATATATATATATATATATATATATATATATATATATATATATATATATATATATTATCAAATGGCTTTTGGAAACTGTCTATAAGTACGTATATTTCAGATAATTTTACGTGTGTACATTTATAGACCTATAAGACACAAAATCCCCTTTCAAATTCAAATTAAAACAAGTTACAAATTAAATTAAAAACAAACGTCTATTAGTCAAATGAGTAAGAGGTGAATCTTTACTAAGGTGCTGCCTAAGTAAAGATTTATTAGCTTTCAATATATTATTACTACGCTTCAGCTAGTTATATAGAAGTAGTTGAAGGATGGTCGGTCAAATGTAAACGGGACATTCTACTGCTGTTTTAAGACTATAAAGTCATTGAAAGGCTACACTCCCTTTTCTTGCCCTTTTTTACTGCCTAGTCCCCTGTACCCCTCCCCCCTAAGACATATTTCAGTACTTTTCAGTATTTCTGTGGCTGGCCCTGAAACAATGGAATACATAAGTAAATCATCAATCCTTCTAATTGAATTGGCTATCACAAAATTTCTTTATGTTAGCATTATTTTAAGGTACATTGACCCTTACTGGTATAATATTTGGTTTTACTGTATTTTTAACCTAAACTTTAGTGTTTGTTCAATTTTTGTTTGTCATAAACGTAGCTTATACCTTTTTTGTGTATTTCTTTTTGTTCCTTGACAAGATATTAGGTTATGAATTTATAATATTCCTGATGTTAGTTTCTGCAGTCTTCCATAAAGGAATTGCTTTGTCAGTTTATACTTTTTTTTGACATATTTGAAAAAAGTTTATCATTCTAGTGAAACAGCCCTTATATTTCAGAAGTTTTTCTTGAAGAATTAAAGTTGTTCTTAAATGTTACTCTTGTAATACCGCAGGATATTTTTTTCTTCTCATTATTATTTAAAAAATAAGGGCCCAATAGTCACTTTAGCTGATATATTACTCAAAAGGTAGTACAAAAAAAAGAAATATTGATAAAAAAAATTAATTTTTGGCACTTTTGAACCCCAAAAATACGGAAAGTTACGGATATACTCGCAACTAACGATAGACTCACTGGCAAAACAATATAAAGAAAGAAAAAAAAAAACACAAACACTACAGGTAAAAAAAAGAGTGTATGTTGAAGCGCATCACTAAAAACAAATCAAACGTTGCCACAGGTGGCCAGTTTCTCAGCTACTTGAAATGCACTTCTAACCCCTGAGGCTTTTTGCAAGGGCGAAAATCACACAACAAGATTCAACAAGCTATCCCCCTCCCCTTAAGCCCCCCTCCCGTCCGCCAAGCATCCTCCCCGAGTGTTCACTGACCAATTTTTGAAATAGCCATATTTTTCGAGATATTTCAAAGATTCAACGATTATGCTTTTAGTGATGATATAACCATCCATAGTACCTGGGGAAATGGCTGTAAACTATGTAATAATGGCAATATAAGGGGAGTCATATTGAACTAACTGTGCTTGAAGATCGTCGGATAGGTTATTCTAAAACCATTTAAAAGTTCTAGTACCACTTTTTAAGTAAGAAAAAAGATTGTGGAGCAGCTAGCATCCCTCCCTCCTGAGTCTCTTCCCAAATGTCGTTGGACCATAATTTTTAAATAGCCATTTTTTGCAGCATAGTTCAAAGCACAGTTTATATCATTATCCAGTATGATCTTTCCCTATCTCACCCATTATAAAAGCCCGGACCGAGGTGCGAGTGCTCCAGAGAACGTTTTTGCAGATATAAACATAAGCGGCATTAGATCTTTTCACGGTTAGACAAAGAATAATCACCTACGGAACAAGTACTGACAAAACCACTTAACCGGCTCAACCAATAAGTGCAGAAATAAGTGGGAGGAGCCCAATTTCAAAAACATAGAACGACTTCCAGTCCTCCAATGATTTGCCTTTAGAATATGGAATCGCCCAAGAAAACTATTGTTCAATTTGCCTTGGTTCTCAGCTAGTGGGCTTATGATCTGATCAAGGTTGCCAACCGATTAAAACACTAATCACTAGATTCATTAAAAATATTCACTAAATTGCTGGTGTAAATTTCTTTTTGTTGGTGTAAATTTTTATTTTATTTTTTAAAATACCTTCTTTTAACCGTTAAAATAAATCGAAAAAAAATCATTTCCCCACAGCACGTATTGCCCCAAAGCCCTTGTCCCTTGCCCCACAGCCTGAAGCTAAATAGCCTGAATTGGCATAGTTGGCTTATTTTCCCAATATGTGAATGTTGGCTAGCGGTGGTTTAATTGAAACATTTAATTTTTCTTTTTGTACATTTTTGCATGTCCATTTAAACCCACATTTTTTCCTTAGCATTTAAAAACTATTTTTCCCTGTAGTTGAGCTGGTATAATTACTGAAACAAATGGAAGGATTTTGAAAAATATCAACAAAACTGATAAGAAAATAAACTATGTTTGATCTTCCAAACCATTATTTTACGCTTTAAGAAGCAAAATTAATCAATAGTCATATTGGGCTATTACCAAATTATGTAAAATAATAGAAGTTAAACAAAAGAATTCGTATTTTGATACATCTATTGGTATCAAAATTCCGTTTTTTAGAGTTTTGGTCACTATTGAGCCAGGTTGCTCCTTACTTCTTGTTTGATATTGCTGTATAGGAATTTGATATCGCGGTACATCGAATTCTTAAACAAGTTGAGGATCACGAATTTGAGATCTGTCAATATTAATCTGATCACAATAGGCTGGACGCTTTTTTTGGTGGTAAACGAAATGCGTCATAATATTATGTTTGGTTATCGTTTAATAAGGCACCTTTTCTATTCTTTCCATTCTTGCGATGCTAGATCTTAATTCCCAGAAAATACCCTCGATTCGTTTTGCATCAACGTCAACTGCAGAACATACTTCACTAATTTGACCAGAAAGAATTGTAGCAGTGGCTATAAGTCTTTCTGGTCAAAGATTTTTAAAGCCTGCAGGCTTTAAAAATCTTTCAATAAATTATCAACTTTGAGAGACATTGGATTAAGAGAGTTTAACTTTTTTTCAAACTATTCAACATCTTCTCATTGGAAAGATTGTTTTCTTATTTTTATGTTGAGAGGGGTATTTCTCATGGAATCGAGGCCAGCTTTCCTGGCATTACTTAAGAAATGATCAAAAATAAAAATAAACACAAGAATTTCAACTGAAAGTAAGGATCAGCATTAAATCATAAAAAGAAAAGAAATTACTACGTATGTGAAGGTTGTTGCTCCCTCCTCAACACCTTGCTCTTTACGTTAAAGTTCGAATTTTGTCTCAATTCTTTAAGAAAGACCCTTGAAACACAGGGGTCGTTTAATTAGAACAATAAGAAGCCTATATTCCTTATATTTTATGCTTGATTAGTCTTATAGACATGCGGATAATTACATTGTATTAATGCATTTTAATCTGAAAGATAGCACGTACCCCCAGATGGATTAAAATCAGCTAATTTGTTAATCATTAAATCAGATTATCGGCAGTTCATTCTTTTTCACTTTAGTGATTACCCATCAGAGCTATGACACAAAAAAAAAGTGAAGCTTCATACGGTTTTAGGAAATGTAAAATTGTTTCTTTTTTGCATTTGGCCAGCGTATTCTCAAAACGCGTTTTGCTAGAATAGAAGTCAGTAAACTTTATGGTTATGAGGCGCAGTTAGGAATTGGGGGAAAAAAATAGCAGAAAAAATGGCTGACACGCAAGCAGATAGTTTTCATTGCATATAACTTCATTTTATGTTCATTTAAGTTGAAAACTTTTCAATAGATAAATATCACAGGACTATATTTTAGATTTTTTCGGGGGTTGTTTTACCAAGGGATTTTGTTCGTGTTTTTACAAAAAACTTATAAAAACCTCAAAAATTTGTTAATATATAAATTTTTGTTTCATTTTTTACGATTTCGATAAGCATCGGGGGGGGGGGGGGCTAGAACACACAGCTCCCCCTAGATACGGCCTTGTAAGTAGTTTTTTTTTTTTTAATTTCAGTTTCAGTTGTGAATTTAGTCGTTAATTTGTCAGTAAAAATACTTCGTCCAATTTCATTTTGTTGATCTCAATTTGCTATTTTGTATTTTAATTTAAAACTTAGATTCTCTTATCGGGAAATCTTGTTGAATTAAATTCGAGAATTGCAATTGATTCTTGCTTGCTATTTTAGTTTTAGCCACAGTATTTAACAATTTGCAATAACAATTTCATTATAGAAATTTGGGTGGTAGAAATTTTAGGTGAATATTATTGAAACGGATTGATGGAAGATCTGTATAATTTTACGTTTTCTACAGAGCTGTAGACAATCTGCCCCATTCTGTTCAAACTGTGTACAGCGACGAATAATGATCTATCATTTATCACAGGAATTTTATTTCATTAGATTTTTTTGACTGTTAGTTTGTTGAAATAACACCATTTGAGCATGTTCATTAAAAGGACTTCTGTATTCTTAGCCGGAGATCTTTATCCGGGAGGGAGACGGAATCTTTACATGTTTCATATGCTACAGTCATGCTATTTTTATTTCAGAAATATTTTCCTTATAGTTCACATACTATTAGTCTTATAGACATGCGGATAATTATATATATTAATGCGCATTTTTTGAAAGATAGAATATACTCCCGGATGGATAAAACGAAGTCATATATTATTCATAAGATCAGATAATTGGTAGTTCTTTATCACCCAATTAGTGAAGACATTTAAAGTCAATATGAAATTACATCTATTGTTTTGATTATTGAACGAAATATTTGGATCTGCAGCAGGGTCTAAAAAGGCTTTAGACTTTCAAGTTAGAAAAGATCTTTTCAGATAGAAGTTTGAGAAAAAGAGCAGTAGTATACGAGTTTGTCTCATAAACTTTAAGCTATTCAAAACCAACACTGGCCTTTTGAAAGCTAAGTCTGTGTAAAAGAGATAGTAAGTTGTCGATAATCTCATCTTCCAAAGCATGTGATCTCCTAACCTTTTGCCGTAACTTCTCCTAATTGCATTTTGAAAGTTTTACCTCCTGCTAGGTTACCCCTAGCTGTTCATTAGAAATCATGGCTGTCCTATTTCAATAGTCTAGATATATATTATATGAGGCAAGCATACAAGGATGAGTTTCTTGAAAGATGATCCTTAAAATCCTGAATTTTTAGGAAAAATTAGGCACCAAAAAAACCACCTACATACCTACCTATATAATGTTTTTTTCAGTTTCTGCTATTCCCTCCGTATTTCAAAATTGCGCCTTATTATCTCAAAGTTTTTGGACCTCTAATAAAATACGGTTGGCTACTTGTCTGTCTGTTATTCTGTTATGTCTGTTATTCTTGTCTGTCTGTACTTATCTGTCTGTCTGTACTTGGTACTTGTCTGTTATTTACATCAAATTCTTGATGTAAAACTTTTATAAACTATGAAAATATAACGTCTATGCTGCTAAAATATTTTTTAAAAGACTATAAGTTTAGAAATTGAAAAAAATGGTGACTCTGAGTGATTCAAGTGACTCTGAAAAATGTAATAAATACATATTTAGAAACAATGACGGAAGAATCATAGAATAATAGGGCCTTGATTATAAGAAGGTATAAACTGAAACTGTTCTTATAACTAGTGGAGAAGAAGAATCTTGCACCAGGATTGTCAATTTTTAAATTTCGTTTTCAGTTTTATTACATATCAGCCCCTCATTTCATCCTAATGTCAGGATATCCTTTTCAGAATTGCTATATCGAAAATAAACAGTTATCATGTAAAAAAAAATACCTATCAGTCTCTTTTTGACAAGTAAAGAAAATATTAAATTGAAGTAAACAAGGAATGTTATCCTTAAATTCAGATCAAAAATTATTTGTTCAGTTCTAAGATATTTCAAGATTTTTATGCATTCTGAATTTCTATATTCATTTGCTGGTATTATCCTAGTTAAACAGATTTTGACAGCAATTATTTTGCTGTTGAGAAATTCAATTGCTGGTATTATCTTAGTTAGTTAGAAATTTGTATCATAGTAAAAAATTAAACAGATTTTATTATAAATAAAACAGCCTATTTTATAGAATGTTAAATAACGAGTCTTGTTTGTATAAAATTTATGTATCGCGTTTTTGTTCAATAAAGTCCAAGTCAAGTTGGGTTGTTTTGTCTTCAATCAAAAACGCATCTTCATCCAGGAACGTATCAACTGTCCCAGTGGTTATCCTGCCTTCTTTCAACCATCGGAATTTGGGTTGCAGAAACAATATGGCTGAACTTATAATTCAGAATAAATTAATGAATTTTGCTCTACTATTCTTCATTAATGTTCCATATTTATTCCTGCTATTCCTAAGGAATTCATTCAGCAAGTAAAAAATACAGTTTTTAAAATGCCGTGAATATAAATTCACCTGGCTTGGATTAAAAAACCTTCCAGAAATAAAGAAAAAGACATTGACGACAATTACATGACCCATAATGACCAAGATTTGGCAATATCAGGACAATGACCAAGAGATTCTTGAGCTGAGAGTATACGAAATGCGATAATGTAAGCAGACAAGGTCGGGGGATCCATTCACCTTGTTTGATCATATAATACATAGGGAAATACCATTTAATAGTTCAACAGAGAACCCTTCCCCCCCTCCAAAAAAAAAAATAATAAGGTGGACCCTTTCTCGATTGGAATCCTGTAAACATACATGTAAACTCTTCTAAAATAAAAAGCAAATGAATTATCTTGCTGATTGAGAGGGTCGTACAGCACTACATCTTGACCACACTTATGAGGTGTAGTTTTGGGCCAGAAAGACAATCATGGTCAATTTTCAACTTCCTATCTCAATCAAAATAAAGAAAAGGGAACTTGAAAAGGCTATATTTGTCAAAACAATAAAGAAATAAGGCATTAAAACTATGGAAAAACAAAATTATTTATATTAAAAGGCAATTTCAAATTCAGAAAATAGCAATAAAAAGATATAGTCGGAGTTGTCAACTAAAGGAGGTCACCAACTTAAAACACTGGAACACTTATAGTGCTATCATTTCTCTCTCGCTTGGCCGTCAAAGTAGGAAAGCTGGCATCAGATGATCGCTTTCTTATCTTAGCATCACCCTAAAAAAAGGAAAGAAAATTACATTTACATACATAAATAAATAAACTACCCAATGTCTCGCAGAGGTCGCTAAACATTCTGAAAATAAAAAGTAATTGAAAATTGAAGACACTTTGAATAACAAATAAAATAAACATGAAAACCATGTCTACTAGAGTTGGGAATAGTGGATGAGAATGCCCCTCCCCTTCGCTTTGAACAGACTTGGACAAACTTAAAATTCCAATAAAGAAGTTCTGTATATAAGATACCAGTGGTACAACCCGGTGGTGGGTCCAAGGGGGTGAGGGGGCGCCCCCTCTAACGTAGTCTAAAGTAGTGTAATTTACTTAATAACTAAGAAATTCTAACTGTCTTTATAAAAAGAAGGAAAGATTAAAGAACAAACGAAAAAGACGAAGAATCAATTTCAACCAAATAGGAAGAGCTGATTGCCCAAAATGTGAGATTCTTGTGGAACTCGAAAGGCTTCTAAAGAACAGGGTCAGGTCTGGATTAAACACTAGTTAGAAGAATTTAATACAGTGGTTTCTGATATGTAGAGGCAATGGACTTTAGTGGCCAGAGCCTTCACTTAGCTTGGTGAGTCGACTTATAATAACAGTAATTACTTCATCATGACAAATTCCAGTTATTAAGGTGAAAATAATACCCTCCAATTTCCAGGCTTTTACTGTAAAGTATGGTTTAGCCCAAAACTAAAGAACGCGTTGTATTTTTTTCTTCAAAATGCGTTAAAAAGAAAAATTGATATGTCTACTAGTTCTTCCATGACTAGTCACATATGCAAAGGTGTATTTACTTTATAAGAGTTGGGAAGACCAAAAATGTTTGACAAAACTGTTTTTTTTCTACATCACGAGCGGAAAAATTTCAAATTTAACCTCTTGTTTTAGTCAGTATAAAAAAATTAGAATTTTTGAATAAAAGATCTAAAGCCAAAGTGGTCTCTTATGACAAGACAAAGTGAGAAATCAAAACAAAAGGACCCTAACCACTATTTTTTCTATTAAGCTTATCAGCCAAACAAGCCTTTGAAAGATAGAAATCATGATCAAAAGACTTTACAGCCATATCCTTAATAGGAAAAGCCCTATTGGAAGACTGTTTATATTAACAAATTTTTACGATAATTTACGTATTTTATTAAGTTAAAGCATTTCTGTTTTGTTCTGGAATCAAGGGGTTTGAATTATTAGGAATCAGCTATGATTTTTTCTGTTAGACTTTTTTAACAAGACTTGTAGATTTATTAAGTTTGTATGTATTTTTACTAGAGACAAATAAGAATTGGCAGAAATGGCTAAGTATTGCCCGTCTTCTTGACGAGTAAAAGATTTAAGACCCGACCTGGGCTTCCATAACAACACAAACAGAGAAATCTTTGTTTCTCTAAATGGATTATACCCAATACCATGTCAATCCGCTTTTGAATCTGAATTCAAGTAGGCCTACACAAATGACATATTTGACATTTGCTGTTAGCTACTTGATGAGAAATTTTCAGACAAGGTTCAAAGTTCCTAGAACCTTGTTAGAAATTAAAGAACTGCCAACTGCATGGCTAGTTAGTCTATTCAACACAAACTGATTCTCCATACTCAATTCCTTCACACGATAACAAACGGTCAATTACCTTATATCTGACCAAATTGAAGGTCTATTGCCAGTACCCTGCAAGACCCACCACGCTTCTACTAAAAAAGAAAAGAAAATAACTTACAGCTGGGAGTTTTCCAGAGGTTAGAGTTGTTGCTGACTCTCTATGATGAATATCCCCAGTTGAACTAATGGTCGATGTGGAGGAAGATACCGCCTGCAAAGATTAAATATACCTATTAAAAAGGAACAATAATAATAATGAAAGCTCACTATTGATAAAACAATTTTGATAATTGATTTTGTATGTGTGTAACAGTTCGTGATATGCTTCCATCATCATTAGTTTTCTTCTTTTTTTTCTCAACAACGGTGTTCAATATAACTATTAAAATATTTTATGGATAAACAAAATGGATAAGTCACAAAAAGAATTTTGAAAAAAAAAAAAATATCGTTAACCATATAAAAAAGCTTATTGAACTATTTAGAGCTATTTTTACAATCTTTTCGGATGTGAGATACCTGGCGATGCGTGTTTATTTTTTTTTTTTTTCTATTCCCCCGGGGGTGATTCTATCGAACCAGTGATACTAGATGATCGGGAGAGGGCTTAATTGATCTAAAATCAAAAGTTCTAGTGCCTTTTTCAAGTGACCAAAAATAGTGACCACCGGAGGGCAGCCAGCCCCCCCCCCACCACACTCTTTTACCCAAAATTATCCGATCAAAATTTTGAGATGGCCATTTTATTCAGCATGGTTGAAGATTTAATAACTATGTCTTTGAGGATGACTTGACCCCCAAAGCCCCTTGGGGAAGGACTACAAGTTATGAACTTTTCCCATTGCTTACATATAATATTGGCTATTGGGAAATATAAAGATATCTTCTTAGGGGAGGGGCAGGTTCCTGGAGGGGGGTTCTTACATGGGAAGATATTTCCGTAGAGGAGTTTTCGCAGGGAAAGGGGATTTTCCATGGGAGGGAGATCTGGATTTCCCAGCGTTAATTAAAAGACTATCAAAAATTAAACAAAAAAAAACACGTTTTCTCAGCTGAAACTAGGGAGCAACATTAAAACTTGAAAAAATAGTAATTATTGCGTATATGAAAGAGTTGCCCCCTCTTCAATACCTTGCTATTTCCGCTAAAGTGTTCTCAAATTTGTAAAAAGTTTATTATTCTAATTAAACGGTGCTTATGTATGAGGAGTCATTCTCAAATAATTAGAACAAAAATTCAAACTTTAGCGTAAAGAGCAAGGTACTGAGGAGGGGGCAACCAAATCCCCCCTATAAGTAATAATTTCTGTTCGTTATAAGTTTTAATGTTGCTCCTTACTTTAATTGAAAAAACTTTTTTTTTAACTGCATTATAGACACCATCTAAGATTTTAAAAGAAGCAGAATATCCACAAATATAAAATTACACTTGACGTATTTTTGATACTGATGCAGTCTATCTATGCGCATTGATAAGGAAAATATTTAGAAAATCTGCCTATATCGAATTACTGAGATAAAATATTGCTAACAGAAGCATTTCTTTTGGCTAATGAGAATTATAAATAAACGAAAACAAGCTTATAGTTGTACCTTAGAAATTATTGCACGTTAGACGCTTATTTTCCTCGTCGAACTAGTTAGCACTAAGTGAATATTACAGCTTAGTAATTCCCAGCCTACTTTCCCAAATAAATTTTAAAAAACCAAATTTTATCTAGCTCAAAAAGCACAATTATGAAGTCAGAAGTGTTGTAGCTTGTCTATACTAATTAGACAGTACTAAACTAATTGAGTACCTACCAGTTTTTTATGCCTTTGTAGCACGGATATGGGTAGATACTTCACCAACTCTTTCCTCTTACACATATTTCGCATCTATTTTCATCCCTTCTTTGAATTTCTGTTGCTGAGCAGCGGATATATGCACTGTAACAAACAAATGATAATAAATAAAATGGGCACTTTCTGGAAGGTAAAAACTTCAATTACAAATTAAAAATGGAAAAAATATTCTTGGAGATTTTAATTTATAATTTGAAAGTGACCATTCGTTTAACTCCCTGGCTTTCAGGGTTCATGGTCTTGGACAAAAATTCCCCTAAGACTGAGTAAAAACAAAAATTTAGAAGAGGTGTCTGTAGCACCACCTTTGATTTGGTAAAATTAAAGGAGATAGAAATAAAGCGCAGTTTTTAAATAGGAAGCTGTATACAACCTGCTAAGAGGCCGGGAATTCGATTCCGATGATAAGATTATCTGAAACCGTCTCCATTAGATTGCAAACAAGGAAGAAGAAGAAGGATGCTTTGTCATTACCAGAAGATACGCACTCCAGAAAAATTTAGAAAAGCATGAAAGTATGCTACCATGGACTGTTAAAAGTCATTATTAGCTAGTGAAAGACCCCAAACGATCATGACCATGAGACCAACCTTGGACATACATCGAAGTTAGAAGGAAAATAAAAACACGACTCGTGTAAAAATAAGTTCATGATCGTTAGAGCTTAAAACAAATGAGCAATGTAGTTGACGGCAGAACCCCAACTAAATTATTAAATCGGGAAAAAAAAGATTGACATTGTAAAGGCAGACCACGCAATGACATCAGGTACACCTACCATAAGGATTTGTAAAAATTTTAACAAGTTCTTCATCAGCCATTTTATACTAGTTGACTTTGCAACATGAACCTGACAAATACCCTCTTTTCTGTAGTCCATGAGCCAGAGTAGGTGAAGTACTTTGAATAATTACTTTTTATCTGCTTCTCCTCCTGTCCGTAAGCCTCTTACAAAGGATATATGCTTTTAAAGAGAAGCCAGAGAATAAAATCCACCATTGGCAGTTTTATCACTATCTGTTTTTAGTATAAAATCTGCTTTCTAAAACAATACATAATATTCACGTGGAAGCATTTTAAGAAGTTCATTATTTTTTTTTTTTAAAAGGGCCCAATGAAATCACAATTAAAGGAGACTTGTGTTTTAAGCAGTTCTTTCTTCAGTTTTGTAATTTTTTCGACAATTATGCCATTTGACCCAATAAAAATCATTCCCTATCCCTTTTTATGGTTAACCACAATCTTAGCTGAGAATAACTGCAGCACCAGTGTTGTTTTTATCTGAAGAGCATAGGGAGGCGACAGCGAAGTGGGCTTTTCACGAGTAAAATATAAACAAAAGCATATAGTCAAAGCAAAGAAATATCATCAACTAAGTTGATTATTTAAAATCTTTTTCAGGTATGATAATGTGTGGGTGGTTTGACAATACTGTCCATTATTATTTTTTAGTTTTATCCTGTATTTCTTACTGTACATTACTGTACATTCACAAATAGTAGTAAAACGGTCTTTAACCTGCAAAATGGTCTTAATATGTAGGATATGAACATTTGTAGACGGTAATAATATGTACAAAACACACAAATATGTACAGAATATGTATAAACCACAGGAAAAGAGTAATGGTTAATGTTAAAACAAGCAGACAGATAATCAAATAGTTTCCTACGCGAAGAAAACAATCAGCCGCAATCAAACAGAAAAAAGCATAAGGATAAACATTAATGTTTTCTTGGTAAAAAAAGTGTTTTTAAATCAAGAAGGATGTTAACCATAACTTGCCATTATAAAGTATCATGGATTATAATTAACCGATAGGATATAAAAAAGATGTTAGTCAGATGTTACTAAGAGCTTGTTCGGTGAATTGTTGAATAATGACAAACATAATGAGATAGCTTACCTAGTTCAATGAAATTCTGAATATCAAAGCTCAGATCTATGCTAAGATTTTCAGCTTTCTCAAATTCGAGGCCAATAAACCATATTGTTGTGACTGAATCCTGAAAAGAAAATGAACTTTTTACTAAAGTTACTATCTTGTTCTATCTAAAGTTCTGTCACATGAAAACACCCAAAGAATTGTATTATATTAATGGATATTCATAAAAAACAAAAGCTGAAAAAAAGCCGGTTCACACGATTATATTAATTTTAATTAATGTCTCGCTTGGTTCGCACGCAAACGCGTGAATTTTCGCATTTAACAACCAATATGCAATGATTCCTGTTAAAGGGCGAAAAGCAAGAAAGCTCAGGATATTAAAGTTTTGCTTCGTGACATTTGGAGTGAACACGACCCTCAAGTTTCAAAAATTCATAATATATACATATAAAGAAACAACAAATTCAACGTAAAAAGAACATTTCTACGAAACATAATCTACGAAAATTATTGGCTTTAGTCCTACCCTCCCCCGTCACAATAAAAACAAATTGAAATGGTACTTCATACGCTAAGATAAGTTCTTCATTGTTAGTGACGTCTCACGTCTCACGGAGTTCCACGTGCACGTACAGTACTAGATTTGAAATTTTCAAAGCCTAATGGTTAATGAAGTTATAGACCTACTTCACTAGTGTTCAATAGAAACATTCACACCTTTAAAGAAATTTAAACAAGGGAAATAGCTTTAAAATGGGAGGGCTCAAATAAGAGCCATTTCATCTGAAACAGGGAATAACAAAGAGAGACAAAGTGATGTTTTTTTCTTGTCTCAATCGTTGTTTAAATTTTTTATTGATTCTTTAATGTTTTTGTATTTTTCTACCTTTTTGCTTTTTTATAGATGGCTCTGTGTTTTTTTTGTGTCCAATAAATTACCACGAGTATACTGCAATAAATTTAGCATTCATCCTTTATTCTTTTTGCAAATTTTTTTTGCTATTAATATACAAAAAAAAAAAATACAAGTGACCATTTAAAAAAAATGCATCAACGAGTAAGCTTTCAGATTTTTGAGTTCCATTCTATAAAATACAAAACGGCAATCGAGCCCAAAGTATTCAGAAAGTGCAATACGCACAATATACCTAAAAATGAATCAACTAAATAATCAAGGAATTATTCCTAAGAAATAAAATTGAAAATTACAGAGAAAACAGAATCGAAAAGATAACTCACTTTTCAGATTCCAGAGGTTCAAATTGCTCTGGACTAATATGTGCCAGTTTGATAGCAGAATTTCTGTCAAAGTTTTGAATCAGGATTCGAATCTTAGATTCAATAAGACCCACCCATTCCAGGAGGTTGTCTTGAGTTAAAGCGCTTGCCAACAACACCACGAAATGCCTAAAAAGAGTATTTAAGAATTAAATAGTCTTTATTCTTTCCTGATAAACAAGTTTTTAAGAAGGAAGAAAAAATATTTTAAGGTCTATGTTCCCTTAGAAACACGCTACTTTGCGACAAGCCTACTGCTACAATTTGTACCAATAGGATCAAATACTTATACCATTCCATTTACTAGTTTTAGATTTATCCATTTATAGGTCAGATATTGTATAAACTTTTTTTTAGAAAATAATTTAAAATTGCTTAGAAGGAAGAAATTGTCCTATTTCCATTTTTTTTTCTCATGCCTTTTCAAATCTAATCCACAGAAACGAAAAATGCAGATCATGTTTCACATATGCAGTACAGCGAACGGATAAAGTTGAATCAAACAGTTCGTGGTAAAAAACTGTAAGTAAGGAGCGACCCGGCTCAATGGTAACCTAAACTCTAGAAAACGGTATTTCAATACAAGTAGATACATAAAAAGAATTAGATTTTAATGGTGATTTCAAATACATAAATTTCATCATGTTTAGTCCTACCCGTCAAAAGTTAAGCGCCTGAGAAAATTTGGCTGATTTTCGAAAAAAGGGGGAAAGACCCCCCTAAAAGTTATAGAATCTTAATGAAAATCACACCATCATATTCAGCGTATCAGAGAACCCTACTGTAGAAGGTTTCAAGGTCCTATCTACAAAAATGTGGAATTTTGCGTTTTTTGCCAGAAGAAAGATCACGGGTGCGTGTTTATTTGCTTTTTTTCCAGGGGCGATCGTATCGACCCAGTGGTCCTAGAATATCGTGGGAGGGCTCATTAGAATGGAAATTAAAAGTTGTAGTGCCCTTTTTAAGTGACAAAAAAAATGGATGGCAACTAGGCCCCCTCCCACGCGCATTTTTTCCCAAAGTCACCCGATCAAAATTTTGAGATAGCCATTTTGTTCAGCATGTTCAAAAATATTATAAGTATGTCTTTTAGGATGACTTAATACCCCAAAGTTCTCGGGGGGAGGGCTGAAAGTTATGAACTTTACCCAATGTTAACATATAGTATTGGTTATTGGGAAGTATATAGACGTTTTCAGGGGAGATTTTTTCTGGTAATGGGGGGGGGGTCAGGGTTATGTGGGAGGTTCTTTCCATAAAGGAAGTTTTCATGGGAGAAGGGACATTACTACGAAGGAGACGCCAGACTTCCAAGCATTATTTAAAAAAAGATCAGAAATTAAATATAAAAAACAAGTTTTTCAGCTGCAACAGCAGCAACATCAAAACTTTAAACGAACAGAAAATATTACATATATGACTGGGTTCACCCCCTAGTCAATACCTTGCTCTTTAAGCCAAATATTTTTTAGTACTTTCATAAGAGCTATTTATTCTAATTAACGGCCTTTGTGATTAAGCGGTCATTTTTAAAGAATTGGAACAAAATTCAAACTTTAGCTTAAAGAGCAAGGTATTGACTAGGGGGCGAACCCCCTAATATACGTATCAAAAATATATGAATATAGAAGTTCGTTACGTAAGTAAATTCGTCGTTCGTAAATAAAATTAAACAATTTTCGAGAAAGCCATTTAACCAAATAAAAGTAAATTAATATGCAAATTTTTTTAATTATTCATGTACGGTGAGCCAAGATCAAAACCTGCATTTATTCAAAAACGTTAAAAATTAAATAAAAGAACAAGTTTTTTTAACTGAAAGTAAGGAATGACGTTAAAACTTAAAACGAACAGAAATTATTCCTTATATCAAAGGGGCTGTCCCCTCCTTAACGCCTCGCTCTTTACGCTAAAGTTTGACTTTCTCACAACTCTATTTTTTTAAACAATAAAAAAATTTAGCGTAAAGAGCGAGGCGTTAAGGAGGGGACAGCCCCTTTCATATAAGGAATAATTTCTTTCTGCTCGTTTTAAGTTTTAACTTCTCTATACTTTCATGATTTGGACAAGAAACGAAGAAAATCGATGATCATGATAGGAAGTTTGTCATTAAATTCAAAAGGAAGAAAAATGGTGTTCGATGACTATCAAAAATAAGGCATAAAGTAGAAAAAAAATGCATCAACCAATCAGAAATAACTGTTTTTGACCTTTTGAAAAACAAACAAAGAAAGGTTATCCT
This sequence comes from Artemia sinica, assembly GCA_027921565.1. Taxonomy (NCBI): domain Eukaryota; kingdom Metazoa; phylum Arthropoda; class Branchiopoda; order Anostraca; family Artemiidae; genus Artemia; species Artemia sinica. Next base: position 166,689 of record JAPEVW010000193.1, on the reverse strand, counting down.
AACTAAACAAAAAAAAGCCTTGAACGTTTTATTTATGTCACTAAAACAAGTAATATTTCGATTGTTCAGCATTAAAAAGTCCTCCGCGATAAATAAATTTTCAGTTTATACACGCACCCTAAGTTAAGCCACGTGAACTGAATGTTTTCCTGTTGGTTCATAATTGACAATAACTTTAATACTGAGCCTTCAGTTACTCCAGTATAATGACATAAGTTTCAATTAACAGCTGACATTAAGCCTAATACGACTTTTAAGGCTAAAGCTTGTAGCTAAAGGTTAATTTTTGAAAATATGAGGCCGTTTGAGCCCCTCTCCGGCAAGAGGGAAACTATGGAAACAAATGTAGTGCCCATTGGTTTTGAGCTGTGGATACCAATAGGGTATCCACAATAAGCAGACAATAAGCAGAGCTTGTCTAAAGGGAGAGAATAAGTAAAAAAAAAAAAAAAAAAAATCCAAACTTGGAAAATCCTAAGAATTATGACTGTCTCTATATGTAGTAAAAGCAGGACTTCTGCAAGGCTGTACCCAGGATTTTTTTTTTTCGGAGGGGGTTTTACTCAAAGATTTACGCATAGAAAATTTGTTTATATCCATTTTTGTTACAAACATTTCTGGGGGGGGGGGTCAAAACCCCCATACCGCCCCCCTCTGGGTACGGCCTTGGAATTCTGCTAACAGAACTTTGTTTTCCACTAACAGAACTTTGATTCTTACGAAATCAAAGTAAGGATGGGCCCGGCTTAATAGTAACAGAAACTCTAAAAAACAGAAATTCGATACCAATAGATATACCAAAAGAGTTGGCTTATTATGCTGATTCTAAATATATAAGTTTCGTTAAGTTCAGTCTTACCCATCAAAAGCTGCAGGCCTGAGAAAATTAATCTGATTTTCGAAAAAAGGGGGAAGGTTTCAAGCCTCTATCTGCCAAATGTGGAATTTTTGAATTCTTGCCAGAAAAAATATCACGGATTTGTTTTTTTTTTTTTTTCAGGGGTAATCGTATTGAACCAGTGGCCCTAATACTTCGAGAGATGGATCATTCTAACGGATATGAAAATTCTATTGCCTTTTGTAAGTGACCAAAATTTTTTTTAAGAGGCCAACTAGACCCCTCCCACGCCACTTTTTTCCCAAAATTGTCCGATAAAATTTATAGACAGCTATTTTGTTCAGCATAGTTGAAAGATCCAATAATTATTTCTTTGGAGATAACAAGACCCTCCCCCCACAGCCCCTGGGGAAAGATCTGTTTCGTTATGTTCAGTCTTACCCATCAAAAGCTGCAGGCCTGAGAAAATTAATCTGATTTTCGAAAAAAGGGGGAAGGTTTCAAGCTTCTATCTGCCAAATGTGGAATTTTTGAATTTTTGCCAGAAAAAATATCACGGATTTGTTTTTTTTTTTTCAGGGGTAATCGTATTCAACCAGTGTGCCTAATACTTCGAGAGATGGATCATTGTAACGGATATGAAAATTCTATTGCCTTTTGTAAGTGACCAAAATTTTTTTTTAAGAGGCCAACTAGACCCCTCCCACGCCACCCAAAATTGTCCCAAATTTTCCCAAAATTGTCCGATAAAATTTATAGACAACTATTTTGTTCAGCATAGTTGAAAGATCCAATAATTATTTCTTTGGAGATAACATGACCCTCCCCCCACAGCCCCTGGGGAAAGATCTGTAAGTTATAAAATTGTCCATTTTAAGAGGCCAACTAGACCCCTCCCACGCCACTTTTTTCCCAAAATTGTCCGATAAAATTTTTAGACAGCTATTTTGTTCAGCATAGTTGAAAGATCCAATAATTATTTCTTTGGAGATAACATGACCTTTCCCCCCACAGCCCCTGGGGAAAGATCTGTAAGTTATAAAATTGTCCATTGTTTACGCATAGTATTTGTTATTGGGAAGTATTCTTACATTTTTCAGGTGGGGAGGGGAGGATAAATTTTCTTCTGCGAGGATTTTAATTTTTCCGTGGAGGTGGAGCCAGATATCTTGGCGTTATTTAAAAAAAAAATTATAAATAAAATAAAAAAAACAAGTTTTCAACTGAAAGTAAAGAGAAAAATTAAAACTTAAAACGAACAACAATTATTATGCATATGGGGGGGTTGTCCCCTATTCAACACCTCGCTCATTACATTAAAGCTTAAATTTTGTCCTAATTCTTTTAAAAACAACTCCTGAAACACAAGGGTTCGTTTAATTTGGACAATAAGTAGCTTTTTTTAAAGTGCCGAAAACCTTAGTGTAAAGAGCGTGGTGCTTAGGAGGCGGAAAATATTTGTCCTTAGCCGTTTTATCTAAATACCTGTTTTTCTTAAATTTTGGCTACTGTAAGTCTTTATTTATCTAGTTAACTCTTAACTAGGTTGTAACTTCTACTTGAGCAACAATCTTTTAAATGTCTTTGAACCATTTTAAAGATAAAAATAATCATTTCAGGCAATTGTCCTTACCTGGCAATTGTTTTGCCAAAAGTTTGACTTTCTCACAACTCTATTTTTTTAAACAATAAAAAAGATTAGCGTAAAGAGCGAGGCGTTGAGGAGGGGACAGCCCCTTTCATATAAGGAATAATTTCTGTTCGTTTTAAGTTTTAACGTCATTCCTTACTTTCAGTTAAAAAAAACTTGATTTTTTTATTTCAGCTATAAGAAAAAAGCAATGTCGTCTTACAATGAAACATTAAGACCGAAGTGCCGCAGAAAAAACTATACTTTCATGATTTGGACAAGAAACGAAGAAAATCATGATAGGAAGTTTGTCATTAAATTCAAAAGGAAGAAAAATGGTGTTCGATGACTATCAAAAATAAGGCATAAAGTAGAAAAAAAATGCATCAACCAATCAGAAATAACTGTTTTTGACCTTTTGAAAAACAAACAAAGAAAGGTTAGCCTAACTAAACAAAATAAAGCCTTGAACGTTTTATTTATGTCACTAAAACAAGTAATATTTTGATTGTTGAGCATTAAAAAGTCCTCCGGGATAAATAAATTTTCAGTTTATACACGCACCCTAAGTTAAGCCACGTGAACTGAATATTTCCTGTTGGTTCATAATTGACAATAACTTTAATACCGAGCCTTCAAATTACTCCAGTACAATGACATAAGTTTCAATTAACTGCTGACATTAAGCCTAATACGACTTTTAAGGCTAAAGCTTGTAGCTAAAAGTTAATTTTTGAAAATATGAGGCCGTTTGAGCCCCTCTCCGGCAAGAGGGAAACTATGGAAACAAATGTAGTGCCCATTGGTTTTGAGCTGTGGATACCAATAGGGTATCAACTATAAGCAGACAATAAGCAGAGCTTGTCTAAAGGGAGAGATTAAGTAAAAAAAAAAAAAAAAAAAAAAAAAAAAAAAAAAAAAAAAAAAAAAAATCCAAACTTGGAAAATCCTAAGAATTATGACTGTCTCTATATGTAGTAAAAGCAGGACTTCTGCAAGGACGTACCCAGGATTTTTTTTTTCGGAGGGGGTTTTACTCAAAGATTTACGCATAGAAAGTTTGTTTGTATCCATTTTTGTTACAAACATTTCTGGGGGGGGGGTCAAAACACCCCTAAACCCCCCCCCCCCCTCTGGGTACGGCCTTGGAATGCTGACATGCCAACAGAACTTTGTTTTCCACTAACAGAACTTTGATTCTTACGAAATCAAAGTAAGGATGGCCCCGGCTTAATAGCAACAGAAACTCTAAAAAACAGAATGTTGATACCAATAGATATACCAAAAGAGTTGGCTTATTATACTGACTCTAAATATATAAGTTTCGTTAAGTTCAGTCTTACCCATCAAAAGCTGCAGGCCTGAGAAAATTAATCTGATTTTCGAAAAAAGGGGGAAGGTTTCAAGCTTCTATCTGCCAAATGTGGAATTTTTGAATTTTTGCCAGAAAAAATATCACGGATGTGTTTTTTTTTTCAGGGGTAATCGTATTGAACCAGTGTGCCTAATACTTCGAGAGATGACTCATTCTAACGGATATGAAAATTCTATTGCCTTTTGTAAGTGACCAAAATTTTTTTTAAGAGGCCAACTAGACCCCTCCCACGCCACTTTTTTCCCAAAACTGTCCGATAAAATTTATAGACAGCTATTTTGTTCAGCATAGTTGAAAGATCCAATAATTATTTCTTTGGAGATAACATGACCCTCCCCCTACAGCCCCTGGGGAAAGATCTGTAAGTTATTAAATTGTCCATTTTAAGAGGCCAACTAGACCCCTCCCACGCCACTTTTTTCCCAAAATTGTCCGATAAAATTTTTAGACAGCTATTTTGTTCAGCATAGTTGAAAGATCCAATAATTATTTCTTTGGAGATAACATGACCCTCCCCCCACAGCCCCTGGGGAAAGATCTTTAAGTTATAAAATTGTCCATTGTTTACGCATAGTATTTATTATTGGGAAGTATTCTTACATTTTTCAGGGGAGGAGGGGAGGATAAATTTTCTTCTGCGAGGATTTTAATTTTTCCGTGGAGGTGGAGCCAGATATCTTGGCGTTATAAAAAAAAAAATCATAAATCAAATAAAAATACAAGTTTTCAACTGAAAGTAAAGAGAAAAATTAAACCTTAAAACGAACAACAATTATTATGCATATGAGGGGGGTTGTCCCCTATTCAACACCTCGCTCTTTACATTAAAGCTTAAATTTTGTCCTAATTCCTTAAAAACAACTCCTGAAACACAAGGGTTTGTTTAATTCGGACAATAAGTAGCTTTTTTTAAAGTGCCGAAAACCTTAGTGTAAAGAGATGGGTGCTTAGGAGGCGGAAAATATTTGTCCTTAGCCGTTTTATCTAAATACCTGTTTCTTAAATTTTGGCTACTGTAAGTCTTTATTTATCTAGTTAACGCTTAACTAGGTTGTAACTTCTACTACAGCAACAATCTTTTAAATGTCTTTGAACCATTTTAAAGATAAAAATAATCATTTCAGGCAATTTTCCTTACCTGTATTTGAAGAAAAATGAGGTTGGCTCAAACAAGTTCTCCCACGTTATTCCTGGTCGTCCCATCATTATGTCTTTCGTTAAAGCCAAGGCGTTTGTGAGAGCTTCTTGCATAACAGTGCGAGTGCTTAACGTCACGTTAAATGTTGAATTTTGCTGAGGATAGGCTGGTGTTATTATAGGCATGACGTGACTCCTGTCACCGAGATTAACCTGGAAGAGTTAAGTTATATTAAGGAGGTCAATCCAATTATATTCGACTCTTGAAAAGGGCACTAGAACTTCTAATTTCTAGTTGAATTAACCCTCTTCCAAGTTTCTGCGGCCATCCCTTCAAAGTGGTCAGAAAAAAGAAAATATGTGTCAAAGTGTCATAAGTAAAAAATTAGAGAAAATACAGAAATTTCTTAGGTTTTTAGAGATCTAAGTGCAAGAATATATTTGAAAACTAATCTAAAGAAAAACTGAGCCGCTGAAATGACCAATAAAGGTATATGAAGATGTAAAAGACATGAGAAATTACCAAATGAATAGCTTCACTTAAGTAGGTAGCCTTATTAGAAAATAAGGTGGATAGCTGAGGATAAAAGAAGTAGAAAGGCCGGGGAATCGTTTTATTTTTCAATTTGAAAAAAAAAACATTTGAAGAAAAATATGTTCTTAATTAGAAAAACATGATTTGTAAATTAAAACTTACATACTAGAGGTCACGGTAATAGCTATTGGCAAGCAAGGCTAGAAAATAAGTGTACTTCAACGAGTTGCAGAGAAAAAATTGTTTACTACAAAAATTGGGTAGGGACTGTTTTATGTGCAAAACTGATCCTGATGTTATATGTAACCTGATCTTATATGTTTTTATTGACATAAATGTCTATAAAAACATATAACAAATATAAAAATAATAAAACTTAAAAAACACCGTCATAGATTAGAGCAGATTGTTTTGGGTTATTATTTTTTCATTTCTACGTGCATTTAATAGACTACAGTTAGCCGTTTCGATTTTGCTTTAGAATGAATAATAATTACTTCTAATATGGAACCAAAAGCTTAATATTGCGATTACTTTAGTCCAGATTAATTGTATGGTTCAATACCATTTTCATGAAAAGTCTGTAATGGAGCTATAAAGAATCGAAACCCGTCCCTTTTATTCTTTGGATTCGTAAATTCGTTCGTAAATACTTTTCATGATAATTGAGGTTATATTTCCGAAATAATTGAAATTTTTAACATAACAAATCCGTTAAATTTTTCCCCACACTTTCTAGAGACCTATTCCAAAAGAATGATAATAATAACTTATAACAATAATCAATGACTTACCCTAGGATCCCAGACAGGGAAACCTAGATCTGTGTTATCCGGCTGCTTTAGCAGGACGGGCTGTGGCCACTTCCACATGGAAAATACTGAGAAAAATTTGTGGACCAAGGTTGCAGCTGCAGCATTTGGATAGAGTTGACAAGTTCGAGCAACTAGCATAGCCCAAGAAACGCCACCCAAATAACCAAGAACGTTGCTGTAAATTCCTTGTCCTGAAAACAAAATTATTTAAGGCTGAAAAATCAAACTTATCTTTGATTTTTTTTTTTTAGAAAGGCACCAAATATTGATATCAAAAACCACACTTATAGATTAAAAAATAAATATTGTCGAGAATTGTTCGCAAAAATTCCCCTATCTAATTAAAATCATATCATTTTTTTTTTTTTTTTTAGACGGGGTTCATTTTTTCAAGACTTGGAAATTTAAATCCATATATTTGTTTTTTAACTGGGAATAATTTTAATTGCTCTTAAAGCTAACAATAAATACTTTTAATAGTCTGACTAGTATAAACTTGGAATATGAAAAAAAAACTTATAGAAAAAGTATATATTTTGACAGTTCAAGTGGTAGACTTACTAAGAGCTGTCAAAACCACCGTCCTGTAAAATTGCCCCGTCTTTGAGTTAAGTTTGCTATACAAAAACTATTTAATTTTCTAGATTAAACCCTCCCCTAACCTCCCAAACAAAAAGATCCTAGATGCACCCTTGTGGGCAATACTATTAATTTTTTCTTTTAAGGGACAGCCTTCCGGGGTTTGCTGGATTGACCCGATTGCAGGTTCTGCGCAATATTGTATCACCACAAGAAATTTTATAATGCTTCTATATATCAATTTTTATCATCTTACTGCCTGTATTTATAGAATTTAACAGATTGCTTCCCTTTAGACAATTGAGGGATTCAACAAAGCCAGCCTATGAGTTTCCAGAAACAGGTTCATATCCCATTGATTGTTTCCAAAACATTTTCTTGTCTGGACGGCAAATCCCGAGTCCAAGAATACCATAGAATTTAAAAATCAAAAATTGGGTCTGCTGTATAAAAGTAAAACATAAAACTCACTCTTGGCCCACAATTTAACTGCCCTGAGAGCCAATCTAAAAGTTTCTTTGTTTGGAACCAATCTGAGGATCTCGTCTGTGACCCGACAACCATTTAAGCTGCGTACACACTTTGGATCCAAGTTCTTCAAGAGGTTGTCATCTCCTAAGTCCTAGAAACAAAATATTATATAATTACACTAGTTTCTGTTCTTGGATAATTTGCCCAAGGAATAAATTTATTTGTTGTAGAAACGTAACATCTATACCACAAGACAACTACAAAAATGCAATGTAAAGAAAATTACTTTCTCAAGCCATTTTTTTGGAATTAAATCCAATTACATCATTTACACAATTCTACTTTCCCACATTATGTATCAGAAAATTCCTTGCAAATTGGGTTTTTAGCCCCTCAACAGATATACATGCCATTTGGTTGAAAAAAAAATTTATTATTTTTGTTTCAAACAGTTCGTGGTAACGAAGTGTAAGTAAGGAGCGACCCAGCTCAATAGTAACCGAAACTCTAAACAATGGAATTTTGATAACAATAGTTACATCAAAAGAATCAGAATTTATGTTTATTTGAAATAAATAAGTCTTGCCCATCAAAAAATACGAGTCTGAGAATATTTTCTATATTTTCAAAAAAAGGGGAAACAACCCCTAAAAGTCATAGAATTTTGATGAAAATCATACAATCAGATTCAGCGTATCAGGGAACCCTACTATAGTTTCAAGTGTCAAGCTTCTATCTACAAAAATGTGGAATTTTGTATTTTTTTCCAGAAGAAAGATCACGGATGCGTGTTATTTGTTGTTTTTTTTCTGCCCAGGGGTGATCGTATCGATCTAGTAGTCCTATAGTTTTATGAGTGTGCTCATTCGAACGGAAATTAAAAGTTCTAGTGCCCTTTTTAAGTGACCAAAAAAAATGCAGAGGAACGGTGCCCCCTCCCTAGCTTTTTTCCGAAGTCACCCAAGTTAAATTCAGGAGGGATTTTTTTCTGGTGTGGAGGGGGGACAGAGGAGGGGGTTATGGGAGAAGGTGTTTCCGTGGAGGATGTTTCCTTGGGGGAAGGAAAACTTCTATGAAGGGGGGCGCCGAATTTCCCAGCATTACTTAATAAAAACGATCAGAAATTAAATAAAAAAACAAGTTTTTTCAACTGAAAGTAAGAAGCAACATTAAAACTTAAAACGAACAGAAATTAGTACGTATATGAGAGGGTTCGTACCCTAGTCAATACCTTGCTCTTTACGCTAAAGTTTTTTTTTAGTACTTTCAAAAGAGCTATCTATTCTAATTAACCGGCTTTTGTGATTTAAGGGTTAGTGATTCAAACAAAATTCGAACTTTAGCGTAAAGAGCGAGGTATTGAGGAGGGGGTGAACCACCTAATATACGTAATAAAAACACACGAATAAAGAAGTTCGTTACGTAAGTTAATTCGTAAGCTACGTCAGAACAAAATTTCGAGAAAGCCATTTAGCCAAAAAAGTAAAATTAATATGCAAATTGTTTTTTTTTTAATTATTCATGTACGGTGACCCAAAATCTAAGTTGCATTAATTCGAAAATGTTCAGAAATTAAATTAAAAAAAAAGTTTTTTTTTACCTGAAAGTAAGGAGCGACATTAAAACTTGACACGAACAGAAATTATTCCGTATATGAAAGGGACTGTCTCCTCCTCAACGCCTCGCTCTTTAAGCTAAAGTTTGACTTTCTCACAACTCTATTTTTTTTAAATAATAAAAGCTTTAGTGTCAAGAGCAAGGCGTTGAGGAGGGACAGCCCCTTTCATATACGGAATAATTTCTGTTCGTTTTAAGTCATAATGTCCATCCTTACTTTTAGTTAAAAAAAAATATGCTTTTTTATTTAATCTCCAAAAGGCAATGTTTTAACTCTTCTGGCTTGCAAAAATGCATAGAAAATGAAGACTGAAATTGTTACTCTATGCCATGAGACTATAACAGATTTTTTGTTGAAAAAAAGAATGAAAAGTTTATCATTCTTTCAAAAAGAAAAATCATGTCATATTTAACAGTAAGTCAATCAAGACTTTATTCGCGTTTTTCATTCTGCAATATAGATTTTTGTTCCACGATTTAAAGGCTGGGATTACTGCAGGTCAAGAAATGCTACAGAAGAAATAGTTTTACATGTTTAAGTCTTGCGGGAACTCAATTTTTCTAATTAAGATATAAATAAAACTCGGGGTCTCTCTTCTCAAAATACTAACTAAGTTAAAAGCAGTGATATCCTGAAAATAAATTAAAGATGAAAATTCTACACCTGTGGACACCCCTCTCACATGAAGTTGAGACCTTTTAGATTCACGGCCTTAGTATATATTATTACCATGCCTTACAGGCTCTCGGTAAATCTAAACTTTAGTCCTAGGAAAACTTACGATACAAATGATAAAAATGAACCTTAAGGTCTTAACAAAACGAAATAGCGAAGGCTGGGCATTACTTATTACTTAATGTAAGCTTTACTCTGTCAAAAACATATTTTAATTTCTTAATCAATAAAAGGCATAACTTAGATCCTTTGACAGACCCAACAAATTAGCTTATACAACGCAGAATTATCCCCCCCCCCTGATATTTTTCTCGATTGCACAAATATTAACTAATTCTTGTGAAATACATCAGACCCCCTTTAATTTTAGTATAGTTGTCAAATATACAAAAGAAAGGAAAATGACAACTTACCAAGTCATCAGGAATTTCCTTCAATGCAAGCCTAGCAAAGAGCATATCAATTTCAATACCACTAAATTTCATTTTGATGACAGGGACAAACGCTTCTTCAACAGCTCGGAGCTCAGTTACTTTCGACTGCTCTTTCAACAGCTCAAAAAAACGATGTAAAATAGTCAGACCTGTCCATATGTCTAGGTGCAATGCATAGTGCATCTATATCGGCGCCCTTGTTATGCACACCAAGCCTGAAATTCAAGAATATATATTTCGTGTATACACTGTATCACAGTATCATAATATATAACTTGTGCATACACAGAAACTTTTGTTTTTTTTAAAAAAACATTATAGGGACAGAAAGTTTAACCCTTAGAGAAATTTTAGAGACAGGAGAAAAGTGGCATAATTTTGTCAAAATCCGGGGGGGGGGGGGGGGGGGGGGGGCAAAGTTGGAAACAGTTTTCCAAAATCATGTGAAAATGACAGTAAAAACTAAAAAAATCCATTTGGATCCATAAATGTACTATTTAAGAACATAAAAGTATTATAAATGTACTTTATTGTATACTATAAATGTAAATATGTACTAAAAAACTGATCTGTTTCTTTTGGTGCTTGAATTCTGTATGTTTATCTTAATTTCGATAAGAATTTGGAAGACATAAAATTTCTTCTGGGGGGGACTAAGGTCTGGGGGGACGAGGCATGGGAATGGCAGTTACCCCACTGCCCCATAGAAAATTACACCACTGCAGGAAATTGAAAAGGCAATTAAGTGGGGTGAATGTTTTTCGCATTCTGTACTGTCTAAGGCTATAGCAATAAATACAATTTATACTAACCAGTGCAATATCCAAAATTTTGTTCAGGGGTGGGGGGGGGGGGGGCTTAAAGGTATTTTCACCTGTGTTATCGAGACTAATTTACGAGTAGTATAAACATGTCTTGTTTTTTTAGAAGAGGTAGTATTTTTACCAGCATTTTTTTATAAACAACTTACATGTCCAAGATATTTCTAGGGGTTTCAAACCAAAGAAACTGCTTCTTCCCCAGTTTATATGCCTTTAGGGTACTTTCTTGTTACCTAGTACATACTCGAGAATTTGTACTCCTAGTATATAATTGAGAATTTGTAGGTTGGTTTAGGTTACGTACTTAATATAATGCGGTCTGGACGGTCCCTCTTCCACAATTCTTTGTTGTAGTTTCCATAATTATGTTACTAAACTATTATATTTTCATTACATTTTCGCATATTTCATTATGATTAACCTAATTTCAGTTCATGAGTGTGTACTAGCTAACAAGGAAGTACCGCATTTAGTGTTAACAACCTAGTCTAGCACTTGGATACAAAATGAAAGCGAAAGAAGTATTTTGAAACAAACTCCATAAGAAGATTTATAGCCAGAACTTAATTATCCTAAGGTGGAATTTATTTATCATAAATAAAATCTTACCTGTAAGAGCCAAAGGTATGAATTTTTCCACCAACATTCTCCACTACTGATGCAGGAACCTTTTTTATATTTTCTGACATGTCTCTAATCCAAACTTTGACCAGATCATTTAGCTTAGAAAGAACTTCAACTCTGTGCCTAAATTCGTCCTCTGACTCAAAACAGCCATGGCTTTTGAGTATTTCTTCAAGTTCTGTGGTTTTCTGTGTATCAAAAGGTTTTGGTCCATCTAGGCTAATTGCTGAAGTCACTCCTAAGGTTTTTGGCTGCTCGTTTTGGACAACAGGTTTGCTGCGTAGAACATTTCCAGAAGATGTATGGTGAGAAGAATATGCATTCAACATCTTTTTCTCTATAAAAAAATATGACAATAAACAGCTCTAAGATTTTGAAACAAATATTGGAGTAACAGTCTAAAAAATGAAAAAAAAAAAAACAGAAATCTGGTTTGAGAAAATACTTCATACACGAAATGAATTACACGAAGACGAATTAGGGAAAATATGACTGCCTGAGAATTTAAATTTAGACTTGAGATCGTTTTTGTAATGTGATTCTTTAGCGTTTCCTGAGGTTTTAATCGTTACTGCCTATTTTCAATCTTTCAAGATTGTATGGAGTTTTCGCTACTTTCTTTTAATATACTTTACTTGAAGAAGATATGTAGTTGAAATGGAATATTACAGGTATTTGAGGCAATACTACTGATTTTCTTTCACGGTATTGTAGAAAGAATAATACAGACATTATTTCCAAATTAAAATCAGAATCCATAATTACTACGGAATATAGCCAACTTTGAAATATAATTAACCTGAAATTTTTCTTTAGTTTTCCATGGAGGACGATAAAAACTATTCAGCGAAAATTAATAAAAAATGAAGTGCTAGTTTCGTAAGGAAAGAATGACAAATAAATTTTCAAAGAAAAGTAAACTTGTTATACGGTATTTTGCTTAGGATCTTATGAATGTTTTACTTTTTTAAACAGAAGCTTCAGGAGAACAACCTAAACTTAAGCAAATGTGTATATGTATCAGCATATTGCATTAAAAAGGGTGAAAATGTTGCACATTGTTGAAATTTGAGTATACATTTTGAGGGTGGGGACAAAAAATGTTTTGGATGTTTTAATGGAAACAAAGATTGTACACTATTAAGTAAGTTATCCAGATGAATAAGCAAATGGGATGTCAAAAAAAAATCGATAACTTGGAGAAGATCCATTTTTTAAATACACAATTTTCAAAGATGCCACTTGGCAAGAGAAAGTTGGAATTCGACAGCACTGTCATCGACACCTTTTGTACCTCGATAATGACAAACAACTCTTTCCACTTTCAAAAGTTTCAGAAAATTAAAATTTGAAGGTTTAAAGGGAGGCAAAGCGGTGAGCAGAGGCATACTCTGCATTAAACAATGGGCGACACAGTCTATCAAACAGTTCGTGGTAACGAACTGTAAGTAAGGAGCGACCCGGCTCAATGGTAACCGAAACTCTAGAAAACGGGTTTTTGATACCAATAGATATATCAAAAGAATCAGATTTCAATTCTGATTTCAAATATATAACTTTCATCAAGTTTAGTGCTACCCATCAAAAGTTACGCGCCTGAGAAAATTTGGCTGATTTTCAAAAAAAGGGGGAAAGACCCCCTAAAAGTTATAGAACCTTAATGAAAATCACACCATCATATTCAGCGTATCAGAGAACCCTACTTTAGAGGTTTCAAGCTCCTATCTACAAAAATGTGGAATTTTACATTTTTTGCCAGAAGAAAGATCACGGATGCGTGTTTATTTGTTTGTTTGTTTGTTTTTTTTTTTTTCCCAGGGGTGATCGTATCGACCCAGTGGTCCTAGAATATCGTGGGAGGGCTCATTGGAACGGAAATTAAAAGTTCTAGTGCCCTTTTTAAGTGACCAAAAAAAATGGAGGGCAACTAGGCCCCCTCCCACGCTTATTTTTTTCCCAAAGTCACCCGATCAAAATTCTGAGATAGCCATTTTGTTCAGAATGGTCGAAAAATATGATAAATATGTCTTTTAGGATGACTTAATCCCCCGAAGTTCCCAAACGGAGGGCTAAAAGTTATGAACTTTACCCAATGTTAACATATATAGTATTGGTTATTGGGAAGTATACAGAAGTTTTCAGGAGGTTTTTTTTCTGGTAGTGGGAGGGAAGGGTGGGTTGGTGGTTATGTTGGAGGATCTGTTCATGAAGGAAGTTTTCATGGGGGAAGGGAAATTGCCATGAAGGGGGCGCCGGACTTGCCAGCATTATTTATTGGTTATTGGGAAGTATACAACCATTTTCAGGAAGGATTTTTTCTGGAGGGGGGGGCTAGACGAGGGGGTTAATCCGGAGAATATTTCCGTGGAGGATGTTTCTTTGGGGTAAGGGAAATTTCTATGAAGGGGGCGCCGGATTTCCAAGCATTATTTAAAAAACGATCAGAAATTAAATAAAAAAAAAAACAAGTTTTTTCAACTGAAATGTAAGAAGGAATATTAGAACTTAAAACGAACAGAAATTATAACGTATGTGAGGGGGTTCTCCCCCAAGTCAATACCTCGCTCTTTACGCTACAGTTTTTTTAGTGCTTTCAAAAGAGCTATCTATTCTAATTAAACGCCTTTGTGATTCAGGGGTTTGTGGATCAAATTTTTTTTTAACTTTTAACGTAAAGAGCGTGGTATTGACTAAGGGGAGAACCCCCCCTCATATACGTAATAACATATACGTAATAAAAAAAAAAAACAATAAGAAAACAAGCGATACGGCTCAATAGTAATCGAAACTTTTAAAAACGGAATTTTGATGTCAATAAATGTATCAAAAGAATGTGTTTATAATGCTGATTCTAAATATATAAATTTTATTAAGTTTAGTATTACTCATCAAAGGCTACGAGCCTGAGAAATTTACTCGATTTTTTAAAGAGGGGGGAAACATCCCCTGCATTAACTAAAAAACGATCAGAAATTAAATAAAAAAAATAAGTTTTTTAAACTGAAAGTAAGGAGCGACATTAAAACTTAAAACGAACAGAAATTATTCCGTATATGAAAGGGGCTGTCCCCTCCTCAACGCCTCGCTCTTTACGCTGAAGTTTTTTATTGTTTTAAAAAATAAAGTTGTGAGACAGAGTCAAACTTTAGCGTAAAGAGCAAGGCGTTGAGGAGGGGACAGCCCCTTTCATATACGGAATAATTTCTGTTCGTTTTAAGTTTTAATGTCGCTCCTTACTTTCAGTTTAAAAAACTTATTTTTTTATTTAATTACCTCGAAGGACTGATGTTTACCGGACTCTGATAGCACTCTAAAATGCTATCAGTAAAGCACTAGATGAACTATGGCGACGAAGGGAGGCAGATGGGGGTTTAAAATCTGATTAAGCTAATCAAATGAAAGAATCCCAGATGTTCTGAATAGATGCGCAACTGATTATTTGTGGTCAACGTTATAGATCATTACCATTGCTTTATTCCAAAGCACGTGGAGATTTAAAAAAATGAAAAAGTAAATATGCTACCTACAATGAGACAGGGAAACTATGGGTTAATGAAAAAATGCATAATGACTTTTTAAATATCTTTGAATTAAAATAACAGGGAGGGGAAGGCAAACCAATATTTCTAGAACTTTCAAAGAATGTGTTTTCTGCTGCGTTGAACAGGAGAGTAGTAAAGTTCTAAAGAGGGTCAGCTTACAAGAACTTAGAGGATGTGGATATAATCCATTATATATTGAAGGAACAGGGCAATTCATTTATTTTTCTACAACATGACTAAGAGAGATTGTGTTTTTGAATGAAACCTATAAAGGACATTTCTGAAATCTAGCTGGGGGATTGCCTCCTCCAATTGACGCGCATGTTCGGTAGACATAGTCCAAGTACTCAGTGTTGAGCAACATTGTGTTGACCTGAGAATTAGATTCTGCTAGAGGCGTAAATGTATTGTTTGATTTTGGAAGGGATCCACAGTTTTGGAGGAAGAGGTAGCTTGGGGACAAATTATTTTTAGCCATAACATGTATTGAACGACTACAATTTTACATAGATTATTACAAGTTTTGGAGGAGCAGGAAAGATCTTTTTACAAGATTATTGCAAATTTTGGAGGAGGAGGAAAGATTATTTTGCTAGGACACTTAGGGCTCAAGGAATGTTTAAACAACAATATCTTTTGTCCCTTTCTGGATTAGTAACTGTAGCCTTAGATAGTCTACTACTAAACAGACATTTTAGAGAGTGTACTAAATAACTGAACAAAACTTACTCATGATTTAAAAACAATTCGCTTGCTTTTCTCACGCACAAGGGGACTTGACACTAAAAAAAACTGATGCTGAATAGGTAGTAAATTTTAGGATGACTTTCTTAGCCTGTTCTGACAGATGTAAAATCTAAATCAAGACTGTCTTTTATTATATGAAGACACAACAATTACCCCCATTTAAAGCGGAAATTGAATTAGCAAAAACTTTTATTTCCCTACCGGGTAATAGAGGTCAATCAAAAATTCAGATCACCTTGGTTAACTTATCCGGAATCATTGTATTTAAATAGGGTTTAATTACCATGATATGGTTTATTCTGTAGGCTTGATATTGTAATTACGAGCATCACAGAACATATTGCATAATTAGCATAAGGAAATTGATCAAACGACTTGTCATAAGTATGATTTTAAATAAATAAAAAAAAAAATGGAAGAATTGTTAGAAAAATTTTGGGAATCCCAACAAAAATATAAAAGATTATTCTAAGAAAAGGCAGTTTAGGTGACACTTATAAAAAAAATTATGACATGGATCTAAAAAATAATGAGAATTCGGGGGCGGAGTCCTGGATTTGTAATAGTGGCAGATACAGAATGACAGTTGGGTTGGAAGGCAGCAACAGAAATTTTACTCCATCATCATTGTATTTTGTCCTTCCAGACCTCTTAATGCAACTTTGTAACATTTTGCGGAGAGGAGGTGGAGCAAATGCCCGAAAAACTACTCCCTGCTGTCTTTCCTGACCCGGGGGTTGTTCCTGTTCACTGTCATATAAAAATAACAACATTATATTAATTATTGGGGGGTCCACTTGGAAAAAAAAAAAAGTTTGACTACTTCTCGCGTATGTTAAAAATTGGTCAAAATCTTCTTTTTTTGATATTTATTACCAAGACCATGCTTGTACCATGCTATATCAGACTCTGAAACAAATTTTCAGATCGCGAGTTTGAGATCTGTAGACATTAATCTGATCACGATAGCCGGACGCTTTTTTTTTAGCTAAATTAAATTCATTATATATATCGTGTTAATGAGGCACCTAGGAATTACATTGCATCTTTTCTATTCTTTCCATTCTTGCGACGCTAGACCTTAGTTCCCGTCTAATTCCCTTGATTCGTTTTGCATTAACGTCTACTGCAGAACAAAAACCTCACTAATTAGACCAGAAAGACTTGAGCCGGGCTTTAAAAATCTTTCCTTAGATTATCAACTTTGAGAGACATTGGATTAAGAGGGTTTAACTTTTTTTTAAAACTAACAAACATATTATCATTGCAAAGATTGTTTTTTTTGTTTTATTTGCGGGGGGGGGGGGAGTGTATTTCTCCATGGAGGTACGACTAGATTTCTGGCGTTACTTATAAAACGATCAGAAATAAATATAAAAAAACAAGTTTTTTTTTTCAACTGAAAGTAAGGAACAACATTAAAACTTAAAACGAAAAGAAACTACTAGGCATATTAAGGCGGTTGCCCCATCCTTTGGGGTAATAACATCTTGTCACCCTATTCCAGGCCTGTTTCGCCCAGCAGCATATTCCTGAAGCAGTAAATTAAGGTCTTGTAGCATGTTTTCTTAAGGAAAATAAAGGAAATGTTGAGGAATCTGAAGGAATGTTCTCAAAAAACGCGTTTTGAGAATCATGAAAGATAGTTTTCATTGCCTAGAACTTCAATTTATGTTTAATTTGTTGAATTATAAGTGTCAATTAAGTTTTTTTCTTTTTGTTCAGTAGATTTTTGTCAGGGCCACATCTTGTTTTTTTTCGAGGGGTATTTTACCAAAGGATTTTGCTCTGTTCTTTTTTACAAGAAAAACATTAAAAAAACACATCACAAATTTGATTATATTCCTTTTTGTTACATTTTTGCTATTCGGATTTATTTTTTTTGTTTTTTTTGTTGTTGTTTTTTTTTTTTTTTTGGGGGGGGGGGGGTAAAATCCCTACCCCCAGGATATGGTTTTGTAAGTAGTTTTATTTCAATTCCAGTTGTTAATTTTATAAATAAATACTTCGTCCAATTTTATTCAGCTCAATTTGCTATTTTTGTATTTTTATTGAAAAAAAATTAAATCAATCGCCCCCATACTTCTTCGTCTATAAATATTTCTGCCATTTGATAGTCTCTTATCGGGAATTCCAAGCTAAATTGCAATTGATTCTGGCTCGCTATTTTAATTTTAGCCACAGTTTTTTACCAATTTTCGGTACTTGTGTCTTATAGCCACCACACTCAAGTTCTGTCGAGAAGTTAAGTTTGGTTAATGGCAATGAAGAAACAAAATATAATGAAAATATAATACCTGATCAACAAAATTATGAAAACTACAACTTAGAAATATGCGCCCAGAACGCAGAAATGTTACTAACAATCTTGCTGAAATGAGCTCTGCCTTCTGCCGTTACTGCCACCCACCACATGTGCTCTGCTAGGTATGATTGTAAAGTGATGGCGGGATGTACATCGGTGTCGTTTATTCCTCTACCTACTTTTTTCGCCCCATGGTCTGAAAAACTGTTTATTTTTATTTTCATTAACATTAACCAAACTTCACTTCTCGACATATTCAATAGTAGTTTGTTTACAGAAATTTGGGTGGTAGAATTTTTGGTTGGGTAGTATTGAAATCGGTTGATGGAAAATTTACATAATTTTACCTCTTCTACAGAGCTGTAGACAATCTGCCCCGTTTTTTTCAAACTCTGAACAGAGACGAATATTGAGCTTTCATTTTGTTACAGAAAAATTTACTTCATCAGATTTGTTTTGACTGTTAGTTAGCAAGGCACGGGAATAATCCCATATCCTACATAGAGAAATATTGCAATCAATTCCTACTCCCTCACTCCTACCTCTTTCTACATTTATCTGAAAGCTAATGGGGCGCTAGCAGCTTAGGCATTTAAATATATTCATCAGATGTGTTTTGACTGTTAGTTTATGAAAATAATTCCATTTGAGCAGCTTCATTAAAAAGACTTCTGTATTCTATAGTCAGGAGGGAGGCAGAATCTTTGCATGTTTCCCATGCTACAGTCGTACTATTTTTATTTCAGAAATATTTTTCTTATAGTTCACATACTATTAGTCTTATAGACAGGCGGATAATTGATATATTAATTTGCATTTTTTGACTGTTAGTTAGCAAGGCACGGGAATAATCCCATATCCTACATAGAGAAATACATTACAGATGCCACCCCCCCCCCCTAGACCTTCAAATTTACATTAGATATGGCTGAAAAAGCAGATGGTTTGGAAAAAGCAGTTGATAAAATTCCATCACACTATCGACTGCCCCCCCCCTAGACAATATGCTGCCTAATGCTGCCTAGGCCCATGCGGATAATTGATATAATAATAATAACAATATTTTACTACCCGTCAAAATCAAACAAAAGAGACGGAGTGCACAAAAATACAAGAAAAAGATAAGCAAGACAAATATACACGACAAAAACAAAATACTTTTTTTTTAATATTAATTTGCATTTTTGAAAGACAGAATATACTCCCGGATGGATAAAAAAAACGAAGTCATTTATTATTCATAAAACCAGATAATTGGTACTTCGTTATCATTCAATTAGTGAAGATCTTTGACGTCAATATAAAGTTAGATCTATTTGTTTGATTATTGAACGAAGATATTAGGATCTACTGCAGGGTGTGAAAAAGGCTTTAGACTTTCAAATTAGGAAGGGTCTTATTACATATTAGAAATAACTTTTGGAAAAAAAACAAAGTAATTATACAAGTTTGTCTCGTACGCTTACAAGCTATTCAAAACCAATACGACGTTTTTAAAGCTACGTCAGTGTAAAACAGATAGTAAGCTGTTGGTCATCTCATCTTCCAAAACATGCCATCTCTAAGCCTTTTGCCGTAACTTCTCCATATTGCATTCTGAAAGTTTCACCCCTCCCCCCTCTAATAGCTGTTGTTCCTAGATGTCCATTAAATATTACGGCAATACTATTTCAATAGCCTAGAAAAAAAGGCACCAAAAACTACCTGCACACCTACCAATATAATGTTTTTTTCACATTTTTGAAATCCCTTGTCAAATTTGTGCCTCATAACCTCAAAGTTTTTGGATCTTTAGAAAATTGCGTTTTTTACGAGGTTAAATACTTTTGAGAATATGTATGTTTTATCCTATGATTGTTTATTTAATTTCTGTCCTTTTTGGTTTCATTTATTCTTTAATAGTAATTTCTTTTCGTTTTGAGTGAAATTTAACAGGTATTTGCATCTTTTGATCTTAAGTTTAAAATGGCATTTACTTTTCCTTTGAAAAAAACATTTTTTGGAAAGTTTTTTTTAATTAATTTTTTTTGTTTTTTGATTGCAAAACGTTTCAAGTTTCTAAAAATTCCTTATTTCAAAATCAAACTTAAAAAAAAATATCATATGTTCATCAAAGTATGAAAATTGGCATCAAATTAACAATATCAAAGTATAAAAAGTTTGCTCCCTTTGAAATGAGCCCCCTTTGAAGGGCAACTAACCCCCTCTCATAACCACCTTTTCCCCAAACACATCCAATCAAAATTTTGAGATAGTCATTTTTTCAACGAGGCTGAAAACTGTAGAAATTAGGTCTTCGAGGATGACAACCCTCCCACAGCCCTCAGGGCAAGGGTTGTAAGTTGTGCCCTTGGGGCAAATAATGTTTTTATAGAAAGCGTTGTCGTAGAAAACTTCAAAAAGGGTTCATTTGATTGGAATTTAAATAGCTAGTGCCCTTTTTAATAGTCAAAAGTAATTGGAAAGCAACTAAAACCCCTTCTACGCCCAAACCTTTCTCCAAAAACATCCAATCAAAATTTTGAGATAGCATTTTGTTCAACGTAGTTGAAAGCTCTGGAAATTATATCTTTGAGCATGACACTCCCTCCTCTAAGATCTTCAGGGCAAGGGTTATAATTTATGCCCCCCCCCCCAACGCCCTTTTTTCCCAAATGCATCCGATAAAAATTTTGAAATAGCTTTTTTGTCAAAAATAAGCTATCTCAACACGCCCCCCCTCCAATGCCCTGTTTTCCCAAATGCATCCGATAAAAATTTTGAAATAGCTTTTTTTGTCAAAAATAGTTAAAAGATCATCCAACCAAAACTCTGTTTTCGACACAACCCCCCAGGGCCCGAGGGTATTCGTTGTAGTCTATGCCCTGGGGGCATATATGTCTTTATGGAAGGGATGCTCATGTTAACTTTAAAGTGGGCTCATTTGATTGGAAATTGAAAGATCTAGTTCACTTTTTAAGAGTCAAAATAGATTGGAGGGCACATAGCCACCCCTCCCCGCCTTTTTTTCTCAAACCCTAATTTCTCAAAGACCTATTTCTACAATTTCAACATCGTTTGAAATAAATCGTTACTCCAAAATTTGATTGGATGTGTTTTGGGGAAAAAGGTGGGCGTGAGAGGGGGGTTAGTTGCCCTCCAATTTCTTTTGACCCATAAAACACGCACTAGAACTCTCGATTTCCAATCGATTGAGCCCCTTTAAAGTTTTTACGAAGACCCCTTCAATATGAAGTGCCTCTGGAAAAACAAAAAAGATAAATAACAATAATAAGACTTTTGAGCCGTATGGCCTTTACTGGGGAAAAAAGGTGCGCAGTGGGGGGGGGGCTAGTTGCTATTTACTAATATCTTTTGACTCTCAAAAACATGAGGGGGGCCTCCCTTCCGTCTTAAAAATTAATATATTCCTTAGTTGCCCAATTATATAATCAAATTTCTCTTGAGAAAAAAGACGCGTGGAAAGGACTCTCAAAAAACTGAACTAGAACTTTCAATTCCAATCAGATTAGCCTTTCTGAAGTTTTTACGAGCCTCCCTTCCGTTAGAATAATATATCTCACTCCAGGGCATAACTTACAACGCATGGCTTCGGCCCAGGGGGGCTTTGCCGACCCGGAATTTTCATTATATGGTCGTTGAATTATGTTAAAAAATGGCTATCTCAAATTTCTTATCAGAAAGGTCTGAGAAAAAAGGGCGTGGAAAGTTTACCCTCGAATCTCTTTGACTAGGTGAACTCTCAATTCCAATCTCTTTTGACCTAAGAAAAGTGAACTAGAACTTTTTTAAATTCCAATCAAATGAGCCCTCAGGAAAGCGGGTTGTTTCCACTCAGTTGGTCCAAATTTGAATAGAAAAAAATAGGCATGCCCTGAAGTCCTACCGAGGCTCCCAGGATAAACTTTTGGTTGGGATTGCCTCCAGGGCATAATGGCCTACAATAGATCCCTTCCAAAGTCCCCGAACATATATGCCCCAACGGCATAAACTTACAACGCATAGTGCCCCCAATTCCTGGGGGGACTAGGCTGCCCTTCTTTGTTTCGACACCGGAGTTTTTGTTATATGATCTTTGAACTCTTTTTAACAAAAAAGCCTATCGCAAAAATTTTTGAGCGGATACATAGATGGGGAAAACAAAAAAAAAAGGGCGTGGAAAAAAGGGCCGTGGAGGACTGTTTACCCTCGATATCTTTTGATGCTTAAAAAAGTGAACTAGAACTTTCAATTTCCAATCAAATGAGCCCTCTCTGAAGTTAATACGAGCATTCCTTCCATAAGAAACATATATGCTCCCAGGGCACAACTTATAACCCCTACCCTGAAGCCCTGGAGGGGGGGGGGGGTCCTACTGAAAGATATTGTTTCCAGAACTTTCAACTACGTTTAAAAAATGGCTATCTCAAAATTTTGATTGGATTTACTATTGAGCTGGGTCGCTCCTTTCTTACACTTCGTTACCACGAACTGTTTGAAACAAAAAGTACTAATTTTTTTTTTCAACCAAATGGCATGTATATCTGTTGAGGGGTTAAAACCCAATTTGACAGGAATTTTTCTTAATCATCGTTTTTATTTTCTTAACATTTTTTTCTACTTAAATAATATTTTGTTTCTAGGACTTAAGACATGACAACCTCTTGAAGAACTTGGATCCAAAGTGTGTACGCAGCTTAAATGGTTTGTCGGGTCACAGACGAGATCCTCAGATTGGTTCCAAACAAAGAAACTTTTAGATTGGCTCTCAGGGCAGTTTAAATTGTGGGCCAAGAGTGAGTTTTTTTGTTTTACTTTTATACAGCAGACCCAATTTTTGATTTTTAAATTCTATAGTATTCTTGGACTTGGGATTTGCCATCCAGACAAGAAAATGTTTTGGAAACAATCAATGGGATATGAACCTGTTTCTGGAAACAAATAGGCTGGCTTTGTTGAATCCCTCAATTGTCTAAAGGGAAGCAATCTGTTAAATTCTATAAATACAGGCAGTAAGATGATAAAAATTGATATATAGAAGCATTATAAATTTCTTGTGGTGATACAATTTTGCGCAGAACCTGCAATCGGGTCAATCCAGCAAACCCCGGAAGGCTGTCCCTTAAAAGAAAAAGATTAATAGTATTGCCCACAAGGGAGCATCTAGGATCTTTTGTTTGGGAGGTAAGGGTCAGGTTTAATCTAGAATATTAAATAGTTTTTGTATTGCTAACTTAACTCACAGACGGGGAAATTTTACAGGGACGGTGGGTTTTGACAGCTCTTAGTAAGCCTACCACTTGAACTGTCAAAATATATACTTTTTTCATTAAGTTTTTTTTTTTTTCATATTCTAAATTTATACTAGTCAGACTATTGAAAGTATTTATTGTTAGCTTCAAGAGCAAATTAAAATTATTCCCAGTTAAAAAACAAATACATGGAGTTAAATTTTCAAGTCTTGAAAAAATGAAATCCGTTAAAAAAAAAAAAATGATATTTAATTAGATAGGGGAATTTTTGCAAACAATTCTCGACAATATTTATTTTTTAATCTATAAGTGTGGCTTTTGAGATCAATATTTGGTGCCTTTCTAAAAAAAAAATCAAAGATAAGTTTGATTTTTCAGCCTTAAATAATTTTGTTTTCAGGACAAGGAATTTACAGCAACGTTCTTGGTTATTTGGGTGGCGTTTCTTGGGCTATGCTAGTTGCTCGAACTTGTCAACTCTATCAAAATGCTGCAGCTGCAACCTTGGTCCACAAATTTTTCTTAGTATTTTCCATGTGGAAGTGGCCACAAACCGTGTGTTATCCGGCTGCTAAAGCAGCCCGGATAACACAGATCTAGGTTTCCCTGTCTGGGATCCTAGGGTCAGTCATTGATTATTGTTATAAGTTATTATTATCTTTCTTTTGGAAAAGGTCTCTAGACAGTGTGGGGAAAAATTTAACGGATTTGATATGTTCAAAATTTCAATTTTTTTGGAAATATAACCTCATTTATCATGAAAGGTATTTACGAACGAATTTACAAATCCAAAGAATAAAATGGACGGGTTTTGATTCTTTATAGCTCCATGACAGACTTGTCATGAAAATGGAATGGAACCATACAATTAATCTGGAATAAAGTAATCGCAATATTAAAATTTTGGTTCCATATTAGAAGTAATTATTATTCAAATTATTATTCGGCTAACTGTAGTCTATTAAATGCACGTAGAAATGAAAAAATGATAAACCCAAAAACAACCTGCTCTAATCTGCGACAGTTTTTCAAGTTTAATTATTTTTATATTTTTTATATGTTTTTATTGTTATTTATGTCAATAAAAATATATAAGATCAGGTTACATATTAGCATCAGGATCAGGTTTGCGCATAAAACAGTCCCTACCCAATTTTTGTAGAAAACAATTTTATCTCTACAACTCTTTGAAGTACTATTATTTTCTAGCCATTCTTGCCAATAGCTATTGCCTTGACCTTTAGTATGTAAGTTTTAATTTACAAATCATATTTTTCTAACTAAGAAACATATTGTTCTTCAAATGTTTTTTCAAATTGAAAAATAAAACAATTCCTGGCCTTTCTACTTCTTTTATCCTCGGCTATCCACATTATTTACTAATAAGGCTACCTACTTAAGTGAAGCTATTCATTTGGTAATTTCTCATGTCTTTACATCTTCATATACCTTTATGGTCGTTCAGTGGCTTAGTTTTCTTTAGATTTAGTTTTCAAATATATTCTTGCACTTAGATCTCTAAAAACCTAAGAGATTTCTGTATTTTTCTCTAATTTTTTACTTATGACACATTGGCACATATTTTCTTTTGTCTGACCACTTTGAAGGAATTGTCACAGAAACTTGGAAGAGGGATAATTCAATTAGAAATTAGAAGTTCTAGTGCCTTTTTCAAGAGTCGAAAATAATTGAATTGGCCTCCTTAATATAACTTAACTCTTCCAGGTTAATCTCGGTGACAGGAGTCACGTTATGCCTATAATAACACCAGCCTATCCTCAGCAAAATTCTACATTTAACGTGACGTTAAGCACTCGCACTGTTATGCAAGAAGCTCTCAGAAACGCCTTGGCTTTAACGAAAGAAATAATGATGGGACGACTAGGAATAACGTGGGAGAACTTGTTTGAGCCAGCCTCATTTTTCTTCAAATACAGGTAAGGAAAATTGCCTGAAGTGATTATTTTATCTTTAAAATGGTTCAAAGACATTAAAAGATTGTTGTTGTAGTAGAGGTTACAACCTAGTTAAGAGTTGACTAGATTTATTTTTGATCTGAATTTAAGGATATCATTCCTTGTTTACCTTAATTTAGTTTTCTTCTTTACTTGTCAAAAAGAGAAGAGAAAGGTATTCTTTTACATGATAAGGGTTTATTTTCGATATAGCAATTCTTAAAAGAATGTCCTGGCATTAGGATGAAATGGGGGGGGGCTGGTATGCAGTAAACATGAAAAACGGAATTTAAATATTGACAATCCTGGTGCAAGATTCTTCTTCTCAACTATTTATAAGAAACAGTTCAGTTTATACCCACTTATGACCAAAGCTCTCTTATTCTATGATTCTTCCATCATTGTTTCCGAAAGATGTATTTATTAGATTTTCAGAGTCACTTGAGTCACTCAGGGTCACTATGTTTTTCAATTTCTAAACTTATAGTCTTTTAAAAAATATTTCAGCAGCATAGATTTTATTTTTTCATAGTTCAAAAAAGTTTTGCATCGAAAATTTGATGTAAATAACAGACAAGTACCAAACCTTGTTTTATTAAAGGTCCAAAAACTTTGAGATTATGAGGCGGAAATTTGAAAAGGGAGGGGGAGGGGGTAGCAAAAACTGAAAAAAACATTATATAGGTAAGTATGTAGGTGGTTTTTGGTGCCTAATTTTTTTTCTAAGAAATCAGGATTTTGAGTATTCATGTTTCAATAAACTCATACTTGTATGCCCCCCCCCTGCGTACGTCCCTGCCCTACCCCCCCCCCCCCACTACCAGGAAAAACCTCCCCTGAAAAAGTCTGTACTGTATACTTCCCAATAACCAATGTTAACATTGGGTAAAGTTCATAAATTTCAGCCCTCCTCCGGGAACTTCGGGGGATTAAGTCATCCTAAAAGACATACTAATAATATTTTCGAACATGCTGAACAAAATGGCTATCTCAAAATTTTGATCAGGTGACTTTGGGAAAACAATGAGCGTGGGAGGGGGGCCTAGTTGCCCTCCATTTTTTGGTCACTAAAAAGGGCACTAGAACTTTTAATTTCCATTCCAATGAGCCCTCCCACGATATTCTAGGACCACTGGGTCGATACAATCACCCTGGGAAAAAAAACAAAAAAACACGCATCTATGATCTTTCTTCTGGCAAAAAAAATAGAAAATTTCACATTTTTGCAGATAGGAGGTTGAAACCTCTACAAAAAGGTGCTCTGATACTCTGAATCTGATGGCGTGATTTTCATAAGATTCTTTGGCTTTAATGGGGTGTTTCCCCTTTTTTTTAAAACATAAGACCAATTTTCTCAGGCTCGTCGCCTTTTATGGGTAATGTTAAAACTTAATAAAACTTATATATTTGGAATCCGCATATAAGCCAATTCTTTTGATATATATATTGGTATCAAAATTCCGTCTTTTTAAGTTTCGGTTACCATTGAGCCGCGTCATTCCTTACTTACAGTTTGTTACCAAGAATTGTTTGAAAACGGATCAAAATGCATATATTTAAACACATTAACAATAAAAAAAATAAGTCAATAAATCATTTATAATAAGATGATGAATCAATATTTGCCTTTGTTCACGGCTTGAACAGATTGGGGATCAGGTTGTCTTCAGCCCTATAAAATAAATAGAACTGCACAAATTTCCATTTCCCTACTTTGAGTGAGATTAACAACCTAAAATTCTGTAATGAAACTACAATTAAAACTTGTTAAAAAAAAACTGTGTCTAAAACCGACCTAGGAAGCCAAAATCTATTTAACTTGTGTTTCCCCAACAAGCGATACTCTTATAGTGCAGTCAATCAAGTTTTAGACCGACCTAGGAAGCCAAAATCTATTTAACTTGTGTTTCCCCAACAAGCGATACTCTTATAGTGCAGTCAATCCAAGTTTTAAGCTTATACAAATTGTAATACTTTTGATTTTGGTACCATTCGAACCGGAAAAAAAATTCTCTACAATATTAAAAAGTTATCCAAAATCGGAAGAGGCAAAATTGACAGTTTTTTCGACTTTGTAAAAGCAACTTAATGTGCTCGTATTGGAAATCGGTAATAGGTAGGCCTAAATCTGGTATATATATATATATATATATATATATATATATATATATATATATATATATATATATATATATATATATATATATATATATATATATATATACTATATATATATATATATATATATATATATATATATATATATATATATATATATATATATATATATATAATATATATTATATATATATATATATATATATTATATATATATATATATATATATATATATATATATATATATATATATATATATATATATATATATATATATATATATATATATATATATATATCTATATATATATATATATATATATATATATATATATATATATCACGAATATGCACTTTATTTTTGTTTTGAACGCTCATGCTCAGTTCCCTACCTCCTCCCACTCATAAATCAAGCATCGATATAATTCTGAAAGCAACCTTACGCGAAGTAATGCATATAATGCAGACTGCTAATGCAGAAAAAAAAGTCGTGTTCATGTAAGTTTACCAACAACAACAACCCCCCTCCCCCTCCACCCGAAAACTGGCCACTCCAAATTTTTAGAATCCAATATGTAACTTTTTACAATTAGCTAAATCATTGATTTTAATTTGAACAAAATCACCGATAATTTGAAATTGTCTGGCTATAAGACACAAGTGCCGATTTTTTTTTTTTTTTTTTTTTTGTAAGTATTGATTAGCCCAGGGACGTATTTTTCGGTACTTGCATGATTAAGTTAATCCTACTAACTTACTACCACTCAAAAACTGAAGTTAGGTTAATACTAATAAAATGTAACCAAGTATCAACAAAATATAATACTTTAGAAACAAATTTGGGCTATATATTTGCACATTAGGTGGGGGGAGTGGCGGTAAAGTACAGCGGGTCTCTATGCAAAATGTGTTAGCTAGAATTATTCTGCTTATTATGAAAGAGAAATTGTTTTCTGACTTCATACTGTCCAAATACTTTACCCCTACCCCCACTAATCGGCAAAATATATTGCCCAAACTATATATTTCCTATCTATTCTGTCACTTCTCTTTGTGTTTTCTCGCACTAAGGTGAAAGGAAACTAGCGAAAGAAACCAGTTTACAGTGCGTCAATAAATGAACAACTTGAGTGGTAGTGAGTATATCATACAAGTACCAAACATTCTAAGCTATACTTCAATAGAAATTATATTTATTTTGGTACTTGTCAATTAGCTGGTACACACGCGAGAAGTCAAGTTTGGTTAATGCTAATGAAATAAAACAAAATATGATGAAAATATAATAGTTTAGAAAAAAAATCTGGCTATATATATTGCACATTAGGGGGATGGGGGGGGGCGAGCATAGCATATATTAAATACGTAACCTAACCTAGGTACCTTTTTGCCCCTACCCCCCCCCCCCCCCCAAAAAAAAAAAAAAAGTTTAAATATTGTAAACACAATGACAAACCACGCTTTGCAATCCGATTATCTATTGACTGATACCCTTTTGACTAGTTTTCTTGAGCATATCTCTGCATATGTACCAGCTAATTGACAAGTATCTTTATTTTATACAGTTTACTTTTATACGGCCACATCTAAAATGTTTTAGGAGGAAGGAGGTAGGATTTTTCGGGGGGCTGGTGTTTACGAAAAAAAAATCCAAAACATTCATAATTTGTTTATATACAATTTCCTTGCCTTTTCCACATGTTAAACTTAACTATGGGGAGGACAGTTCAAACCCAATAACCCGTCTCCTCTGGATATGGCCTTAAGATTCTATTTGGCAAAACATCAACAAGAAGAAAACAAAAGGAAATAACCAATGTGGCAAATATTACAGAAAAGTACTCATAAGAGTGAACAAAAACTATTCAACTTGAAACAAAATTTATTCAAACAACTCCCCCCCCCCCCCATCATAAAAAAGTATAGATTGTCAAAGAAAATGAAGAGCCAGATTTATTTTTCAGTATTTTTAATCCATATTGACAAAAAGTAGGGAAATCATGCTTTTTTCCCTTTTCTTTCATTTGGAATTCCAAAGAGTATATAATTGAACACAATATGTATTTAAACAGTTTAGTTTTATAAGGCTATATCCAGGATTTTTTTTACAAGGAGGGGGTTCGTTTTATTCGAGAGGGGTTACTAAAAAATTCATTTAATTGCACTTTTCTAGCCTTTTTATGATTAGAGTTTAACCTGCGGGAAAAGGGGGGGGGGGGGGTTAGTGGCAGATCCAGGGGGAACACCCCCCCCACCTAACGTAGTCTAATGTAGTGTAATTTACTTAATTAACGCAAATTTAAGTTAATTAAACATACTCCTAACGCAAGTTCATCGGATCAACCTATTTTGTGTCCCCCTCCTATAAATATCCTGGATGTGCCCTTGGGGGGGGGGAGCTGAAGTTTAGCAATAGACTTCACTTGGGATGATGCCTTGAATTTTAATTTTACAAAGCATCCATTTTATTATTTTTGTTTCCGCTTTGAAATCGCTTAAAATACATGGTTGGAGTTAAATATCAGTTGAGCAAGAGTGGACATCAGACGATTTAACTCATTTTTGTAGATGGCCCTAAAACCCGTGATTTTGTATTAGCCATGTCGTTTAGCTTGATATCAAAGAGTAGTGGCGTGTCTAACATCCAATCAATAGTAGCAGGTATTTTTTATTGGCTAAATGCTGGAATATTTGGGTGGAAAATTGACCTATGGCTATTATCTGATTTTGACATATTTTCTAACTATTTTTTTTCATGGTCTCAAGCTCAGTAAAAGAGGTATGGTAATTTAACTGCATATAACCTAATTTTTGATCCGTTTTAAAAATTTCCTCAAATCCTCCTCCACCCCAAACTAAAATCCTGGATACGGATTTGAATGAAACATTTGAAGTCCGACATTTCGAACGTTTTCGGAGTTCGACATTTCGAAGTTGATACATTTCGATGAAATGCTTGTTTTAAAGTCATTAATCACCCGCAAGGAGGAGGAAGGTACAAGAGGGCCTAGCCTCTCTGGAAATCTGCATTTTTAAACTAATTATAAGAAAAGCAAACGAAAGACGGCAGAACAAGAAAAAACCATGGAAACAACAGCAAATTGAAAAAAAACTGTATGGCCCTTTGTAGGCCTTCCATTAACTTTTAACCCTTAAGAGGGGAAAAATTAGTTCTTAGTTGCGACATAATGACCTCTTTCCAATTTTCCACTGACATTTCATTTATATGATTTGACTGGAATATTTTAATTTTAATTCTTCACAGCAATGAATGTTAAGTAAATAGCAATCATAGGCAGCGCACTAGCGCTGCCTAAGTAAAGAACGATGTGGTCACAATGTGT
Organism: Artemia sinica; assembly: GCA_027921565.1. Taxonomy (NCBI): domain Eukaryota; kingdom Metazoa; phylum Arthropoda; class Branchiopoda; order Anostraca; family Artemiidae; genus Artemia; species Artemia sinica. The sequence goes on along the minus strand of JAPEVW010000193.1, from coordinate 135,895 downwards.
TTTTTTTTTGTTTTACTCCATACCCGGGCACTTCGTATCGAAGGAGTTGTCGTAGAAACTTCAAAACGGGCTCATTGTATTGGAAATTGGAGTGGCTAGTGCCCTTTTTAATAGTCGAAAGGGATTGGAGGGTAACTAGCCCCACCCCCACACCTATCATTCCCCGAACACATCTAATCAAAATTTTGAGATAGCCATTTTGTTCAGCGTAGTTGATTTCAAGATAGAAAATATGTTTTTGAGGAGGACACTCCCCCCAACCCTCAGGGCAAGGGTTTTAAGTTATGCTCTGGGGGCATGTAAGGATTTTATAGAAGATGTATTTATTAGATTTTCAGAGTCACATGAGTCACTCAGGGTCACTATGTTTTTCAATTTCTAAACTTATAGTCTTTTAAAAAAAATATTTCAGCAGCATAGATTTTATTTTTTCATAGTTTCAAAAAAGTTTTGCATCGAAAATTTGATGTAAATAACAGACAAGTACCAAACCTTGTTTTATTAAAGGTCCAAAAACTTTGAGATTATGAGGCGGAAATTTGAAAAGGGGAGGGGGAAGCAAAAACTGAAAAAAGCATTATAAAATCCTTATATGCCCCCAGAGCATAACTTTAAACCCTGGCCCTGAGGGTTGGGGGGAGTGTCCTCCTAAAAAACATATTTTCTATCTGGAAATCAACTACGCTGAACAAAATGGCTGTTCTCAAAATTATTATTGGATGTATTTGGGGGGAATGATGGGCGTGGAGGGGGGGCTAGTTGCCCTCCAATCACTTTCGACTATTTAAAAGCGTACTAGCCCTTTGAATTTCCAATTGAATGAGCCTGTTTTGAAGTTTTTACGACAACGCCTTCTATAAAAACCTTATATGCCCCCAGGGCATAACTTAAAACCCTTACCTGAGGGGTTGTGGGGGAGTGTCCTCCTCAAAAACATATTTTCTCTCTTGAAATCAACTACGCTGAACAAAATGGCTATCTCAAAATTTTGATTAGATGTGTTCGGGGGAATGATAGGTGTGGGGGGGGGCTAGTTGCCCTCCAATCCCTTTCGACTATTAAAAAGGGCACTAGCCACTCCAATTTCCAATACAATGAGCCCTTTTGAAGTTTCTACGACAACTCCTTCCATACGAAGTGCCCGGGTATGGAGTAAAAAAAAAAAAAAAACACATTGTGACCACATCGTTCTTTACTTAGGCAGCGCTAGTGCGCTGCCTATGATTGCTATTTACTTAACATTCATTGCTGTGAAGAATTAAAATTAAAATATTCCAGTCAAATCATATAAATGAAATGTCAGTGGAAAAATTGGAAAGAGGTCATTATGTCGCAAATAAGAACTAATTTTTCCCCTCTTAAGGGTTAAAAGTTAATGGAAGGCCTACAAAGGGCCATACAGTTTTTTTCAATTTGCTGTTGTTTCCATGGTTTTTTCTTGTTCTGCCGTCTTTCGTTTGCTTTTCTTATAATTAGTTTAAAAATGCATATTTCCAGAGGGGCTTGGCCCTCTTGTACCTTCCTCCTCCTGCGGGTGATTAATGACTTTAAAACAAGCATTTCATCGAAATGTATCAACTTCGAAATGTCGAACTCCGAAAACGTTCGAAATGTCGGACTTCAAATGTTTCATTCAAATCCGTATCCAGGATTTTAGTTTGGGGTGGAGGAGGATTTGAGGAAATTTTTAAAACGGATCAAAAATTAGGTTATATGCAGTTAAATTACCATACCTCTTTTACTGAGCTTGAGACCATAAAAAAAAATAGTTAGAAAATATGTCAAAATCAGATAATAGCCATAGGTCAATTTTCCACCCAAATATTCCAGCATTTAGCCAATAAAAATACAAGCTACTATTGATTGGATGTTAGACACGCCCACTACTCTTTGATATCAAGCTAAACGACATGGCTAATACAAAATCACGGGTTTTAGGGCCATCTACAAAAATGAGTTAAATCGTCTGATGTCCACTCTTGCTCAACTGATATTTAACTCCAACCATGTATTTTAAAACGATTTCAAAGCGGGAAACAAAATAATAAATGGATGCTTTGTAAAATAAAAATTCAAGGCATCATCCAAGTGAAGTCTATCGCTAAACTTCAGCTCCCCCCCCCCAAGGGCACATCCAGGATATTTATAGGAGGGGGACACAAAATAGGTTGATCCGATGAACTTGCGTTAGGAGTATGTTTAATTAACTTAAATTTGCGTTAATTAAGTAAATTACACTACATTAGACTACGTTAGGGGGGGGGGGTGTTCCCCTGGATCCGCCATAAAAAGGCTAGAAAAGTGCAATTAAATGAATTTTTTAGTAACCCCTCTCGAATAAAACGAACCCCCTCCTTGAAAAAAAAATCCTGGATATAGCCTTATAAAAACTAAACTGTTTAAATACATATTGTGTTCAATTATATACTCTTTGGAATTCCAAATGAAAGAAAAGGGAAAAAAGCATGATTTCCCTACTTTTTGTCAATATGGATTAAAAATTCTGAAAAATAAATCTGGCTCTTCATTTTCTTGACAATCTATACTTTTTTATGATGGGGGGGGGGGGGGTTGTTTGAATAAATTTTGTTTCAAGTTGAATAGTTTGTTCACTCTTATGAGTACTTTTTTGTAATATTTGCCACATTGGTTTTTTCCTTTGTTTTCTTCTTGTTGATGTTTTGCCAAATAGAATCTTAAGGCCATATCCAGAGGAGACGGGTTATTGGGTTTGAACTGTCCTCCCCATAGTTAAGTTTAACATGTGGAAAAGGCAAGGAAATTGTATATACACAAATTATGAATGTTTTGGATTTTTTTTTTTCGTAAACACCAGCCCCCCGAAAAATCCTACCTCCTTCCTCCTAAAATATTTTAGATATGGCCGTATAAAAGTAAACTGTATAAAATAAAGATACTTGTCAATTAGCTGGTACATATGCAAGAGATATGCTCAAGAAAAACTAGTCAAAAGGGTATCAGTCAATAGAGAATCGGATTGCAAAGCGTGGTTTGTCATTGTGTTTACAATATTTAAACTTTTTTTTTTTTTTGGGGGGGGGGGGGGTAGGGGCGAAAAAGGTACCTACCTAGGTTAGGTTACGTATTTAATATATGCTATGCTCCCCCCCCCCATCCCCCTAATGTGCAAATATAGCCCAGATTTTTTTCTAAACTATTATATTTTCATCATATTTTGTTTTATTTCATTAGCATTAACCAAACTTGACTTCTCGCGTGTGTACCAGCTAATTGACAAGTACCAAAATAAATATAATTCTATTAAAGTATAGCTTAGAATGTTTGGTACTTGTATGATATACTCACTACCACTCAAGTTGCTCATTTATTGACGCACTGTAAACTGGTTTCTTTCGCTAGTTTCCTTTCACCTTAGTGCGAGAAAACACAAGAGAAGTGACAGAATAGATGGGAAATATATAGTTTGGGCAATATATTTGCCGATTAGTGGGGGTAGGGGTAAAGTATTTGGACAGTATGAAGTCAGAAAACAATTTCTCTTTCATAATAAGCAGAATAATTCTAGCTAACACATTTTGCATAGAGACCCGCTGTACTTTACCGCCACTCCCCCCACCTAATATGCAAATATATAGCCCAAATTTGTTTCTAAAGTATTATATTTTGTTGATACTTGGGTGCATTTATTAGTATTAACCTAACTTCAGTTTTTGAGTGGTAGTGAGTTAGTAGGATTAACCTAAATCATGCAAGTACCGAAAAAATAACGTCCCTGGGCTAATCAATGCTTACAAAAAAAAAAAAAAAAAAAAAAAAAAAAAAAATCGGCACTTGTGTCTTATAGCCAGACAATTTCAAATTATCGGTGATTTTTGTTCTAATTAAAATCAATGATTTAGCTAATTGTAAAAAGTTACATATTGGATTCTAAAAATTTGGAGTGGGCCAGTTTTCGGGTGGAGGGGGAGGGGGGTTGTTGTTGTTGGTAAACTTACATGAAAAACGACTTTTTTTTCTGCATTAGCAGTCTGCATTATATGCATTAACTTCGCGTAAGGTGTGCTTTCAGAATTATATCGATGCTGATTTATGAGCGGGAGGAGGTAGGGGAACTGAGCATGAGCGTTCAAAACAAAAATAAAGTGCATATTCGTGATATATATATATACCAGATTTAGGGCCTACCTATTACCGATTTCCAATACGAGCACATTAAGTTGCTTTTACAAAGTCGAAAAACTGTCAATTTTGCCTCTTCCGATTTTGGATAAAACTTTTAATATTGTAGAGAATTTTTTTTCCGGTTCGAATGGTACCAAAATCAAAAGTGTTTTACAATTTGTATAAGCTTAAAACTTGGATTGACTGCACTATAAGAGTATCGCTTGTTGGGAAAACACAAGTTAAATAGATTTTGGCTTCCTAGGTCGGTTTTAGACACAGTTTTTTAACAAGTTTTAATTGTAGTTTCATTACAGAATTTTAGGTTGTTAATCTCACTCAAAGTAGGGAAATGGAAATTTGTACAATTCTATTTATTTTATAGGGCTGAAGACAACCTGATCCCCAATCTGTTCAAGCCGTGAACAAAGGCAAATATTGATTCATCATCTTATTATAAATGATTTATTGACTTATTTTTTTATTGTTAGTGTGTTTAAATATATGTATTTTGATCCGTTTTCAAACAATTCTTGGTAACAAACTGTAAGTAAGGAATGACGCGGCTCAATGGTAACCGAAACTTAAAAAGACGGAATTTTGATACCAATATATATATCAAAAGAATTGGCTTATTATGCGGATTCCAAATATATAAGTTTTTATTAAGTTTAACATTACCCATAAAAGGCGACGAGCATGAGAGAAAATTGGTCTTATGTTTTAAAGAAAGGGGGAAACACCCCATTAAAGCCAAAGAATCTTAATGAAAATCACGCCATCAGATTCAGAGTATCAGAGCACCTTTTTGTAGAGGTTTCAACCTCCTATCTGCAAAAATGTGAAATTTTCTATTTTTTGCCAGAAGAAAGATCATAGATGCGTTTTTATTTACTTTTTTTCCCAAGGGGTGATCGTATCGATCGACCCAATGGTCCTAGAATATCGTGGGAGGGCTTATTGGAATGGAAATTAAAAGTTCTAGTGCCCTTTTTAAGTGACCAAAAAAAATGGAGGGCAACTAGGCCCCCTCCGACGCTCATTGTTTTCCCAAAGTCACCTGATCAAAATTTTGAGATAGCCATTTTGATCAGCATGTTCGAAAATATTTATAAGTATGTCTTTTAGGATGACTTAATCCCCCGAAGTTCCGGGAGGAGGGCTGAAAGTTATGAACTTTACCTAATGTTAACATATAGTATTGGTTATTGGGAAGTATACAGTACAGACGTTTTCAGGGGAGATTTTTTCCTGGTAGTGCGGGGGGGGGGGGGGGGGGGGGTAGGGCAGGTACGTACGCAGGGGGGGCATACAAGTATGAGTTTATTGAAACATGAATCCTCAAAATCCTGATTTCTTATAAAAAAATTAGGCACCAAAAACCACCTACATACTTACTATATAATGTTTTTTTTCAGTTTTTGTACTACCCCCTCCCCTTTTCAAATTTCCGCCCCTCATAACCTCAAAGTTTTTGGACCTTTAATAAAACAAGGTTTGGTACTTGTCTGTTATTTACATCAATTTTCGATGCAAAACTTTTTTGAACTGTGAAAAAAATAAAATCTATGCTGCTGAAATATTTTTTAAAAGACTATAAGTTTAGAAATTGAAAAAACTAATAGTGACCCTGAGTGACTCAAAGTGACTCTGAAAATCTAATAAATACATCTTTCGGAAAACATGATGGAAGAATCATAGAATAATAGAGCTTTGGTGATAAGTGGGTATAAACTGAACTGTTCTTATAAATAGTTGAGAAGAAGAATCTTGCACCCAGGATTGTCAATATTTAAATTCCGTTTTCATGTTTACTGCATACCAGCCCCCCCCCCCCCATTTCATCCTAATGCCAGGACATTCTTTTAAGAATTGCTATATCGAAAATAAACCCTTATCATGTAAAAGAATACCTTTCTCTCTCTTTTTGACAAGTAAAGAAGAAAACTAAATTAAGGTAAACAAGGAATGATATCCTTAAATTCAGATCAAAATAAATCTAGTCAACTCTTAACTAGGTTGTAACCTCTACTAACAACAACAATCTTTAATGTCTTTGAACCATTTTAAAGATAAAAATAATCATTTCAGGCAATTTTCCTTACCTGTATTTGAAGAAAGATGAGGTTGGCTCAAACAAGTTCTCCCACGTTATTCCTAGTCGTCCCATCATTATTTCTTTCGTTAAAGCCAAGGCGTTTCTGAGAGCTTCTTGCATAACAGTGCGAGTGCTTAACGTCACGTTAAATGTGGAATTTTGCTGAGGATAGGCTGGTGTTATTATGGGCATGACGTGACTCCTGTCACCGAGATTAACCTGGAAGAGTTAAGTTATATTAAGGAGGTCAATTCAATTATTTCGACTCTTGAAAAGGGGCACTAGAACTTCTAATTTCTAATTGAATTAGCCCTCTTCCAAGTTTCTGTGACCATTCCTTCAAAGTGGTCAGACAAAAAGAAAATATGTGCCAATGTGTCATAAGTAAAAAATTAGGGAAAAATACAGAAATTTCTTAGGTTTTTAGAGATCTAAGTGCAAGAATATATTTGAAAACTAATCTAAAGAAAACTAAGCCGCTGAAATGACCAATAAAGGTATATGAAGATGTAAAGACATGAGAAATTACCAAATGAGTAGCTTCACTTAAGTAAGTAGCCTTATTAGTAAATAATGTGGATAGCCGAGGAAAAAAGAAGTAGAAAGGCCAGGGAATTGTTTTTATTTTTTCAATTTGAAAAAACATTTGAAGAACAATATGTTCTTAGTTAGAAAAATATGATTTGTAAATTAAAACTTACATACTAAGGGTCAAGGTAATAGCTATTGGCAAGAATGGCTAGAAAATAATAGTACTTCAAAGAGTTGTAGAGATAAAATTGTTTTCTACAAAAATTGGGTAGGGACTGTTTTATGTGCAAACCTGATCCTGATGCTATATGTAACCTGATCTTATATATTTTTATTGACATAAATAACAATAAAAACATATAACAAATATAAAAAATAATTAAACTTGAAAAAACCGTCACAGATTAGAGCAGATTGTTTTGGGTTATTATTTTTTCATTTCTACGTGCATTTAATAGACTACAGTTAGCCGAATAATAATTTGAATAATAATTACTTCTAAATATGGAACCAAAAATTTAATATTGCGATTACTTTATTCCAGTTAATTGTATGGTTCCAAAAATTTAATATTGCGATTACTTTATTTTGTAAATTCGTTCGTAAATACTTTTCATGATAAATGAGGTTATATTCCAAAAAAATTGAAATTTTGAACATATCAAATCCGTTAAATTTTTCCCCACACTGTCTAGAGACCTTTTCCAAAAGAAAGATAATAATAACTTATAACAATAATCAATGACTTACCCTAGGATCCCAGACAGGGAAACCTAGATCTGTGTTATCCGGCTGCTTTAGCAGAACGGGTTGTGGCCACTTCCACATGGAAAATACTAAGAAAATTTGTGGACCAAGGTTGCAGCTGCAGCATTTGGATAGAGTTGACAAGTTCGAGCAACTAGCATAGCCCAAGAAACGCCACCCAAATAACCAAGAACGTTGCTGTAAATTCTTGTCCTGAAAACAAATTATTTAAGGCTGAAAAATCAAACTTATCTTTGATTTTTTTTTTTAGAAAGGCACCAAATATTGATATCAAAAGCCACACTTATAGATTAAAAAAAATAAATATTGTCAAGAATTGTTCGCAAAAAATTCCCCTATCTAATTAAATATCATATTTTTTTTTTTTTAAACGGATTTCATTTTTTCAAGACTTGAAAATTTAACTCCATGTATTTGTTTTTTAACTGGGAATAATTTTAATTGCTCTTGAAGCTAGCAATAAATACTTTCAATAGTCTTGACTAGTATAAATTTAGAATATGAAAAAAAAACTATATAAAAAAGTATATATTTTGACAGTTCAAGTGGTAGGCTTACTAAGAGCTGTCAAAACCACCGTCCCTGTAAAATTTCCCCGTCTGTGAGTTAAGTTAGCAATACAAAAACTATTTAATATTCTAGATTGAACCTGACCCTTACCTCCCAAACAAAAGATCCTAGATGCTCCCTTGTGGGCAATACTATTAATCTTTTTTCTTTTAAGGGACAGCCTTCCGGGGTTTGCTGGATTGACCCGATTGGAAACAATATCTTTCAGTAGGACACCCCCCCTCCAGGGCTTCAGGGTAGGGGTTATAAGTTGTGCCCTGGGAGCATATATGGTTCTTATGGAAGGAATGCTCATATTAAACTTCAGAGTGGGCTCATTTGATTGGAAATTGAAAGTTCTAGTTCACTTTTTAAGCATCAAAAGATATCGGAGGGTAAAAACAGTCCCCCACGCCCTTTTTTCCCAGATGTATCCGGTCAAAATTTTGCGATAGCTTTTTTGTTAAAAATAGTCAAAGATCATATAACAAAAACTACGGTGTCGACACAACCCCCAGGACTGGGGGCAGGCGTTGTAAGTTATGCCGTGGGGGCATATATGTTCTTATGGAAGGGATGCTCGTTATAAACTTTAAAGAGGGCTCATTTGATTGGAATTTAAAAGTTCTAGTTCACTTTTTAAGAGTCAAAAGAGATTGAAGGGCACCTAGTCCCCCCCTTTCCACGCTCTTTTTTCTCAGACCTTTCTGATAAGAAATTTGAGAGAGCCATTTTTTAACATAATTCAACGACCATATAATGAAAATTCCGGGGTCGGCAAAGCCCCCCTGGGCCCGAAGCATGCGTTGTAAGTTATGCCTGGAGGAATATATTATTCTAACGGAAGGGAGGCTCGTAAAAACTTCAGAAAGGGCTAATTTGATTGGAATTGAAAGTTCTAGTTCAGTTTTTGAGAGTCAAAAGAGATTATAGGGCAACTAGCCCCCTCCCCCCCCCCACTGCGCACCTTTTTTCCCCAGTAAAGGCCTTACGGCTCAAAAGTCTTATTATTGTTATTTATCTATTTTGTTTTCCCAGAGGCACTTCATATTGAAGGGGTCTTCGTAAAACTTTAAAGGGGGCTCAATCGATTGGAATCGAGAGTTCTAGTGCGTGTTTTATGGGTCAAAAAGAAATTGGAGGGCACTAACCCCCCTCTCACGCCCACATTTTCCCCCAACACATCCAATGAAAATTTTGAAATAACGATTTATTTTCACGATGTTGAAAATTGTAGAAATAGGTCTTTGAGAAATTAGGGTTTGAGAAAAAAAGGTGGGGAGGGGTGGCTATGTGCCCTCCAATCTATTTTGACTCTTAAAAAAGTGAACTAGATCTTTCAATTTCCAATCAAATGAGCCCACTTTAAAGTTAACATGAGCATCCCTTCCATAAAGACATATATGCCCCCAGGGCATAGATTACAACGAATACCCTCGGGCCCTGGGGGGTTGTGTCGAAAACAGAGTTTTGGTTGGATTATCTTTGAACTATTTTTAACAAAAAGCTATTTCAAAATTTTTATCGGATGCATTTGGGAAAACAGGGCATTGGAGGGGGGGGGGTCGTGTTGAGATAGCTTATTTTTGACAAAAAAGCTATTTCAAAATTTTTATCGGATGCATTTGGAAAAAAGGGCGTTGGGGGGGCATAAATTATAACCCTTGCCCTGAAGATCTTAGAGGAGGGAGTGTCATGCTCAAAGATATAATTTCCAGAGCTTTCAACTACGTTGAACAAAATGCTATCTCAAAATTTTGATTGGATGTTTTTGGAGAAAGGTTGGGCGTAGAAGGGGTTTTAGTTGCTTTCCAATTACTTTTGACTATTAAAAGGGCACTAGCTATTTAAATTTCCAATCAAATGAACCCTTTTTGAAGTTTCCTACGACAACGCTTTCTATAAAAACATTATTTGCCCCAAGGGCACAACTTACAACCCTTCCCTGAGGGCTGTGGGAGGGTTGTCATCCTCGAAGACCTAATTTCTACAGTTTTCAGCCTCGTTGAAAAATGACTATCTCAAAATTTTGATTGGATGTGTTTGGGGAAAAGGTGCGTTATGAGAGGGGGTTAGTTGCCCTTAAAAGGGGGCTCATTTCAAAGGGAGCAAACTTTTTATACTTTGATATTGTTAATTTGATGCCAATTTTCATACTTTGATGAACATATGATATTTTTTTTTAAGTTTGATTTTGAAATATTGGAATTTTTAGAAACTTGAAAACGTTTTGCAATCAAAAACGAACGAAAATTAATTAAAAAAAAACTTTCCAAAAAATATTTTTTTCAAAGGAAAAGTAAATGCCATTTTAAACTTAAGATCAAAAGATGCAATACCTGTTAAATTTCAAACTCAAAACGAAAAGAAATTACTATTAAAAAGAATAAATGAAACCAAAAAGGAACAGAAATTAAATAAACAATCATAGGAAAAACAGACATATTCTCAAAAAGTAAGTTAACCTCGTAAAAAACGCATTTTCTAAAGATTCAAAAAACTTTGAGGTTATGAGGCACAAAATTTGACAAAGGGGATTTTCAAAACTTGAAAAAAAAACATTATATTGGTAGGGTGTGCATCAGGTAGTTTTTGGTGCCTATTTTTTTCTAGGCTATTGAAATAGTATTTGCCGTAATATTTAATGGACATTTAGGAACAACAGCTATTAGAGGGGGAGGGGGTGAAACTTTCAGAATGCAATATTGAGAAGTTACGGCAAAAGGCTTAGAGATGGCATGTTTGGAGGATGAGATGACCAACAAACTTACTATCTGTTTTAACACTGACGTAGCTTTAAAAATCGTCGGTATTGGTTTTGAATAGCTATGTAAGCGTACGAGACAAACTTGTTATAATACTGTTGTTTTTTTTCCAAAAGTTATTTCTAGTATGTAATAAGACCCTTCCTAATTTGAAAGTCTAAAAGCTTTTCAACACCCTGCAGTAGATCCTAATATCTCGTTCAATAATCAAACAAATAGATCTAACTTTATATTGACGTCGTCAAAGATATTCACTCATTGAATGATAACGAAGTACCAATTATCTGGTTCTATGAATAATAGATGACATTCGTTTTTATCCATCCGGGAGTATAATATAATAATCTGTATTTAAAAAGCCAACTAAAGCCATATACAAAAAGACATACTAAAGAAAAATTTACACTTCATTTGACATCCTTCCCCATCAATACAAAAATTTTCCTACTGCCACAATATAACGGGGAGTCCTAGACCTCATTACTCACAAAGCAGCCTATCCATTCCCCTCTTGGATAATTAATCCCTTTTTAAAATGAGATAGTTGCTTACACCGGAGGAGGAATGGCCCAACCCATAATCATTTCCCCACATCTCAAGCAACTACACCCGGCCTCCGGACCTTCCCTCTTTTTCCTTGCAACCTTAGAATAAATTGGAAGACACATTTGCTCGAATTCTGAATCCAAATCCTCAAATACTTAATGGGCTAATCCCAGCTTGAAATAAACTCCTGACCAAAATTCTCTTTTACTTCTCTATACAAAGTAGACTCGGAGATTTGTCCACAGCTGCTTGCCATAGTTGCACTTCTTGGTCTTCAAAGTCGTTGCACTAAATTCCTTGAAGAACTTTTCATGATCCTCTGGCCTCTTTTCCCTTCTCCCACGAACTTGAAAATCCAATTCTCATCTAATATCCTTTTGATTTTGTGCTGTCCATGATGTTTTTTGTTACACTGAAGGAGAAGATCTTCATATGCTGCCTCGGGCAAGTCTAGTCTGGGGAAGTTCTAGAAGTCTTAACCAAATTTGATGATTTGGGTATATCTTTTCAATTTCAGGTTAAATATACCAAGATCACCTTTTTAAAACTAACGTATGTGTTGTATTGTGTAGGCCAAAAACTCGTTTATAATATTGAAGTTGAAGGGTTTCTAGTTGCTTTGCCGCTGATACCCCCATATTTCTGATCCGTAATGTAAGATAGGCATAATTTTAGTATTAAATATATGTTTGTGGAGGCTTAGTTTTTTCACTTATTTCTGCTGTTTAGTGTGCATTTTGACGGGTAGTTAAAATATTGTTATTATTATTATTATCAATTATCCGCATGGGCCTAGGCAGCATTAGGCAACATATTGTCTAGGGGGGGGGCAGTCGATAGTGTGATTGGAGTTTTATCAATGCTTTTTCCAAACCATCTGCTTTTCAGCCATATCTAATGTAAATTTGAAGGTCTAAGGGGGGGGGGGGGGGCATCTATAATGTATTTCTCTATGTAGGATATGGGCATTATTCCCGTGCCTTGCTAACTAACAGTCAAAAAATGCAAATTAATATATCAATTATCCGCCTGTCTATAAGACTAATAGTATGTGCACTATAAAGAAAAATATTTCTGAAATAAAAATAGTACGACTGTAGCATGGGAAAAACATGCAAAGATTCCGCCTCCCTCCTGACTATAGAATACAGAAGTCTTTTAATAAATGAAGCTGCTCAAATGGAATTATTTTCATAAACTAACAGTCAAAACACGTCTGATGAATATATTTAAAATGCCTAAGCTGCTAGCCCCGCCCCCATTAGCCTCAGATAAAATGTAGAAAGAGGTAGGGTGAGGGAGTAGGAATTGATTTGCAATATTTCTCTGTGTAGGATAGGGGATTATTCCCGTGCTTGTCTAACTAACAGTCAAAACAAAATCTGATGAAGTAAATTTTCTGTAACAAAATGATCAGCTTTCAATATTCGTCTCTGGTTCAGAAGTTTTGAACAAAACGGGGCAGATTGTCTAGCTCTGTAGAAGAGGTAAAATTATGTAAATTTTCCATCAACCGATTTCAATACTACCCAACCAAAAATTCTACCACCCAAATTTCTGTAAACAAAACTACTATTGAATATGTCGAGAAGTGAAGTTTGGATGAGTTAATGAAAATAAAATAAACGGTTTTCAGACCATTTGGGGC
>JAPEVW010000193.1:0-122747 GCA_027921565.1 Artemia sinica | reverse complement strand
GAGCAACATTAAAACTTGAAAAAAATAGTAATTATTGCGTATATGAAAGAGTTGCCCCTCTTCAATACCTTGCTATTTCCGCTAAAGGTCTTCAAATTGTAAAAAGTTATTATTCTAATTAAACGGTTGCTTTATGTATGAGGAGTCATCTCAAAACATTAGAAAAAAAATTCAAACTTTGCGTAAAGAGCAAGGTCTGAGGAGGGGCAACCACAAATCCCCCTATAAGTAATAATTTCCTGTTTGTTATAGAGTTTTAATGTTGCTCCTTACTTTAATTGAAAAAACTTTGTTTGTAACTGCATTATAGACACCATCTACGATTTTAAAAGGAAGCAGAAATATCCACAAAATATAAATTACACTTGACGGTATTTTTTTGATACTGATGCAGTCTATCCTATGCGCATTGATAAGGAAAAATATTTTAGAAAAATCTGCCTATAATATATATATATCGAATTTACTGAGATAAAATATTGCTAACAGAATAGCATTTCTTTTGGCTAATGAGAATTATAAAATAAACAAACGAAAACAAGCTTATAGTTGTACCTAGAAAATTATTGCCCGTTAGAAATACGCTTATTTTTCCCTCGTCGAACTAAGTTAGCACTAAGTTGAATATTACAGCTTAGTAAATTCCCAGCCTACTTTCCCAAATAAATTTTTTTAAAAAACCAAATTTTATCTAGCTCAAAAAGCAGAATTATGAATCAGAAGTGTTGTAGCTTGTCTATACTAATTAGACAGTACCTAAACTAATTGAGTACCTACCAGTTTCTTATGCCTTTGTAGCACGGAATATGGGTAGATACTTCACCAACTCTTTCCTCTTCACATATTTCGCATCTATTTTCATCCCTTCTTTGAATTTCTGTTGCTGGAGCAGCGGATATAATATATGCACTGTAACAAACAAATGATAATAAATAAAATGGGGCACTTTCTGGAAGGTAAAAACTTCAATTTACAAATTAAAAATGGAAAAAATATTCTTGGAGATTTTAATTGTATAATTTGAAAGTGACCATTCGTTTAACTCCCTGGGCTTTCAGGGTTCATGGTCTTGGACAAAAATTCCCCCTAAGACTGAGTAAAAAACAAAAATTTAGAAGAAGGTGTCTGTAGCACCACCTTTGCAATTTTGGTAAAAATTAAAAGGAGATAGAAATAAAGCGGGGGCAGTTTTTAAATAGGAAGCTGTATACAACCGCTAAGAAGGCCGGGGAATTCGATTCCGATGATAAGATTATGTGAAACCGTCTCCATTAGATTGCAAACAAGAAGAAGAAGAAGGATGCTTTTGTCATTACCAGAAGATATTGCACTCCAGCACCCAGAAAAATTTTAGAAAAGCATGAAAGTAATGCTACCATGGACTGTTAAAAGTCATTATTAGCTAGTGAAAGACCCCCAAACGATCATGACCATGAGACCAACTTGGACATACATCGAAGTTAGAAGGAAAATAAAAACACGACTCGTGTAAAAATAAGTTCATGATCGTTAGAGCTTAAAACAAAACAAATGAGCAATGTAGTTGACGGCAGAACCCCAACTAAATTATTAAAATCGGGAAACAAAAGATTGACATTGTAAGAAGCAGACCACGCAAATGACATCAGGCTACACTACCATAAGGATTTGTAAAAATTTAAACAAGTTCTTCATCAGCCATTTTAATATACTAGTTGAACTTTGCAACATGAACCTGACAAATACCTCCTCTTTTTTTCTGTAGGCCATGAGCCAGAGTAGGTGAAGTTATGTTGAATAATTACTTTTTATCTGCTTTCTCTCCTCCTGTCCGTAAGACTCTTACAAAGGATAATATGCTTTTACAAGAGAAGCCAGAGAATAAAATCCACCATTTGGCAGTTTTATCACTATCTGTTTTTAGTATATAAAAAAAATCTGCTTTCTAAAACATACATAATATTCACGTGGAAGCATTTTAAGAGGTTCATTATTTTTTTTTTTTTTTTAAAAAGGGCCCAATGGAAATCACAATTTAAAGCGAGGACTGTGTGTTTTAAAAAAAGCAGTTCTTTCTTCAGTTTTTTGTAATTTTTTGTTTTTTTTTTTTTTTTTTTTTTTTTTTTTTTTTTTTTTTTTTTTCGACATTATGTTGCCATTTGACCCAATACAAAAATCATTCCCTATCCCTTTTATGGTTAACCACATATCTTAGCTGAGAATAACTGCAGCACCAGTGTTGTTTTTATCTGAAGAGCATAGGGAGGCGACAGCGAAGTGGGCTTTTTTCACCGAGTAAAAAATAAAACAACAAGCATATATAGTCAAAGCAAAGAAATATCAGCAACTAAGTTGATTATTTAAAATCTTTTTTTCAGGTATGAATAATGTGTGGGCCCCCCCCCCCCCCCGGTTTTTGACAATGCTGTCCATTATTATTTTTTAGTTTATAAAATCCTGTATTCTTATTGTACATTACTGTACATTCACAAATAGTAGTAAAACGGTAAAAAAAAAACCAAAAACCAACCAAAAAAACCCTTTAACCTGCAAAAGGGTCTTAATATTTAGGAATACATGAAACATTTGTAGACGGTAATAATATGTAAAACAGAACACACAAATATGTACAGAATATCGTTATAAACCACAGGAAAAGAGTAATGGTTAATGTTAAAAAACAAGCAGACAGATAATCAAATAGTTTCCTACGCGAAAGAAAACAATCAGCCGCCAATCAAACAGAAAAAAAAGCATAAGGATAAACATTTAATGTTTTTCTTGGTAAAAAAAGTTTTTTAAATCAAGAAAGGATGTTAACCATAACTTGCCATTATAAAGTATCATGGATTATAATTAACTCGATAGAATATAAAAAAGATGTTAGTTTCCAGATGTTTACTAATGAGCTCTTGTTCGGTGGAATTGTTGAATAATGTACAAACAAACATAATGAGATAGCTTACCTAGTTCAATGAAATTCTGAATATCAAAAGCTCAGATCTCTGCTAAGAATTTTCAGCTTTCTCTTCTCAAATTCGAGGCCACTAATAAGACCATATTGGTTGGTTGACTGAAATTTTTTTTTTTTTTTCCCTGAAAAGAAAATGAACTTTTTACTAAAAGTTACTATCTTCTTCATCTAAAGTTCTGTCACATGAAACACACCCAAGAATTGTATTATATTAATGGATATTCATAAGAAAACAAAAGCTGAAAAAAAAGCCGGGTTCACACGATTATATTAATATTTTAATTATGTCTCGCTTGGTTCGCACGCACAAACGCGTGAATTTTCGCATTTAACAACCAATTTGCAATGATTCCTGTTAAAGGGGGCGAAAAGCAAGAAAGCTCAGGATATTAAAGTTTGCTTCGTGACATTTGGAGTGAACACGAACCTCAAGTTTCAAAAATTCATAATATACATATAAAGAAACAACAAATAATTCAACGTAAAAAGAACATTTCTACGAACGAAACTAATCTACGAAAATTATTGGCTTTAGTCCTACCCTCCCCCCGTCACAATAAAAAAACAAATTGAAATGGTACTTCATACGCTAAGATAAGTTCTTCATTTGTTAGTGACGTCTCACGTCTCACGGGAGTTTCACGTGCACGTACAGTACTAGATTTGAAATTTTCAAAGCCTAATGGTTATAATGAAGTTTATATAGACCTACTTCACTAGGTTCAATTTAGAAAAACCATTCACACCTTTAAATAAATTTTAAAACAAGGGCAAATAGCTTTAAAAAAAAAAAAAAAATGGGAGGGCTCAAATAAGAGCCATTTCATATATCTGAAACAAGGCATAACAAAGAGAGACAAAGTGATGTTTTTTTCTTGTCTCAATCGTTGTTTAAATTTTTTTTTTATTGATTCTTTAATGTTTTTGTATTTTTCTACCTTTTTTGTTTTTTTTTTGCTTTTTTATAGATGGCTCTGTGTTTTTTTGTGTCCCAATAAATTGACCACGAGTATACTGCAATAAATTTTAGCATTCATCCTTTATATTCCTTTTTGCAATAAATTTTTTTGCTATTAATATACAAAAAAAATATACAAGTGACCAATGTTAAAAAAAAAATGCATCAACGAGTAAAGCCTTTCAGATTTATTTGAGTTCCATTCTATAAAATACGAAAACGGCAATCGAGCCCCAAAGTATTCAGAAAGTGCAATACGCACAATATACCTAAAAATGAATCAACTAAATAAATCAAGGAATTATCCTAAGAAATAAAATTGAAATTAGTACAGAGAAAACAGAATCGAAAAGATAACTCACTTTTCAGATTCCAGAGGTTCAAATTGCTCTGGACTAATATGGTGCAGTTTGATAGCAGAATTTCTGTCAAAAGTTTTGAAATCAGGATTCGAAATCTTAGATTTCAATAAGACCCACCCATTCCAGGAGGTTGTCTTGAGTTAAAGCGCTTGCACCAACAACACCACGACGAAATGGCCTAAAAAAGAGTATTTAAGAATTAAATAGTCTTTATATCTTTTCTGATAAACAAGTTTTTAAGAAGAAAAAAATATTTTAAGGTCTATGTTCCCTTAGAAAACACGCTACTTTGCGAAAGCCTACTGCTACAATTTGTACCAATAGGATCAAATACTTATACCATTTTTTTTTTTTTTTTTTCTTCCTTTACTAGTTTTTTAGATTTATCCCATTTTATAGGTCAGATATTGTATAAACTTTTTTTTTTAGAAAATAATCTAAAAAATTGCTTAGAAGGAAGAAAATTGTCCTATTTCCATTTTTTTTTTTGTTTTTTTTTTTTTCTCATGCCTTTTTTCAAATCTAATCCACAGAAAAGAAAAAATGCAGATCATGTTTCACATATGCAGTACAGCGAAACGGATAAAGTTGAATCAAACAGTTCGTGGTAAAAAAACTGTAAGTAAGGAGCGACCCGGCTCAATGGGTACCTAAACTCTAGAAAACGGTATTTCAATACAAGTAGATACATAAAAAGAATTAGATTTTAATGGTTGATCTTCAAATACATAAATTTCATCAGTTTTAGTCCTACCGGTCAAAAGTTAAGCGCCTGAGAAATTTGGCTGATTTTCGGAAAAAAGGGGGAAAAGACCCCCCTAAAATTTTTATAGATCTCTTAATGAAAATCACACAACACACCATCATATTCAGAGCTTATCAGAGAACCCTACTGTAGAAAGGTATTCAAGGTCCTATCTACAAAAATGTGGAATTTTGCGTTTTTTTGCCAGAAGAAAGGATCACGGGTGCTTTGTTTATTTGCTTTTTTTTTTTTTTTTTTTTTTTCCAGGGGCGATCGTATCGACCCAGTGGTCCTAGAATATCGTGGGAGGGCTCATTAAGAATGGAAATTAAAAGTTGTAGTGCCCTTTTTTAAGTGACAAAAAAAAATTGATGGCAACTAGGCCCCCCTCCCACGCGCATTTTTTCGCCCAAAGTCACCCGATCAAAATTTTTTGAGATAGCCATTTTTGTTCAGCATGTTCAAAAATATTATAAGTATGGTCCTTTTAGGATGACTTAATACCCCGAAGTTCTCGGGGGGAGGGCTGAAAGTTGATGAACTTTTACCCAATGTTAACATATAGTATTGGTTATTTGGGAGTATGAATAGACGTTTTCAGGGGGAGATTTTTTTTCTGGTAGGGGAACACGGGGTGGAACGGGGTAAGGGGGCGGAACGAGGTTAGATGACAAGAAAGGTGCTGCGCCAAGCGGCAATAGCTATAACTACTCCAGCTCGGTACAGCTGAACTGCGGAATCCATGTTTGTTAGTTTCCTTTCGTTTAATGAGAGAACCAGTTGTCTTCTAGTTATTTGCTGTTGATTGCAACTTTTATTTGATTTTGTAATAAGGTAAGCTTAACACGCTTCTTTTTCATTACATCTGTAGCTAGATCATACTTGTAATACGTTCAATGCTTGTTTTTTAGTCACCTTATTGTTTCTTTACTTGAAGTTTTTTTTGCGTGGCATAACCTCCAAATAATAAGGCGTGTTCCTGGGTGGAACGGGTGGGGCGGAATGGGGAAGTACCCCATTCCGCCCGCCCACTATTTTAAAATAATCTGACCAGTCGTTAAACTGGGTCAGTAACTATTCTTAATTTATTTTCAGATGGTCCATGTGTATAAGAGAAGACAAACAGACAATCATGGTCTACTGAGGCGATGACAATGCTGTGTTGTAGCGGTTATTTTTTGTTCTGGTCGATGTGGGCTGCCTGAATGCCCTTCTAATGAGTGTTGACGTTCCCAAAACTACTCTTGAAAGATACGTTAAGAAAAAAGGAAAATCCTGAGTATCTGATTTGATAAAACTGCAGGGAAAATTTCAAACCGTTTTTTTTTTATACACAAAGAACAGGAAAACTTGAGCTTGTGACGTACTTAAAAACTATGGAGTCGTGGTTATTTGGTCTGAAACGATTGAAGGACTTGCGTACCTTAGCTTACCAATTAGCTCAAAGAAATGGATAGCTCATAGATTTCAAAATGAAATAGCTGGTCAAGACTGGGTCAAAACGAAGATTTTTTTTAAGAGAAATCCTAGTCTGTCTATTCGTAAGCCAGAGTCAGCATCTGGCTGTAGCAAGAGCTATGGGATTTTTAATAGAGTGGCTGTGGATAGTTCTTTTTTTTGTTTTTCGCTACTCACTCATTGGTAGATAAGCACACACTTAACAGCGTCGCAGATATTTATTTGTAATGAAACTGGTGTTTCAATGAACCCTAAGAAGAACATTCAAAATCATTGCTTGTAAGGGTAAACGACAAGTTGGGTGGCAATAACTTTCTGCAGAAAGGGGGAGACCGTAACTTGCCTTATTTGCATCTGTCTCCAAGTGGATCATACATGCCCCCCGATGTTAGTTTTTTTTCCGAGGAAGAAAATGCAGAAGGAGTTTGAGCTGGGGACTACCTCCAGGGAGTTGGGCTGAGGTGCACAGCACTGGATGGATGACACGCTGAGCCTTATTCTTAGTATAGTAGAAAAAATTTTGTAGTATTTTTCTAAGGCATCGAAAAGGACTTTCCCCGGTTCTCCTCACATTAGAGACGGACATTCCACCCACATGCCAAGAACCTAGAGGTCATAGATTACGCAAGAGATAATGGCGTTTCGTTGCTTTGTTTACCCCCGCATTGTTCTCACAATTTACAACCGCTTGATGTGTCTTTCATGAAGCCTCTGAGACCTTCACACTACGCTGGAACGAGCTTCGAAAGTGGCTCCGTTGCAACCCAGGGAAATTCGTGACACTGTTTTCTAAATTTCAACGCTCTTCGGATCAGCGTTTTATCGAAAGCGCTCTATGAATACTGCAATTTAAGGGGTTTTTAAAGCACAGGAATTTGGCCACTTAACCCAGCCATATTCTCTGATTCAGATTTCCTACCAGCTACACTACTGACATCAAACAAGCTGAACCCTTCAACCAAAAAGTGATTGAGGAACCTCCAACGACAGAGAAAGAACAAGTGGGAAAATCTTCGTCTGGCTCATCTGTTGATAAGAAAAATAACAACACTTGTTAGTAAAAGGGGTGAACTATGAAGGTGTTACAGTTTTTTTCTAGCCCTAACCGCTGGTGTTTTTAATGGCACCCAGCTAAAAAAAGGTCCAATTTAATATGGATGACAAGGCTAACTCCTGGATGCTCTTGGATGACAACTGACATGAATGACTCCTCCAACTGCATTATATTGTTTCACCTTAAAATTAATTTCTATTCCTATTCCCAAAAGTCAGAGGAAGTGCAAAAAGGATGAATCGAAGTAGGGGGAAGACTGCAGTTATAACCTGATTCACCATATAAAAATGAGTTTTAGAGGAATGCTATAAAAGAAAAAACAAGAAAGGAGATTGCCAAGACAGAAAGAGCACTGAGAAGATACTTTTTAAGAAAGAAAACAAAAAACGGAAACAATAAAACAGAAAGAGAATGTGCCTGAATAAGAGTGAAAAAGTGCCAAGAAAAAAAAAAAAAAAACAAGATGATAAAGAAAACAGCTGAAACTTACGGCAGTGATTCTGACGAGTTTTTTTCCCCCCCCCCCCCCCGAACTGTGAATGTTTATATTGTTTGTGAGTTTTACTCAAGGTCAACTGAGGGTTGGGTAGCCTGTTCCATATGTTAGAATAATGGGCTCACAATTCCTGCGCAGGAATTGATAGCGAGGACGATGAAGCTATCCGTGTATGTCAATTTTGTAATTCAGAATGACATTAAATTGATGAAAAAAATATGTTTATCTAGTTTGTTGGCTTAAGCAAAAATGGAAAAAGCCCCCAAATTTTTAAATTGAAAATAGTTTTTTTATTTTAATAATCAGATTAATTAATTAATTAATTTAATTATATCATCAAAATCTGATTAATTCGAAATCAAAGAATATGTTTAAAAAATAGAGTTGTTACCTTAATCAAAATTAAATAAAAAGCCAAATAAACAGTTTTACTTAGTTTAGATATACTGTTTTTTTAACCTACCACCGCTGTTCTGCCCCGTATACCGGGGCAGAAACGAGTGTTTGACAACTTTTTTATATTTTAATTAAATAAATAATAATTATGTTTCACTTCTTACAATATGAGTGTGAAACTTTGTTTTACAACAATACACAAGGTACTTTTATGAAATTTTGTAGCCTTTTATATTGACTTCTTCTAATTAATAAAAAATCACCAGTTTTTAAAGATAGTACCCCGTTCCACCCCGTGTTCCCCTAATGGGGGGGGGGGTCAGGGGTTATGGTGGGAGGTTCTTTCCATAAAGGAATTTTTTTCATGGAGAAGGGACATTACTACGAAGGAGACGCCAGACTTCCAAGCATTATTTAAAAAAAGATCAGAAATTAAATATAAAAACAAGTTTTTTTTTCAGCTGCAACAGCAGCAACATCAAAACTTTAAACGAACAGAAAATATTACATATATGACTGGGGTTCATCCCCTAGTCAATACCTTGCTCTTTAAGCCAAATTTTTTTAGTACTTTCATAAGAGCTATTTATTCTAATAAAACGGCCTTTGTGATTAAGCGGTCATTTTTAAAGAATTGGAACAAAATTCAAACTTTAGCTTAAAGAGCAAGGTATTGACTAGGGGGCGAACCCCCTAATATACGTATCAAAAATATATGAATATAGAAGTTTCGTTACGTAAGTTAATTCGTAAGTTACGTATATTTATTACTAATACAAAAACGTTCGTAAATAAAATTAAACAATTTTCGAGAAAGCCATTTAACCAAATAAAAAGTAAATTAATATGCAAATTTTGTTTAATTATTCATGTACGGTGAGCCAAAGATCAAAACCTGCATTTATTCAAAAACGTTAAAAATTAAATAAAAGAACAAGTTTTTTTTAACTGAAAGTAAGGAACGACGTTAAAAACTTAAACGAACAGAAATTATTCCTTATATCAAAGGGGCTGTCCCCTCCTTAACGCCTCGCTCTTTACGCTAAAGTTTGACTTTCTCACAACTCTATTTTTTTAAACAATAAAAAAAATTAGCGTAAAGAGCGAGGCGTTGAGGAGGGGACAGCCCCTTTCATATAAGGAATAATTTCTGTTCGTTTTAAGTTTTAACGTCATTCCTTACTTTCAGTTAAAAAAACTTGATTTTTTTATTTTTCAGCTATAAGAAAAAAGCAATGTCGTCTTACAATGAAACATTAAGACCGAAGTGCCGCAGAAAAAACTATACTTTCATGATTTGGACAAGAAACGAAGAAAATCATGATAGGAAGTTTGTCATTAAATTCAAAAGGAAGAAAAATGGTGTTCGATGACTATCAAAAATAAGGCATAAAGTAGAAAAAAAATGCATCAACCAATCAGAAATAACTGTTTTTTTGACCTTTTGAAAAACAAACAAAGAAAGGTTAGCCTAACTAAACAAAATAAAGCCTTGAACGTTTTATTTATGTCACTAAAACAAGTAATATTTTGATTGTTGAGCATTAAAAAAGTCCTCCGGGATAAATAAATTTTCAGTTTATACACGCACCCTAAGTTTAAGCCACGTGAACTGAATATTTTCCTGTTGGTTCATAATTGACAATAACTTTAATACCGAGCCTTCAATTACTCCAGTACAATGACATAAGTTTCAATTAACAGCTGACATTAAGCCTAATACGACTTTTAAGGCTAAAGCTTGTAGCTAAAAGTTAATTTTTGAAAATATGAGGCCGTTTGAGCCCCTCTCCGGCAAGAGGGAAACTATCGAAACAAATATAGTGCCCATTGTTTTGAGCTGTGGATACCAATAGGGTATCCACTATAAGCAGACAATAAGCAGAGCTTGTCTAAAGGGAGAGATTAAGTAAAAAAAAAAAAAAAAAAAAAAAAAAAAAAAAAAAAAAAAAAAAAAAAAAATCCAAACTTGAAAATCCTAAGAATTATGACTGTCTCTATATGTAGTAAAAGCAGGACTTCTGCAAGGACGTACCCAGGATTTTTTTTTTCGGAGGGGGTTTTACTCAAAGATTTACGCATAGAAAGTTTGTTTGTATCCACTTTTGTTACAAACATTTCTGGGGGGGGGTCAAAACCCCTAAACCCCCTCTGGGTACCCCCTGGAATTCTGACATGAACAGAACTTTGTTTTCCACTAACAGAACTTTGATTCTTACGAAATCAAAGTAAGGATGGCTCCCGGCTTAATAGCAACAGAAACTCTAAAAAACAGAATGTTTGATACCAATAGATATACCAAAAGAGTTGGCTTATTATGCTGATTCTAAATATATAAGTTTCGTTAAGTTCAGTCTTACCCATCAAAAGCTGCAGGCCTGAGAAAATTAATCTGATTTTCGAAAAAAGGGGGAAGGTTTCAAGCTTCTATCTGCCAAATGTGGAATTTTTGATTTTTTTTTTTTTTTTTTTTTTTTTTTTTTTTTTTTTGCCAGAAAAAATATCACGGATGTTTTTTTTTTTTTTCAGGGGTAAATCGTATTGAACCAGTGTGCCTAATACTTCGAGAGATGACTCATTCTAACGGATATGAAAATTCTATTGCCTTTTGTAAGTGACCAAAATTTTTTTTAAGAGGCCAACTAGACCCCTCCCACGCCACTTTTTCCCAAAATTGTCCGATAAAATTTATAGACAGCTATTTTGTTCAGCATAGTTGAAAGATCCAATAATTATTTCTTTGGAGATAACATGACCCTCCCCCCACAGCCCCTGGGGAAAGATCTGTAAGTTATTAAATTGTCCATTTTAAGAGGCCAACTAGACCCCTCCCACGCCACTTTTTTCCCAAAAATTGTCCGATTAAATTTTTAGACAGCTATTTTGTTCAGCATAGTTGAAAGATCCAATAATTATTTCTTTGGAGATAACATGACCCTCCCCCCACAGCCCCTGGGGAAAGATCTTTAAGTTATAAAATTGTCCATTGTTTACGCATAGTATTTATTATTGGGAAGTATTCTTACATTTTTTCAGGGGAGGAGGGGAGGATAAATTTTCTTCTGCGAGGATTTTAATTTTTCCGTGGAGGTGGAGCCAGATATCTTGGCGTTATTAAAAAAAAAAAAATCATAAATCAAATAAAAAAAAAACAAGTTTTCAACTGAAAGTAAAGAGAAAAATTAAACCTTAAAACGAACAACAATTATTATGTATATGAGGGGGTTGTCCCCTATTCAACACCTCGCTCTTTACATTAAAGCTTAAATTTGTCCTAATTCCTTAAAAAACAACTCCTGAAACACAAGGGTTCGTTTATTTCGGACAATAAGTAGCTTTTTTTAAAGTGCCGAAAACCTTAGTGTAAAGAGATGGGTGCTTAGGAGGCGGAAAATATTTGTCCTTAGCCGTTTTATCTAAATACCTGTTTCTTAATTTTGGCTACTGTAAGTCTTTATTTATCTAGTTAACTCTTAACTAGGTTGTAACTTCTACTACAGCAACAATCTTTTAAATGTCTTTGAACCATTTTAAAGATAAAAATAATCATTTCAGGCAATTTTCCTTACCTGTATTTGAAGAAAAATGAGGTTGGCTCAAAACAAGTTCTCCCACGTTATTCCTGGTCGTCCCATCATTATGTCTTTCGTTAAAGCCAAGGCGTTTGTGAGAGCTTCTTGCATAACAGTGCGAGTGCTTAACGTCACGTTAAATGTTGAATTTTGCTGAGGATAGGCTGGTGTTATTATAGGCATGACGTGACTCCTGTCACCGAGATTAACCTGGAAGAGTTAAGTTATATTAAGGAGGTCAATCCAATTATATTCGACTCTTGAAAAGGGCACTAGAACTTCTAATTTTCTAGTTGAATTAACCCTCTTCCAAGTTTCTTCGGCCATCCCTTCAGAGTGGTCAGAAAAAAGAAAATATGTGTCAAAGTGTCATAAGTAAAAAATTAGAGAAAATACAGAAATTTCTTAGGTTTTTAGAGATCAAAGTGCAAGAATATATTTGAAAACTAATCTAAAGAAAACTAAGCCGTTGAAATGACCAATAAAGGTATATGAAGATGTAAAGACATGAGAAATTTACCAAATGAATAGCTTCACTTAAATAGGTAGCCTTATTAGAAAATAAGGTGGATAGCTGAGGATAAAAGAAGTAGAAAGGCCAGGGAATCGTTTTATTTTTCAATTTGAAAAAAAAAACATTTGAAGAACAATATGTTCTTAATTAGAAAAACATGATTTGTAAATTAAAACTTACATACTAGAGGTCACGGTAATAGCTATTGGCAAGCAAGGCTAGAAAATAAGTGTACTTCAACGAGTTGCAGAGAAAAAATTGTTTACTACAAAAATTGGGTAGGGACTGTTTTATGTGCAAACCTGATCCTGATGTTATATGTAACCTGATCTTATATGTTTTTATTGACATAAATGTCAATAAAAACATATAACAAATATAAAAATAATAAAACTTAAAAAACACCGTCATAGATTAGAGCAGATTGTTTTGGGTTATTATTTTTTCATTTCTACGTGCATTTAATAGACTACAGTTAGCCGTTTCGATTTTGCTTTAGAATGAATAATAATTACTTCTAATATGGAACCAAAAGTTTAATATTGCGATTACTTTAGTCCAGATTAATTGTATGGTTCAATACCATTTTCATGAAAAGTCTGTAATGGAGCTATAAAGAATCGAAACCCGTCCCTTTTATTCTTTGGATTCGTAAATTCGTTCGTAAATACTTTTCATGATAATTGAGGTTATATTTCCGAAATAATTGAAATTTTGAACATATCAAATCCGTTAAATTTTTCCCCACACTTTCTAGAGACCTATTCCAAAAGAATGATAATAATAACTTATAACAATAATCAATGACTTACCCTAGGATCCCAGACAGGGAAACCTAGATCTGTGTTATCCGGCTGCTTTAGCAGGACGGGCTGTGGCCACTTCCACATGGAAAATACTAAGAAAAATTTGTGGACCAAGGTTGCAGCTGCAGCATTTGGATAGAGTTGACAAGTTCGAGCAACTAGCATAGCCCAAGAAACGCCACCCAAATAACCAAGAACGTTGCTGTAAATTCCTTGTCCTGAAAAAAATTATTTAAGGCTGAAAAATCAAACTTATCTTTGATTTTTTTTTTTTTTTTTAGAAAGGCACCAAATATTGATATCAAAAAGCCACACTTATAGATTAAAAAATAAATATTGTCGAGAATTGTTCGCAAAAATTCCCCTATCTAATTAAATATCATTTTTTTTTTTTTTTTTTTTTTAGACGGGGTTCATTTTTTCAAGACTTGGAAATTTAACTCCATATATTTGTTTTTTTTAACTGGGAATAATTTTAATTGCTCTTAAAGCTAACAATAAATACTTTTAATAGTCTGACTAGTATAAACTTGGAATATGAAAAAAAAACTTATAGAAAAAGTATATATTTTGACAGTTCAAGTGGTAGACTTACTAAGAGCTGTCAAAACCACCGTCCCTGTAAAATTGCCCCGTCTTTGAGTTAAGTTGCTATACAAAAACTATTTAATTTTCTAGATTAAACCCTCCCCTAACCTCCCAAACAAAAGATCCTAGATGCACCCTTGTGGGCAATACTATTAATTTTTTCTTTTAAGGGACAGCCTTCCGGGGTTTGCTGGATTGACCCGATTGCAGGTTCTGCGCAATATTGTATCACCACAAGAAATTTATAATGCTTCTATATATCAATTTTTATCATCTTACTGCCTGTATTTATAGAATTTAACAGATTGCTTCCCTTTAGACAATTGAGGGATTCAACAAAGCCAGCCTGATTTGTTTCCAGAAACAGGTTCATATCCCATTGATTGTTTCCAAAACATTTTCTTGTCTGGACGGCAAATCCCGAGTCCAAGAATACCATAGAATTTAAAAATCAAAAATTGGGTCTGCTGTATAAAAGTAAAAAAACAAAAACTCACTCTTGGCCCACAATTTAACTGCCCTGAGAGCCAATCTAAAAGTTTCTTTGTTTGGAACCAATCTGAGGATCTCGTCTGTGACCCGACAACCATTTAAGCTGCGTACACACTTTGGATCCAAGTTCTTCAAGAGGTTGTCATCTCCTAAGTCCTAGAAACAAAATATTATATAATTAGATAATTTGCCCAAAAAAATTTATTTGTTTAAGTAACATCTATCCAAAACGACTGAAAATGCAATTAAGAAAAATTCCTGTCAAATTTTTTTTTTTAAATCCAATTACATCATTTACACAATTCTACTTTCCCACATTATGTATCAGAAAATTCCTGTCAAATTGGGTTTTTAGCCCCTCAACAGATATACATGCCATTTGGTTGAAAAAAAAAAAATTTATTATTTTTGTTTCAACAGTTCGTGGTAACGAAGTGTAAGTAAGGAGCGACCCAGCTCAATAGTAACCGAAACTCTAAACAATGGAATTTTGATAACAATAGTTACATCAAAAGAATCAGAATTTATGTTTATTTGAAATAAATAAGTCTTGCCCATCAAAAAATACGAGTCTGAGAATATTTTCTATATTTTCAAAAAAAAGGGGGAAACAACCCCTAAAAGTCATAGAACTTTGATGAAAAATCATACAATCAGATTCAGCGTATCAGGGAACCCTACTATAGTTTCAAGTGTCAAGCTTCTATCTACAAAAATGTGGAATTTTGTATTTTTTTCAGAAGAAAGATCACGGATGCGTGTTTATTTTGTTGTTTTTTTTCTGCCCCAGGGGTGATCGTATCGATCTAGTAGTCCTATAGTTTTATGAGTGTGCTCATTCGAACGGAAATTAAAAGTTCTAGTGCCCTTTTTAAGTGACCAAAAAAAAAATGCAGAGGAACGGTGCCCCCTCCCTAGCTTTTTTCCGAAGTCACCCAAGTTAAATACAGGAGGGATTTTTTTCTGGTGTGGAGGGGGGACAGAGGAGGGGGTTATGGGAGAAGGTGTTTCCGTGGAGGATGTTTCCTTGGGGGAAGGAAAACTTCTATGAAGGGGGGCGCCGAATTTCCCAGCATTACTTAATAAAAACGATCAGAAATTAAATAAAAAAACAAGTTTTTTTCAACTGAAAGTAAGAAGCAACATTAAAACTTAAAACGAACAGAAATTAGTACGTATATGAGAGGGTTCGTACCCTAGTCAATACCTTCGCTCTTTACGCTAAAGTTTTTTTTTAGTACTTTCAAAAGAGCTATCTATTCTAATTAACCGGCTTTTTGTGATTTAAGGGTTAGTGATTCAAACAAAATTCGAACTTTAGCGTAAAGAGCGAGGTATTGAGGAGGGGGGTGAACCACCTAATATACGTAATAAAAACACACGAATAAAGAAGTTCGTTACGTAAGTTAATTCGTAAGCTACGTCAGAACAAAATTTCGAGAAAGCCATTTAGCCAAAAAAGTAAAATTAATATGCAAATTGTTTTTTTAATTATTCATGTACGGTGACCCAAAATCGAAGTTGCATTAATTCGAAAATGTTCAGAAATTAAATTTAAAAAAAAGTTTTTTTACCTGAAAGTAAGGAGCGACATTAAAACTTGACACGACAGAAATTATTCCGTATATGAAAGGGACTGTCTCCTCCTCAACGCCTCGCTCTTTAAGCTAAAGTTTGACTTTCTCACAACTCTATTTTTTTTTTAAATAATAAAAGCTTTAGTGTCAAGAGCAAGGCGTTGAGGAGGGACAGCCCCTTTCATATACGGAATAATTTCTGTTCGTTTTAAGTCATAATGTCCATCCTTACTTTAGTTAAAAAAAAATATGCTTTTTTATTTAATCTCCAAAAGGCAATGTTTTAACTCTTCTGGCTTGCAAAAATGCATAGAAAATGAAGACTGAAATTGTTACTCTATGCCATGAGACTATAACAGATTTTTTGTTGAAAAAAAAGAATGAAAAGTTTATCATTCTTTCAAAAAGAAAAATCATGTCATATTTAACAGTAAGTCAATCAAGACTTTATTCGCGTTTTTCATTCTGCAGTATAGATTTTTGTTCCACGATTTAAAGGCTGGAATTACTGCAGGTCAAGAAATGCTACAGAAGAAATAGTTTTTACATGTTTAAGTCTTGCGGGAACTCAATTTTTCTAATTAAGATATAAATAAAACTCGGGGTCTCTCTTCTCAAAATACTAACTAAGTTAAAAGCAGTGAATCCTGAAAATAAATTAAAGATGAAAATTCTACACCTGTATAACACCCTCTCACATTAAGTTGAGACCTTATAGATCACGGCCTTAGTATATATTATTACCATGCCTTACAGGCTCTCGGTAAATCTAAATTTTAGTCCTAGGAAAACTTACGATACAAATGATAAAAATGAACCTTAAGGTCTTAACAAAACGAAAATAGCGAAGGCTGGCATTACTTATTACTTAATGTAAGCTTTACTCTGTCAAAAACATTATTTTAATTTCTTAATCAATAAAAGGCATAACTTAGATCCTTTGACAGACCAACAAATTAGCTTAACAACGCAGAATTATCCCCCCCCCTGATATTTTTCTCGATTGCACAAAATTAACTAATTCTTGTGAAATACATCAACCCCCTTTAATTTCTAGTATAGTTGTCAAATATACAAAATAGCGAAAAGGAAAATGACAACTTACCAAGTCATCAGGAATTTCCTTCAATGCAAGCCTAGCAAAGAGCATATCAACTTCAATACCACTAAATTTCATTTTGATGACAGGGACAAAACGCTTCTTCAACAGCTCGGAGCTCAGTTACTTTTACTTAGATCCTTTGACAGACCCAACAAATTAGCTTATACAACGCAGAATTATCCCCCCCCCCTGATATTTTTCTCGATTGCACAAATATTAACTAATTCTTGTGAAATACATCAGACCCCCTTTAATTTCTAGTATAGTTGTCAAATATACAAAAGAAAGGAAAATGACAACTTACCAAGTCATCAGGAATTTCCTTCAATGCAAGCCTAGCAAAGAGCATATCAACTTCAATACCACTAAATTTCATTTTGATGACAGGGACAAACGCTTCTTCAACAGCTCGGAGCTCAGTTACTTTTGACTGCTCTTTCAACAGCTCAAAAAACGATGTAAAATAGTCAGACCTGTCCATATGTCTAGGTGCAATGCATAGTGCATCTATATCGGCGCCCTTGTTATGCACACCAAGCCTGAAATTCAAGAATATGTATTTCGTGTATACACTGTATCACAGTATCATAATATATAACTTGTGCATACACAGAAACTTTTGTTTTTTTTTAAAAAAAACATTATAGGGACAGAAAGTTTAAACCCTTAGAGAAATTTTAGAGACAGGAGAAAAGTGGCATTTTTCCAGAAAATGTGGGGGGGGGGGACAGTAAAAAAAAATAATTTTGTCATAATCGGGGGGGGGGGGGAGGGGCAAAGTTGGAAACAGTTTTCCAAAATCATGTGAAAATGACAGTAAAAACTAAAAAAATCCATTTGGATCCATAAATGTACTATTTAAGAGCATAAAAGTATTATAAAGGTACTTTATTGTATGCTATAAATGTAAATATGTACTAAAAAACTGATCTGTTTCTTTTGGTGCTTGAATTCTGTATGTTTATCTTAATTTCGACAAGAATTTGGAAGACATAAAATTTCTTCTGGGGGGACTAAGGTCTGGGGGGACGAGGCATGGGAATGGCAGTTACCCCACTGCCCCATAGAAAGTTACACCACTGCAGGAAATTGAAAAGGCAATTAAGTGGGGTGAATGTTTTTCGCATTCTATACTGTCTAAGGCTATAGCAATAAATACAATTTATACTAACCAGTGCAATATCCAAAATTTTGTTCAGGGGTGGGGGGGGGGGGCTTAAAGGTATTTTCACCTGTTATCAAGACTAATTTACGAGTAGTATAAACATGTCTTGTTTTTTTAGAAGAGGTAGTATTTTTACCAGCATTTTTATAAACAATTTACATGTCCAAGATATTTCTAGGGGTTTCAAACCAAAGAAACTGCTTCTTCCCCAGTTTATATGCCTTTAGGGTACTTTCTTGTTACCTAGTACATACTCGAGAATTTGTACTCCTAGTATATAATTGAGAATTTGTAGGTTGGTTTAGGTTACGTACTTAATATAATGCGGTCTGGACGGTCCCTCTTCCACAATCTTTGTTGTAGTTCCATAATTATGTTATTAAACTATTATATTTTCATTACATTTTCGCATATTTCATTATGATTAACCTAATTTCAGTTCATGAGTGTGTACTAGCTAACAAGGAAGTACCGCATTTAGTGTTAACAACCTAGTCTAGCACTTGGATACAAAATGAAAGCGAAAGAAGTATTTTGAAACAAACTCCATAAGAAGATTTATAGCCAGAACTTAATTATCCTAAGGTGGAATTTATTTATCATAAATAAAATCTTACCTGTAAGAGCCAAAGGTATGAATTTTTCCACCAACATTCTCCACTACTGATGCAGGAACCTTTTTTATATTTTCTGACATGTCTCTAATCCAAACTTTGACCAGATCATTTAGCTTAGAAAGAACTTCAACTCTGTGCCTAAATTCGTCCACTGACTCAAAACAGCCATGGCTTTTGAGTATTTCTTCAAGTTCTGTGGTTTTCTGTGTATCAAAAGGTTGTGGTCCATCTAGGCTAATTGCTGAAGTCACTCCTAAGGTTTTTGGCTGCTCGTTTTGTACAACAGGTTTGCTGCGTAGAACATTTCCAGATGATGTATGGTGAGAAGAATATGCATTCAACATCTTTTTCTCTATAAAAAATATGACAATAAACAGCTCTAAGATTTAGAAACAAATATTGGAGTAACAGTCTAAAAAATGAAAAAAAAAACAGAAATCTGGTTTGAGAAAATACTTCATACACGAAATGAATTACACGAAGACGAATTAGGGAAAATATGACTGCCTGAGAATTTAAATTTAGACTTGAGATCGTTTTTGTAATGTGATTCTTTAGCGTTTCCTGAGGTTTTAATCGTTACTGCCTATTTTCAATCTTTCAAGATTGTATGGAGTTTTCGCTACTTTCTTTTAATATACTTTACTTGAAGAAGATATGTAGTTGAAATGGAATATTACAGGTATTTGAGGCAATACTACTGATTTTCTTTCACGGTATTGTAGAAAGAATAATACAGACTTTATTTCCAAATTAAAATCAGAATCCATAATTACTACGGAATATAGCCAACTTTGAAATATAATTGACCTGAAATTTTTCTTTCACTTTTCCATGGAGGACGATAAAAACTATTCAGCGAAAATTATTAAAAAATGAAGTGCTAGTTTTGTAAGGAAAGAATGACAAATAAATTTTCAAAGAAAAGTAAACTTGTTATACGGTATTTTGCTTAGGATCTTATGAATGTTTTACTTTTTTAAACAGAAGCTTCAGGAGAACAACCTAAACTTAAGCAAATGTGTATATGTATCAGCATATTGCATTAAAAAGGGTGAAAATGTTGCACATTGTTGAAATTGAGTATACATTTTGAGGGTGGGGACAAAAAATGTTTTGGATGTTTTAATGGAAACAAAGATTGTACACTATTAAGTAAGTTATCCAGATGAATAAGCAAATGGGATGTCAAAAAAAAATCGATAACTTGGAGAAGATCCATTTTTTAAATACACAATTTTCAAAGATGCCACTTGGCAAGAGAAAGTTGGAATTCGACAGCACTGTCATCGACACCTTTTGTACCTCGATAATGACAAACAACTCTTTCCACTTTCAAAAGTTTCAGAAAATTAAAATTTGAAGGGTCAAAGGGAGGCAAAGCGATGAGCAGAGGCATACTCTGCATTAAACAATGGGCAACACAGTCTATTACCTCGAAGGACTGATGTTTACCGGACTCTGATAGCACTCTAAAATGCTATCAGTAAAGCACTAGATGAACTATGGCGACGAAGGGAGGCAGATGGGGGGTTAAAATCTGATTAAGCTAATCAAATGAAAGAATCCCAGATGTTCTGAATAGATGCGTAACTGATTATTTGTGTCAACGTTATAGATCATTACCATTGCTTTATTCCAAAGCACGTGGAGATTTTAAAAAAAAAATGAAAAAGTAAATATGCTACCTACAATGGGACAGGGAAACTATGGGTTAATGAAAAAATGCATAATGACTTTTTAAATATCTTTGAATTAAAATAACAGGGAGGGGAAGGCAAACCAATATTTCTAGAACTTTCAAAGAATGTGTTTTCTGCGTTGATCAGGAGAGTAGTAAAGTTCTAAAGAGGGTCAGCTTACAAGAACTTAGAGGATGTGGATATAATCCATTAATATTGAAGGAACAGGGCAATTCATTTATTTTTCTACAACATGACTAAGAGAGATTGTGTTTTTGAATGAAACCTATAAAGGACATTTCTGAAATCTAGCTGGGGGATTGCCCTCCTCCAATTGACGCGCATGTTCGATAGACATAGTCCAAGTACTCAGTGTTGAGCAACATTGTGTTGACCTGAGAATTAGATTCTGCTAGAGGCGTAAATGCATTGTTTGATTTTGGAAGGGATCCACAGTTTTGGAGGAAGAGGTAGCTTGGGGACAAATTATTTTTAGCCATAACATGTATTGAACGACTACAATTTTACATAGATTATTACAAGTTTTGGAGGAGCAGGAAAGATCTTTTTACAAGATTATTGCAAATTTTGGAGGAGGAGGAAAGATTATTTTGCTAGGACACTTAGGGCTCAAGGAATGTTTAAACAACAATATCTTTTGTCCCTTTCTGGATTAGTAACTGTAGCCTTAGATAGTCTACTAAACAGACATTTTAGAGAGTGTACTAAATAACTGAACAAAACTTACTCATGATTTAAAAACAATTCGCTTGCTTTCTCACGCACAAGGGGACTTGACACTAAAAACTGATGCTGAATAGGTAGTAAATTATAGGATGACTTTCTTAGCCTGTTCTGACAGATGTAAAATCTAAATCAAGACTGTCTTTTTATTTATATGAAGACACAACAATTACCCCAATTTAAAGCGGAAATTGAATTAGCAAAAACTTTTATTTCCCTACCGGGTAATAGAGGTCAATCAAAAATTCAGATCACCTTGGTTAACTTATCCGGAATCATTGTATTTAAATAGGGTTTAATTACCATGATATGGTTTATTCTGTAGGCTTGATATTGTAATTACGAGCATCACAGAACATATTGCATAATATTAGCATAAGGAAATTGATCAAACGACTTGTCATAAGTATGATTTTAAATAAATAAAAAAAAAAAATGGAAGAATTGTTAGAAAAATTTTGGGAATCCCAACAAAAATATAAAAGATTATTCTAAGAAAAGGCAGTTTAGGTGACACTTATAAAAAATTATGGCATGGATCTAAAAATAGTGAGAATTCGGGGGCGGAGTCCTGGATTTGTAATAGTGGCAGATACAGAATGACAGTTGGGTTGGAAGGCAGCAACAGAAATTTTACTCCATCATCATTGTATTTTGTCCTTCCAGACCTCTTAATGCAACTTTGTAACATTTTGCGGAGAGGAGGTGGAGCAAATGCCCGAAAAACTACTCCCTGCTGTCTTTCCTGACCCGGGGGTTGTTCCTGTTCACTGTCATATAAAAATAACAACATTATATTAATTATTGGGGGGTCCACTTGGAAAAACAAAAAAGTTTGACTACTTCTCGCGTATGTTAAAAATTGGTCAAAATCTTCTTTTTTTGATATTTATTACCAAGACCATGCTTGTACCATGCTATATCAGACTCTGAAACAAATTTTCAGATCGCGAGTTTGAGATCTGTAGACATTAATCTGATCACGATAGGCCGGACGCTTTTTTTTAGCTAAATTAAATTCATTATATATATCGTGTTAATGGGGCACCTAGGGATTATATTGCATCTTTTCTATTCTTTCCATTCTTGCGACGCTAGACCTTAGTTCCCGTCTAATTCCCTTGATTCGTTTTGCATTAACGTCTACTGCAGAACAAAACCTCACTAATTTGACCAGAAAGACTTGCAGCCAGGCTTTAAAAATCTTTCCTTAGATTATTAACTTTGAGAGACATTGGATTAAGAGGGTTTAACTTTTTTTTAAACTAACAACATATTATCATTGCAAAGATTGTTTTTTTGTTTTATTTGCGGGGCGGGGGGGGTGTATTTCTCCATGGAGGTACGACTAGATTTCCTGACGTTACTTATAAAACGATCAGAAATAAATATAAAAAACAAGTTTTTTTTTTTTTTTCAACTGAAAGTAAGGAACAACATTAAAACTTAAAACGAAAAGAAACTACTAGGCATATTAAGGCGGTTGCTCCATCCTTTGCTCTTTACACTAAAGTTTGAATTTTGTCCCAACTCTTTAAGAAACACCACTGAAACGTAAGGTTGTTTACTTAGAAGAACAAGAAGCTAAAAACCTTTAACATAAAAAGTGGGGTGTCGAGGAGGGGGCAACCTCCTTCATATAAGTAATTCTTTCTGATATTATTAACTTTTAATTCTGCTCCTTACTTTCTATTGAAAAAACGTGTATTTTTAGTTTAATTTTAGAAATGATAATATATTCTTAGGCAGAAGTGTTTTATTTACCTAGGGAGGGGGGGGGGGGGTCTAAGAATGTATTCCATGCTAAAGTCATGTTATTTTTATTTCAGAAATATAATTCCTTATATTTTACGCATGATCGGTCTTATAGACATGCGGATAATTACAGTATATTAACGTATTTTAATCTGAAGGATAGTATGTACCCCCAGATGGATTGAAACCAGGTAAGTTTTTTATCATTAAATTCGATTATTAGCAGTTCATTTTTTCACATTAGTGATTACTCATCAGAGCTATGATACAAAAAAAGTGAAGCATCATACGGGTTTAGGAAATGTAAAACTTTTTTTTTACGCTTGGGTAAAAAGTTTTTTGTCCATTTCCAGGTCACCTGACACCCTTCCAGCTCCAAAAAGAATGAACGATCCTCTTAGCTCAGGGGCAATAACATCTTGTCATCCTATTCCAGGCCTGTATCGCCCAGCAGCATATTCCTGAAGCAGTAAATTAAGGTCTTGTAGCGTGTTTTCTTAAGGAAAAAAGGAAATGTTGAGGAATCTGAAGGAATGTTCTCAAAACGCGTTTTGAGAATCATGAAGATAGTTTTCATTGCCTAGAACTTCAATTTATGTTTAATTTGTTGAATTATAAGTGTCAATTAAGTGTTTTTCTTTTTGTTCAGTAGATTTTTGTCAGGGCCATATCCTGTTTTTTTTTTCGAGGGGTATTTTACCAAAGGATTTTGCTCTGTTCTTTTTTACAAGAAAAAACATTAAAAAAAAAACACATCACAAATTTGATTATATTCCTTTTTGTTACATTTTTGCTATTCGGATTTATTTTATTTGTTTTGTTGTTTGTTTTTTTTTGTTTGTTTTTTTTTTTTTTGGGGGGGGGGGGGGTAAAATCCCTACCCCCAGGATATGGTTTTGTAAGTAGTTTTTATTTCAATTCCAGTTGTTAATTTTATAAATAAATACTTCGTCCAATTTGAGTTTATTCAGCTCAATTTGCTATTATTTTTGTATTTTTATTGAAAAAAAATTAAATCAATCGCCCCCATACTTCTTCGTCTATAAATATTTCTACCATTTGATAGTCTCTTATCGGGAATTCCAAGCTAAATTGCAATTGATTCTGGCTCGCTATTTTAATTTTAGCCACAGTTTTTTACCAATTTTCGGTACTTGTGTCTTATAGCCACCACACTCAAGTTCTGTCGAGAAGTTAAGTTTGGTTAATGGCAATGAAAAAACAAAAACAAAATATAATGAAAATATAATACCTGATCAACAAAATTATGAAAACTACAACTTAGAAATATGCGCCCAGAACGCAGAAATGTTACTAACAATCTTGCTGAAATGAGCTCTGCCTTCTGCCGTTACTGCCACCCACCACATGTGCTCTGCTAGGTATGATTGTAAATGATGGCGGGATGTACATCGGTGTCGTTTATTCCTCCACTTTTTTCGCCCCATGGTCTGAAAAACCGGTTATTTTATTTTCATTAACATTAACCAAGCTTCACTTCTCGACATATTCAATAGTAGTTTGTTTACAGAAATTTGGGTGGTAGAATTTTTGGTTGGGTAGTATTGAAATCGGTTGATGGAAAATTTACATAATTTTACCTCTTCTACAGAGCTGTAGACAATCTGCCCCGTTTTTGCTCAAACTCTGAACAGAGACGAATATTGAGCTTTCATTTTGTTACAGAAAATTTACTTCATCAGATTTGTTTTGAATGTTAGTTTATGAAAATAATTCCATTTGAGCAGCTTCATTAAAAAGACTTCTGTATTCTATAGTCAGGAGGGAGGCAGAATCTTTGCATGTTTCCCATGCTACAGTCGTACTATTTTTATTTCAGAAATATTTTTCTTATAGTTCACATACTATTAGTCTTATAGACAGGCGGATAATTGATATATTAATTTGCATTTTTTGACTGTTAGTTAGCAAGGCACGGGAATAATCCCATATTCTACATAGAGAAATACATTACAGATGCCCACCTGTCCCAACTGAGACACTATACTTATACCCCCCCCTATACCCCATTCCCCCCCCCCCACCCCCCCCCCACCCCCCCCCCCTATAGACCCCCCCCCCCCCCCCCCCCCCTAGACCTTCAAATTTACATTAGATATGGCTGAAAAAGCAGATGGTTTGGAAAAAGCAGTTGATAAAACTCCATCACACTATCCACTGCCCCCCCCCCCTAGACAATATGCTGCCAAATGCTGCCTAGGCCCATGCGGATAATTGATATAATAATAATAACAATATTTTTACTACCCGTCAAAATCAATTAAAAGAGACGGAGTGCACAAAAATACAAGAAAAAGATAAGCAAGACAAATATACACGACAAAAACAAAATACTTTTTTTTTAAATATTAATTTGCATTTTTGAAAGACAGAATATACTCCCGGATGGATAAAAACGAAGTCATTTATTATTCATAAAACCAGATAATTGGTACTTCGTTATCATTCAATTAGTGAAGATCTTTGACGTCAATATAAAGTTAGATCTATTTGTTTGATTATTGAACGAAGATATTAGGATCTACTGACCAGGGTGTGAAAAGGCTTTAGACTTTCAAAATTAGGAAGGGTCTTATTACATCCTTAGAAATAACTTTGGAAAAAAACAACAACAGTATTATACAAGTTTGTCTCGTACGCTTACAAGCTATTCAAAAACCAATACCGACGTTTTTTTTAAAGCTACGTCAGTGTAAAACAGATAGTAAGCTGGTTGGTCATTCTCATCTTCCAAAAAACATGCCATCTCTAAGCCTTTTGCCCGTAACTTCTCCAATATTGCATTCTGAAAGTTTCACCCCCTCCCCCCTCTAATAAAGCTGTTGTTCCTAGATGTCCATTAAAGATTACGGCAATACTATTTCAATAGCTAGAAAAAAATAGGCACCAAAAAACTACCTGAACACCTACCAATATAATGTTTTTTTCACAGTTTGAAATCCCCTTGTCAAAATTTGTGCCTCATAACCTCAAAGTTTTTGGATCTTTAGAAAATTTGCGTTTTTACGAGGTTAAATACTTTTTGAGAATATGTATGTTTTTTCCTTATGATTGTTTATTTAATTTCTGTGTTCCTTTTTGGTTTCATTTATTCTTTAATAATAATCTCTTTCGTTTTGAGTTTGAAATTTAACAGGTATTTGCATCTTTTGATCTTAAGTTTAAAATGGCATTTACTTTTCCTTGAAAAAAAACATTTTTTGGAAAGTTTTTTAATTTATTTTTGTTCGTTTTGATTGCAAAACGGTGTTTTTTCAAGTTTCTAAAAATCTTATTTCAAAATCAAACTTAAAAAAAAATATCATATGTTCATCAAAGTATGAAAAAGTGCATCAAATTAAACAATATCAAAGTATAAAAAGTTTGCGCCCCTTTGAAATGAGCCCCCTTTGAAGGGCAAACTAACCCCCTCTCATAACCACCTTTTCCCCAAACAACATCCAATCAAAATTTTGAGATAGTCATTTTTTCAACGAGGCTGGAAAACTGTAGAGAATTAGTCTTCGAGGATGACAACCCTCCCACAGCCCTCAGGGCAAGGGTTGTAAGTTGTGCCCTTGGGGTAAAATAATGTTTTTATAGAAAGCGTTGTCGTAGAAACTTCAAAAAGGGTTCATTTGATGGAAAATTTAAATAGCTTAGTGCCCTTTTTAATAGTCAAAAGTAATTGGAAAGCAAACTTAAAAACCCTTCTACGCCCAACCTTTCTCCAAAAAACATCCAATCAAAATTTTGAGATAGCATTTTGTTCAACGTAGTGAAAGCTTTGGAAATTATATCTTTGAGCATGACACTCCCTCCTCTAAGATCTTCAGGGCAAGGATTATAATTTATGCCCCCCCCCCCCAAACGCCCTTTTTTCCCAAAGGCATCCGATTTAAAAAATTTTGAAATAGCTTTTTGTCAAAAAAATAAAGCTATCTCAACACGCCCCCCCCCCCCCCCCTCCAATGCCCTGTTACTTCCCAAATGCATCCGATAAAAATTTTGAAAAATAGCTTTTTTGTCAAAAATAGTTCAAAGATCATCCAACCAAAACTCGCAAGTTTTCGACACAACCCCCAGGGCATATATTGCCCTGGGGGGCATATATGTCTTTATGGAAGGGATGCTCATGTTAACTTTAAAGTGGGCTCATTTGATTGGAAATTGAAAGATCTAGTTCACTTTTTAAGAGTCAAAATAGATTGGAGGGCACATAGCCACCCCCATCCCCGCCTTTTTTTCCAAACCCTAATTTCTCAAAGACCTATTTCTACAATTTTCAACATCCCGTTGAAATAAATCGTTATTTCAAAATTTTTGATTGGATGTGTTTGGGGAAAAGGTGGGCGTGAGGGCCGGGGATTAGTTTGCCCTCCAATTTCTTTTGACCCATAAAACACGCACTCGATAGAAACTCTCGAATTTCCAATCGATTGAGCCCCCCCCTTTATCCCCCTTTAAAGTTTTTACGAAGACCCTTCAATATGAAGTGCCTCTGGGAAAAACAAAATAGATAAATAACAATAATAAGACTTTTGAGCCGTCTGGCCTTTACTGGGGAAAACAAAAGAGTGCGCAGTGGGGGGGGGGGGGCTAGTTGCATTTTAATCTCTTTGAGTCTGTCAAAAACTGAACTAGAACTTTCAATTTCCAATCAAAGTAGCCCCTTTCTGAAGTTTTTACGAGCCTCCAATTACCGTTAGAATAATATATTCTCCAGGGCATAACTTACAACGCATGGCTTCGGGCCAGGGGGCTTCGCCGACCCCAAAATTTTCATTATATGGTCGTTTTGAATTATGTTAAA
The DNA here is from genome assembly GCA_027921565.1 of Artemia sinica. Taxonomy (NCBI): domain Eukaryota; kingdom Metazoa; phylum Arthropoda; class Branchiopoda; order Anostraca; family Artemiidae; genus Artemia; species Artemia sinica. The sequence goes on along the minus strand of JAPEVW010000193.1, from coordinate 94,898 downwards.
AAATGGCTATCTACAAATTTCTTATCAGAAAGGGTCTGAGAAAAAAGAGAGGTGGAAAGGGGGGGGGACTAGGTGCTCTTCAATCTCTTTTGACTCTGAAAAAAGTGAACTAGAACTTTTAAATTCCAAATCAAATGAGCCTCTCTTTGAAGTTTATAACGAGCATCCCTTCCATAAGAACATATATGCCCCCACGGGCATAACTTACAACGCCTGACCCCAAGTCTAGGGGGGTTGTGTCGACAACCGGAGTTTTTGTTAATGATCTTTGAACTTCTTTTCAACAACAAAAAAGCTATCGCAAAATTTTGACCGGATACATCTGGGAAAAAGGGCGTGGAGGACTGTTTACCCTCCGATATCTTTTGATGCTTAAAAAGTGAACTAGAACTTTCAATTTCCAATCAAATGAGCCCTCTCTGAAGTTCATACGAGTATTCCCCTTCCATAAGAACCCAATATATGCTCACAGGGCACAACTTATAACCCCTACCCTGAAAGCACCGGAGGGGAGGGGTGCTTCCTACTGAAAGATATTGTTTCCAGAACTTTCAAAACGTTTTCAACGTTTAAAAAAATGGCTATCTCAAAATTTTGATTTTGGATTTACTATTGAGCTGGGTCGCTCCTTACTTACACTTCGTTACCACGAACTTGTTTGAAACAAAAGTACTAATTTTTTTTTCAACCAAATGGCATGTATATCTGGTTGATGGGTTTAAAAAACCCAATTTAACAGGAATTTTTCTTAATCATCGTTTTAATTTCTTAACATTTTTTCTACTTAACATAATATTTTTGTTCTAGGACATTAAGACATGGACAACTCTTGAAGGAGAACTGGATCCAAAGTGTGTACGCAGCTTCAAATGGTTGTCGGGTCAACAGACTTTTAAGATCCTCAGATTGGTGCCCTTTTAAAGTTTATACGAAGTCAAACAGAAGAAAACTTTTAGATGTGCTCCAGGGGCAGTTAAATTGTGGGCCCAAGAGTGGAGTTTTTTGTTTTACTTTATACAGCAGACCCAATTTTTGACTTTTTAAATTCTTAGTATTCTTGGACTTGGGAATTTGCCGATCCAGGGACAAGAAAATGTGTTTGGAAGCAATCAATGGATATGAACTCTGTTTCTGAAACAAATAGGCTGGACTTGTTGAATCCTCAATTGTCTAAAGGGAAGCCAATCTGTTACTATTAAATTCTATAAATAAGGCAGAGATAATAAAAAAAATAAAAACTTTGATATATAGAAGCATTATAAATTTCTTGTGGTGATACAATTTGCGCAGATTTAAACCTGCAATCGGGTCAATCCAGCAAACACCCCGGAAGGCTGTCCCTTAAAAGAAAAAGATTAATAGTATTGCCCACAAGGGAGCATCTAGGATCTTTGTTTGGGAGGTAAGGGTCAGGTTCAATCTAGAATATCGTTAAATAGTTTTTTGTATTGCTAATGTTTAACTCTCACAGGAGACGGGGAAATCTTTACAGGGACTGTGGTTTTGACAGCTCGTTAGTAAGCCTACCACTTGAACTGTCAAATATATACTTTTTTCTATAAGTTTTTTTTTCATATTCTAAATTTTTATACTAGTCAAGACTATTGAAAGTATTTATTGTTAGCTTCAAGAGCAATTAAAATTATTCCCAGTTAAAAAACAAATACATGGAGTTAAATTTTCAAGTCTTGAAAAAAATGAAATCCGTTTAAAAAAAAAATGATATTTAATTAGATAGGGAATTTTTGCGAACCAATTCTTTTTCGACAATATTTATTTTTTAATCTATAAGTGTGGCTTTTGATATCAATATTTGGTGCCTTTCTAAAAAAAAAAATCAAAGATAAGAAAAACATTTTTTTTTGATTTTCAGCTTAAATAATTTTGTTTTCAGGACAAGAATTTACAGCACGTTCTTGGTTATTTGGGTGGCGTTTCTTGGGCTATGCTAGTTGCTCGAACTTGTCAACTCTATCCAAATGCTGCAGCTGCAACCTTGGTCCACAAATTTTCTTAGCATTTCTCATGTGGAAGTGGCCACAGCCCGTCCTGCTAAAGCAGCCGGATAACACAGATTCTAGGTTTCCCTGTCTGGGATCCTAGGGTAAGTCATTGATTATTGTTATAAGTTATTATTATCTTTCTTTTGGAAAAGGTCTCTAGACAGTGTGGGGAAAAATTTAACGGATTTTGATATGTTCAAAATTTCAATTATTTTGGAAATATAACCTCATCTATCATGAAAGGTATTACGAACGAATTTACAAATCCAAAGAATAAAATGGACGGGTTTTGATTCATTTATAGCTCCATTGACAGACTTGTCATGAAAATGGAATGGAACATACAATTAATCTGGAATAAAGTAATCGCAATATTAAATTTTTGGAACCATACAATTAATCTGGAATAAAGTAATCGCAATATTAAAAGTTTTTGGTTCCACATTTAGAAAGCAATTATTATTCAAATTATTATTCGGCTAACTGTAGTCTATTAAATGCACGTAGAAATGAAAAAATAATAACCCAAAACAATCTGCTCTAATCTGCGACAGTTTTTCAAGTTTAATTATTTTTATATTTGTTATATGTTTTTTATTGTTATTTATGTCAATAAAAATATATAAGATCAGGTACATATAGCATCAGGATCAGGTTTGCGCATAAAACAGTTCCCTACCCAATTTTTGTAGATAAAAACAATTTTTATCTCTACAAACACTCTTGAAGTACTATTATTTTCTAGCCATTCTTGCCAATAGCTATTACCTTGACCCTTAGTATGTAAGTTTTAATTTACAAATCATATTTTTTCTAACTAAGAACATATTGTTCTTCAAATGTTTTTTTCAAATTGAAAAATAAAACATTTCCTGGCCTTTCTACTTCTGTTTTATCCTCGGCTATCCACATTATTTACTAATAAGGCTACCTACTTAAGTGAAGCTATTCATTTCGTAAAATTTCTCATGTCTTTACATCTTCATATACCTTTATTGGTCATTTCAGCGGCTTAGTTTCTTTAGATTAGTTTTCAAATATATTCTTTGCACTTAGATCTCTAAAAACCTAAGAAATTTCTGTATTTTCCATAATTTTTTACTTATGACACATTGGCACATATTTTCTTTTGTCTGACACTTTGAAGGAATGGTCACAGAAATTGGAAGAGGGCTAATTCAATTAGAAATTAGAAGTTCTAGTGCCCTTTTCAAGAGTCGAAAATAATGAATTGAGCCTCCTTAATATAACTTAACTCTTCCAGGTTAACTCGGTGACAGGAGTCACGTCATGCCCATAATAACACCAGCCTATCCTCAGCAAAATTCCACATTTAAGGTGACGTTAAGCACTCGCACTGTTATGCAAGAAGCTCTCAGAAAACGCCTTGGCTTTAACGAAAGAAATAATGATGGGGACGACTAGGAATAACGTGGGAGAACTTGTTTTTGAGCCAACATCATCTTTCTTCAAATACAGGTAAGGAAAATTGCCTGAAATGAATATTTTTATCTTTTAAAATGGTTCAAAGACATTTTAAAAGATTGTTGTTGTAGTAGAGGTTACAAACCTAGTTAAGAGTTGACTAGAGTTTATTTTTGATCTGAATTTAAGGATATCATTCCTTGTTTACTTAATTTAGTTTTTCTTCTTTACTTGTCAAAAAAGAGAGAGAAAGGTATTCTTTTACATGATAAGGGTTTATTTCGATATAGCAATTCTTAAAAGAATGTCCTGGCATTAGGATGAAATGGGGGGGGGCTGGTATGCAGTAAACATGAAAACGGAATTAAATATTGACAATCCTGGTGCAAGATTCTTCTTCTCAACTATTTATAAGAACAGTTCAGTTATACCCACGTTTTATGACCAAAGCTCTATTATTCTATGATTCTTCAATCATTGTTTCCGAAAGATGTATTTATTAGATTTTTCAGAGTCACTTGAGTCACTCAGGGTCACTATGTTTTTCAATTTCTAAACTTATAGTCTTTTAAAAAATATTTCAGCAGCATAGATTTTATTTTTTCATAGTTCAAAAAAGTTTTGCATCGAAAATTTGATGTAAATAACAGACAAGTACCAAACCTTGTTTTATTAAAGGTCCAAAAACTTGAGGGTTATGAGGCGGAAATTTGAAAAAGGGGAGGGGGGTAGCAAAAACTGAAAAAAAAACATTATATAGGTAAGTATTGTAGGTGGTTTTTTGGTGCTAAATTTTTTTTTAAGAAATCAGGATTTTGAGGATTCACTGTTTCAATAAACTCATACTTGTATGCCCCCCCTGCGTACGTCCCTGCCCTACCCCCCCCAACCCCCACCCCCCCCCCCCCCCCACCCCCCCCGCCCCATACCAGGAGAAAAATCTCCCCTGAAAACGTGCTGTACTGTATGCTTCAATAATAACCAATGTTAAAATTGGGTTAAGTTCATAACTTTCAGCCCTCCTCCCGGGAAACTTCGGGGGATTAAGTCATTCCTAAAAAAGACATACTAATTAATATTTTCGAACATGCTGAACAAAATGGCTATCTCAAAAATTTTGATCAGGTGGACTTTGGGAAAACAATGAGCGTGGGAGGGGGCCTAGTTGCCCTCCAGTTTTTTGGTCACTTAAAAAAGGGCACTAGAACTTTTAATTTCTATTCCAATGAGCCCTCACACGCTATTTCCTAGGACCATTGGGTCGATACAATCACCCCTGGAAAAAAAAACACGCATCTATGATCTTTCTTCCTGGCAAAAAAATAGGAAAATTTCACATTTTGGCCGATAGGAGGTTGAAACCTCTACAAAAAGGTGCTCTGATACTCTGAAACTGATGCAAGCGTGGGGGGCGTGATTTTCATAAGATTCTTTGGCTTTTAATGGGGTGTTCCCCCTTTTTTTAAAACATAAGACCAGTTTCTCAGGCTCGTCGCCTTTTTATGGGTAATGTTAAACTTAATAAAACCAGTTATATATTTGGAATCCGATATAATAAAGCCCAATCTTTTGATATTATATATTGGTATCAAAATTCCCGGTCTTTTTAAAGTTTCGGTTACCATTGAGCCGCGTCACTTCCTTACTTACAGTTGTTACCAAGAAATGTTTGGAAAAAGGATCAAAATGCATATATTTAAACACATTAACAATAAAAAAAAAAAGTCAATAAATCATTTATAATAAGATGATGAATCAATATTTGCCTTTGTTCACGGCGTTTGAACAGATGGGGATCAGGTTGTCTTCAGCCCTATAAAATAAATAGAATTGTACAAATTTCCATTTCCCTACTTTGAGTGAGATTAACAACCTAAAATTCTGTAATGAAACTACAATTAAAAACTTGTTAAAAAACTGTGTCTAAAACCGACCTAGGAAGCCAAAATCTATTTAACTTGTGTTTCCCCAACAAGCGATACTCTTATAGTGCAGTCAATCCAAAGTTTAAAGCTTATACAAATTGTAATACTTTTGATTTGGTACCATTCGAACCGGAAAAAAAAAACTCTCTACAATATTAAAAAGTTAGCAAAATCGGAAGAGGCAAAATTGACAGTTTTTCGACTTTGTAAAAGCAACTTAATGTGCTCGTATTTGAAAATCGGTAAATAGGTAGGCCTAAATCTGGTATATATATATATATATATAGATATATATCATATATATAATATATATGATATATATATATATATATATATATATATATATATATATATATATAATATATATATATATCTATATATATATATATAATATATATATATATATATCAGATATATCTCATAAATATATATATATATATATCACGAATATGCACTTTATTTTTTGTTTTGAACGCTCATGCTCAGTTCCCCTACCTCCTCCCGCTCATAAATCAAGCATCGATATAATTCTGAAAGCAACCTATAAGGATTTTATAGTAAAGATGTATTTATTAGATTTTCAGAGTCACTTGAGTCACTCAGGGTCACTATGTTTTTCAATTTCTAAACTTATAGTCTTTTAAAAAATATTTCAGCAGCATAGATTTTATTTTTTCATAGTTCAAAAAAGTTTTGCATCGAAAATTTGATGTAAATAACAGACAAGTACCAAACCTTGTTTTTATTAAAGGTCCAAAACTTTGAGATTATGAGGCGGAAATTTGAAAAGGGGAGGGGGTAGCAAAACTGAAAAAAAGCATTATAAAATCCTTATATGCCCCCAGAGCATAACTTTAAACCCTTGCCCTGAGGGTTGGGGGGAGTGTCCTCCTAAAAAAACATATTTTCTATCTGGAAATCAACTACGCTGAACAAAATGGCCTATCTCAAAATTATTATTGGATGTATCTTTGGGGGAATGATGGGCGTCAACAAGTGGGGGGGCTAGTTGCCCTCCAATCACTTTCGACTATTTAAAAGCGTACTAGCCCTTTGAATTTCCAATTGATATGAGCCTGTTTTGAAGTTTTTACGACAACGCCTTCTATAAAAACCTTATATATGCCCCCAGGGCATAACTTAAAACCCTTACCCTGAGGGTTGTGGGGGAGTATCCTCCTCAAAAACATATTTTCTATCTTGAAATCAACTACGCTGAACAAAATGGCTATCTCAAAATTTTGATTAGATGTGTTCGGGGAATGATAGAGTGTGGGGGGGGGGGCTAGTTGCCCTCCAATCCCTTTCGACTATTAAAAAGGGCACTAGCCACTCCAATTTCCAATACAATGAGCCCTTTTTGAAGTTTCTACGACAACTCCTCGATACGAAGTGCCCGGGTATGGAGTAAAACAAAAAAAAAACACATTGTGACCACATCGTTCTTTACTTAGGCAGCGCTAGTGCGCTGCTATGATTGCTATTTACTTAACATTCATTGCTGTGAAGAATTAAAATTAAAATATTCCAGTCAAATCATATAAATGAAATGTCAGTGGAAAATTGGAAGAGGTCATTATGTCGCAAATAAGAACTAATTTTTTCCCCTCTTAAGGGTTAAAAGTTAATGGAAGAGCTACACAAATGGCCATACAGTTTTTTTCAATTTGGGCTGCTTTGTTTTCCATGGTTTTTTTTTCTTGTTCTGCCGTCTTTCGTTTGCTTTTCTTTTTTTATAACTTTAGTTTAAAAATCGCAGATTTCCAGAGAGGCTAGGCCCTCTTGTACCTTCCTCCTCCTTGCGGGTGATTAATGACTTTAAAAACAAGCATTTCATCGAAATGTATCAACTTCGAAATGTCGAACTCCGAAAACGTTCGAAATGTCGCGACTTCAAATGTTTCATTCAAATCCGTATCCAGGATTTTAGTTTGGGGGTGGAGCGAGGATTTGAGGAAATTTTAAAACGGATCAAAAATTAGGTTATATGCAGTTAAATTCCACCATACCTCTTTTACTGAGCTTGAGACCATAAAAAAAATAGTTAGAAAATATGTCAAAATCAGATAAATAGCACTAGGTCAATTTTCCATCCAAATATTCCAGCATTTAGCCAATAAAAATACAAGCTACTATTGATTGGATGTTAGACACCGCCACTACTCTTGATATCAAGCTAAACGACATGGCTAATACAAAATCACGGGTTTTTTAGGGGGGGGGCCATCTATTTTTCTACAAAAATGAGTTAAATCGTCTGATGTCCACTCTTGCTCAACTGATATTTAACTCCAACCATGTATTTTAAGCGATTTCAAAGCGGAAACAAAAATAATAAAATGGATGCTTTGTAAAATAAAAATTCAAGGCATCATCCCAAGTGAAGTCTATTGCTAGACTTCAGCTCCCCCCCCAAGGGCACATCCAGGATATTTTTAGGAGGGAGAGACAAAATAGGTTGATCCGATGAAATTTGCGTTAATTAAGTAAATTACACTACATTAGACTACGTTAGGGGGGGTGTTCCCCCTGGATCCGCCATAAAAAGGCTAGAAAAGTGCAATTAAATGAATTTTTTAGTAACCCCTCTCGAATAAAACGAACCCCTCCTTGAAAAAAAAATCCTGGATATAGCCTTATAAAACTAAACTGTTTAAATACATGTTTGTGTTCAATTTATATACTCTTTGGAATTCCAAATGAAAGAAAAGGGAAAAAAAGCATGATTTCCCTACTTTTTGTCAATATGGATTAAAAATACTGAAAAATAAATCTGGCTCTTCATTTTCTTTGACAATCTATACTTTTTATGATGGGGGGGGGGGGTTTAACAAAAAATCTGTTATGCTCTCATTGCATAGAGTAACAATTTCAGTCTCATTTTCTATGCATTTTTTGTAAGCCGGAAGAGTTGAAACAATGCCTTTTGGAGATTAATAAAAAACAAGTTTTTTTAACTGAAAGTAAGGAGCGACATTAAAACTTTAAAACGAACAGAAATTATTCCGTATATGAAAGGGGCTGTCCCCTCCTCAACGCCTCGCTCTTGACGCTAAGGCTCGTTTATTATTTAAAAAAAATAGAGTTGTGAGAAAGTCAAACTTTAGCTTAAAGAGCGAGGCGTTGAGGAGGAGACAGTCCCTTTCATATACGGAATAATTTCTGTTCGTTTTAAGTTTTAATGTCGCTCCTTACTTTCAGTTAAAAAAAACTTGTTTTTTTTATTTAATTTTTGAATGTTTTTTTGAATAAATGCAGGTTTTCATCTGGCTCAAAGTACATGAATAATTAAAAACACAATTTCATATTAATTTACTTTTATTTGGTTAAATGGCTTTCTCGAAACTTGTTTCATTTTATTTACGAACGTTTTTATTAGTAATTAAATATACGTAACTTACGAATTAACTTACGTAAAGTAAAGAACTTCTATATTTATATATTTTTAATACGTATATTAGGGGGTTCGCCCCCACTAGTCAATACCTTGCTCTTTAAGCGAAAGTTTTAATTTTGTTCAAATTCTTTAAAAATGGCCACTCAATCACAAAGGCCGTTAATTAGAATAAATAGCTCTATGAAAGTACTAAAAAAATCTCCGGCTTAAAGAGTGAGGTATTGACTAGGGAGTGAACCCAATCATATATGTAATATTTTCTGTTCGTTTAAAGTTTTGATTTTGCTGCTGTTGTAGTTGAAAAACTTGTTTTTTTATATTTAATTTCTGATCTTTTTTTAAATAATGTTGGGAAGTCCGGCGTCCCCTTCATAGCAATGTCCCTTCCCCATGAAAACTACCTTCATGGAAAGATCCTTCTACATAACCCCCAAACCCCAAGCACGTACGCAGGAACTTGTTTCGAGGGGGGGGAGGCAATTTGTTTTCGGGGGGGGGGGGCAAATCCTTCAAAACCCATTATTCTGTGAGAAAAATCAGAAAATTATGGGAAAATGAAAAAAAATCGTGAGATTTCGGGGGGGGGGGGTCTGGTCCCGGAGGCCCCCCCCCCCCCCTGCGTACGTCACTATGCCCTACCCCCCCCCCCCCCCCCCCCCCCACACTACCAGGAAAAATTCTCCCTGAAAACGTCTGTACTGTATAGTTCCCAATAACCAATACTATATGTTAACATTGGGTAAAGTTCATAACTTTCAGCCCTCCTCCCGGGAACTTCGGGCGATTAAGTCATCCTAAAAGACATACTTATATTATTTTCGAACATGCTGAAACAAAATGGCTATCTCAAAATTTGATCAGGTGATTTTGGGAAAACAATGAGCGTGGGAGGGGCCTAGTTGCCCTCCATTTTTTGGTCACTTAAAAAGGGCACTAGAACTTTTAATTCCCATTCCAATGAGCCCTCCCACGATATTCTCGGACCATTGGGTCGATACGATCACCCCTGGGAAAAAAAATAAAACACGCACCCGTGATGATCTTTCTTCTGGCAAAAAAATGCAAAATTCCACATTTTTGTAGATAGGAGCTTTCAAACTCTACAGTAGGGTTCTCTGATACGTGGAATATGATTGTGTGATTTTCATTAACAGTCTATAACTTTTAGGGGGTCTTTCCCCTTTTTTTTTTCGAAAATCAGCCAAATTTTTTCAGGCGCGTAACTTTTGATGGCTAGGATTAAACTTGATGAAACTTATATATTTGAAATCAGCATTAGAATCTGATTCTTTTGATGTATCTATTTGTATCAAAATACCGTTTTCTAGAGTTTCGGTTACCATTGAGCCGGGTCCCAATAACCAATACTATATGTTAACAATGGGTAAAGTTCATAACTTTCAGCCCTCCTCCTGGGGGCTTCGAGGGATTAAGTCATCCTAAAAGACATAGTTATAATATTTTTGACCATGCTGAACAAAATGGCTATCTCAAAATTTTGATCGGGTGACTTTGGGCGAAAAAATGAGCGTGGGAGGGGGCCTAGTTGCCCTCCATTTTTTTGGTCACTTAAAAAGAGCACTAGAACTTTTAATTTCCGTTCCAATGAGCCCTCCCACGATATTCTAGGAACACTGGGTCGATACGATCACCCCTGGGAAAAAAAACAAATAAACACGAATCCGTGATCTTTCTTCTGGCAAAAAGTGGAAAATTCCACATTTTTGTAGATAGGAGCTTGAAACCTCTACAGTAGGGTTTTCTGATACGCTGAATATGATGGTGTGATTTTCATTAAGGTTCTAGAACTTTTAGGGGGTCTTTCCCCCTTTTTTATAAAATCTGCCAAATTTTCTCAGGCGCGGAGCTTTTGATAGGTAAAATTAAACTTGATGAAACTTATGTATTTGAAATCAGAATTAAAATCTGATTCTTTTGATGTATCTATTGGTATCAAAATTCTGTTTTTAAGAGTTTCGGTTACCATTTGAGCCGGGTCGCTCCTTACTTACAGTTTCGTTACCACGAACTGTTTGATTAAGACATTAAAATATGTTTTTGACAGAGTGAAGCTTACTTTAAGTAATAAATAATATCCAGCCTTCGCTGTTTCGTTTTGTTAAGACTGTAAGGTTCATTTTTATCATTTGTATCGTAAGTTTTCCTAGGACTAAAGTTTAGATTTACCGAGAGCCTGTAAGGCATGGTAATACTATATACTAAGGCCGTGAATCTAAAAGGTCTCAACTTCATGTGAGAGAGGTGTCCACATGTGTAGAATTTTCATCTTTAATTTATTTTTCAGGATATTACTGCTTTTAACTTAGTTAGTATTTTGAGAAGAGAGACCCGAGTTTTGTTTATATCTTATTTAGAAAAATTGAGTTCCCGCAAGACTTAAACATGTAAAACTATTTCTTCTGTAGCATTTCTTGACCTGCAGTAATTCCAGCCTTTAAATCGTGGAACAAAAATCTATACTGCAGAATGAAAAAACGCGAATAAATTCTTGATTGGCTTGCTGTTAATTATGACATGCTTTTTCTTTGTGACAAAATGATAAACTTTCATTCCTTTTTTAACAAAAAAATCTGTTTATGCTCTCATTGTATAGAGTAACAATTTCAGTCTTCATTTTGTATGCATTTTTTGTAAGCCAGAAGAGTTGAAACAATGCCTTTTGGAGATTAAATAAAAAAAAAAACAAGTTTTTTTAACTAATAGTAAGGAGCGACATTAAATTTTAAAACGAACAGAAATTATTCCGTATATGAAAGGGGCTGTCCCTCCTCAACGCCTTGGCTCTTACGCTAAAGTTTTTTATTGTTTTAAAAAATAAAGTTGTGAGACAGAGTCAAACTTTAGCTTAAAGAGCGAGGCGATCTATCCCTTTGAGGAGGAGACAGTCCTTTCATGTAGGCTACTGAATAATTTTCTGTTCGTTTTAAGTTTTAATGTCACTCCTTACTTTCAGGTAAAAAAAAAACTTTTTTTATTCAATTTCTGAAACATTTTCGAATTGATGCAACTTCGATTTTGGGTCACCGTACATGAATAATTAAAAGGCAATTTGCATATTAATTTTACATTTTTTGCTAAATGGCTTTCTCGAAATTTTGTTCTGACGTAGCTTACGAATTAACTTTAACGTAACGAACTTCTGTATTCGTGTGTTTTTATTACGTATATTAGGTAGTTCGCCCCCTCCTCAATACCTCGCTCTTTACGCTAAAGTTCGAATTTTGTTCGAATCACTAACCCTGAATCACAAAAGCCGGTTATTTAGAATAGATAGCTCTTTTGAAAGTACTAAAAAAAAAAACTTTAGCGTAAAGAGCGAGGTATTGACTAGGGTACGAACCCTCTCATATACGTACTAATTTCTGTTTGTTTTAAGTTTTAATGTTGCTTCTTACTTTCAGTGAAAAAAACTTGTTTTTTTATTTAATTTCTGATTGTTTTTTTAAGTAATGCTGGGAAATTTGGCGCCCCCTTTCATAGAAGTTTTCCTTCCCCCAAGGGAACATCCTCCATGGAAACACCTTCTCCCGTAACCCCTACTAACTCTACCCCCTCCACACCAGAAAAAAATCCCTCCTGAATTTAACTTGGGTGACTTCGGAAAAAAAAAAGTTAGGGAGGGGGCCAAGCTCCCTTGCAATTTTTTGGTCACTTAAAAAGGGCACTAGAACTTTTAATTTCCGTTCGAATGAGCACACTCATAAATACTCTAGGACTACTGGATCGATACAATCATCCCTGGGGCAAAAAACAAAAAACAAATAAACACGCATCCGTGATCTTTCTTCTGAAAAAAAAATACAAAATTCCACATTTTTGTAGATAGAAGCTTGACTCTTGAAACTATAGTAGGGTTCCCTGATACGCTGAATCTGATTGTATGATTTTCATCAAAGTTCTATGACTTTTAGGGGTTGTTTCCCCCTTTTTTTGAAAATACAGAAAATATTCTCAGACTCGTATTTTTTTGATGGGTGAGACTAAACTTGATGAAAGTTATATATTTCAAATGCCATGTATATCTGTTGAGGGGTTAAAACCCAATTTGACAGGAATTTTCTTTAAAACCGTTTTTATTTCTTAACATTTGTTTCTAATTAGATAATATTTTGTTTCTAGGACTTAAGAGATGACAACCTCTTGAAGAACTTGGATCCAAAGTGTGTACGCAGCTTAAATGGCTGTCGGGTCACAGACGAGATCCTCAGATTGGTTCCAAACAAAAGAAACTTTTAGATTGGCTCTCAGGGCAGTTAAATTGTGGGCCAAGAGTGAGTTTTTATTTTACTTTTATACAGCAGACCCAATTTTTGATTTTTAAATTCTATGGTATTCTTGGACTCGGGATTTGCCGTCCAGAAAAAAAAAATGTTTTGGAAACAATCAATGGGATATGAACCTGTTTCTGAAAACACATAGGCTGGCTTTGTTGAATCCCTCAATTGTCTAAAGGGAAGCAATCTGTAAATTCTATAAATACAGGCAGTAAGATGATAAAAATTGATATATAGAAGCCATTATAAACAAAAGAAATGTAAAGAAAGTGGAGAAAGCATTAAAATATGAAACTAAGGAGGTGTGAAGTGGAGGCTATGGATAAAATTGCCGAGGATCTGGAAGATGCAGCTAGACGGCATAATAGTAAAATATTGTACTGGCACGTTAACAAATTGAGAGGTAGTAGTCAATCCAGACTTGGCCAGTTAAAGATAGGAATGGGGTCACAATTAGCGATAAGGAAAAAAACTAAAGAGAGATGGGCCGAACATTTTGAGGATTTGCTAAACCGTGATAGAGTTGCAGGAAAAAATATAGAGGAAAATCAAAAAGTTTGTGATACCTTGGATGTGAAGGAAGATTTGTTTTGTGAGCAGGAATTAGCAACAGTACTAAAAGGATTAAAGAATAATAAGGCTCCAGGTGCTGATAGGGTGGTAAATGAGTTTCTTAAATATGGTGGCTCTGAGGTTAGAAATAAGTTACTGAAGATTATGAATACGATTTTCGAAAAAGGGGAAGTACCTAACGATTTTTAGGAAAACCTTAATTAAGCCACTTTATAAGAAAGGTGATAAAAGTGAGTGTGGTAATTATCGAGGCATAGTCTGGTCTCTGTAGGTAGTAAATTACTTAAGTAATATGATACTTTTTAGACTGAGAGATGCTGTAGACAAAGTTTTAAGAGAGAAGAGCAGTGCGGGTTCAGAAAAGGTAGAGGATGTGTCGACCAAATTTTCACTCTTAGGCTAATAATTGAGAAGCGCCTGAGTTTTCAAACACCTTTGGTCCTCAGTTTTATAGATTATGAGCAAGCGTTCGATTCTGTTGATAGAAGAGCATTAGTAAAGGTTTTATCCTTGTATGGTATACCAGACAAATACATTAAAGTGATTAGTGCTATGTACGAGAATAACACTGCTGCGGTTAAGGTAGGCAATGAGGTTAGCAGCTTGGTTTTGTATTAAATCAGGAGTTAAGCAGGGTTGTGTTCTATCTCCCTTTGTATGGATTATTTTGATGGACTTTGTTTTAAGGAGCACAGGAAAGGCAACGGGAGACCACGGAATCAAATAGGGAGGAAATAGTCTCCTGGACTTGGATTATGCTGATGATTTAAGCGTCCTAGATGAAAGTGTGAGCAAAATGAACGAAGTTTTAGAGGTTTTGCGAGTTCAGGGTGCTACAATTGGTTTGAAAATTAATGTTAGGAAGACTAAGTCACTAAGTCTAAGAATAAGTGAAGATGAAAAGGTGACGTTGGGTAATGAAAAGATTGATTAGGTGGGCAGCTTCACTTACCTTGGTAGTATAAATTAGTGAAGATGTTAAATATAGAATAGCCAAGGCTCAGGGTGTTTTTTCACAGTTAAAAAAAGTCTGGAAGAATAGGAAGATAAGTCTGCAAACCAAGATTAGAATATTAGAAGCTTCAGTGATGACAGTGGTCAAATATGGCTCTGAAGCATGGACGCTCCGAAAAGCGGATGAAGATTTGGTAGATGTTTTCCAGAGAAATTGCTTAAGGATTGTTCTGGGTAACCGGCTGACTAACCGTATTTCAAACAATAGGCTATACGAAAAATGTGGTTTAATACCGCTCTCTAGGGCTATAATGAAAGAAAGGTTGAGGTGGCTAGGGTACGTTGTGCGGATGAAGGATGACAGATTGCCGAAGATTGTCCTTTTCGGCCAACCATCTAGGGCTAAACGGAAAGCAGGTCGTCCCCGTCTGGGGTGGGAGGACGTCATAAAGAAAGACTTAAAGGAAATGGGAACTTCGTGGGCGGGTGTAAAAAGGGAGGCTTTGAATAGATTGGGGTGGAGGAGGAGCGTGCGTAGCTGTGTTGGCCTCAGGTGGCTTGGTGCTGCGGTGAGTTGTTAGTAGTAGTAGTAGTGGTAGTACCACTTGAACTGTCAAAATATATACTTTTTTCTATAAGTTTTTTTTTCATATTCTAAGTTTATACTAGTCAGACTATTTAAAGTGTGTATTGTTAGCTTTTAAGAGCAATTAAAATTATTCCCAGTTAAAAAACAATACATGGAGTTAAATTTCCAAGTCTTGAAAAAATGAACTCCGTCTAAAAAAAAAAAAAATATGATATTTAATTAGATAGGGGGATTTTTGCGAATAATTCTCGACAATATTATTTTTTAATCTATAAGTGTGGCTTTTGATATCAATATTGGTGCCTTTCTAAAAAAAAAAAATCAAAGACAAGTTTGATTTTTCAGCCTTAAATAATTTTGTTTTCAGGACAAGGAATTTACAGCAACGTTCTTGGTTATTTGGGTGGCGTTTCTTGGGCTATGCTAGTTGCTCGAACTTGTCAACTCTATCCCAAATGCTGCAGCTGCAACCTTGGTCCACAAATTTTTCTTAGTATTTTCCATGTGGGAGTGGCCACAGACCCGTCCTGCTAAAGCAGCCGGATAACACAGATCTTGGTTTCCCTGTCTGGGATCCTAGGGTAAGTCATTGATTATTGTTATAAGTTATTATTATCTTTCTTTTGGAATAGGTCTCTAGAAAGTGTGGGGAAAAAATTTAACGGATTTGATATGTTCAAAATTTCAATTATTTCGGAAATATAACCTCAATTATCATGAAAGTTATTTACGAACGAATTTACGAATCCAAAGAATAAAAGGGACAGGTTTCGATTCTTTATAGCTCCATTACAGACTTATCATGAAAATGGAATTGAACCATACAATTAATCTGGACTAAAGTAATCGCAATATTAAAACTTTTGGTTTCATTTTAGAAGTAATTATTATTTATCCTAAAGCAAAAATCGAAACGGCTAACTGTAGTCTATTAAATGCACGTATAAATGAAAAAATAATAACCCAAAACAATCTGCTCTAATCTATGACGGTTTTATTTAAGTTTTATTATTTTTACATTTGTTATATGTTTTTATTGTTATTTATGTCAATAAAAAACATATAAGATCAGGTTACATATAACATCAGGATCAGGTTTGCACATAAAGCAGTCCCTACCAATTTTTTTGTAGAAAACAACTTTTTCTCTGCAACTCGTTGAAGTACAATTATTTTCTAGCCTTGCTTGCCAGTAGCTATTACCTTGACCTCTAGTATGTAAGTTTTAATTTACAAATCATGTTTTTCTAATTAAGAACATATTGTTCTTCAAATGTTTTTTTTCAAATTGAAAAATAAAAAACAATTCCCTTGCCTTTCTACTTCTTTTATCCTCAGCTACCCACCTTATTTACTAATGAAATAAAAAAAAAACAAGTTTTTTAAACTGAAAGTAAGGAGCGACATTAAAACTTAAAACGAACAGAGATTATTCCGTATATGAACAGGGCTGTCTCTCCTCCTCAACGCCTCACTCTTTACGCTAAAGTTTTTCATTGTTTAAAAAAAGAGTCGCGAGAAAGTCAATCTTTAGCGTAAAGAGCGAGGCGTTGAGGAGGGGACAGCCCCTTTCATATTCGGAATAATTTCTGTTCGTTTTAAGTTCTAATGTCGCTTCTTACTTTTCAGTATAAAAAACTTGTTTTTTTATTTCATTTCTGATTCTTTTTTAAACACAAAAAAAAAACTTTAGCGTACTTAACTTACGTAAAGAACTTCTATATTCATATATTTTAATACATATATTAGGGGTTTGCCCCCTAGTCAATACCTTGCTCTCTAAGCTAAAGTTCGAATTTTGTTCCAATTTTTTAAAAATGACCCCTTAATCACAAAGGCCGTTAATTAGAATAAATAGCTCTTATGAAAGTACTAAAAAATCTTTGGCTTAAAGAGTGAGGCATTGACTAGAAGGTGAACCCAATCATATAGCTAATATTTTTTTTTGTTCGTTTAAGTTTTGATGTTGCTCCTTACTTTCAGTTGAAAAACCTGTTTTTTTATATTTAATTTCTGATTTTTTTTTAAAATAATGATGGTAAACGCGGCACCCCCCCTCACAGCAATGTCCCTTCCCCCATGAAAACTTCCTTCACGAAAAGATTCTCCCATATAACCCACCCCCACCCCCAACTACCAGAAATTCCCCTGAAAACATCTGTATACTTCCGAATAACCAATACTATATGTTAACATTGGGTAAAGTTCATAACGTTCAGCCCTCCCCCTGGGGGCTTTGAGGGATTAGGTCATCCTAAAAGACATAGTTATAATATTTTCGACCATGCTGAACAAAATGGCTATCTCAAAATTTTGATCGGGTGACTTTGGGAAAAAAAATGAGCGTGGGAGGGGGCCTAGTTGCCCTCCATTTTTTTGGTCACTTAAATAGGGGCACTAGAATTTTTAATTTCCGTTCCAATGAGCCCTCCCACGATATTCTAGGACCAGTGGATCGATACGATCACCGCTTGGGAAAAAAAACAAATAAACACGCATCCGTGATCTTCTCTTCTGGCAAAAAATGGAAAATTCCACATTTTTGTAGATAGGAGCTTGAAACCTCTACAGTAGGGTCCTCTGATACGCTGGATATGATGGTGTGATTTTCATTAAGGTTCTATAACTTTTAGGGGGTCGTTCTTTTCCCCCTTTTTTTGAAAATCAGCCAAATTTTCTCAGGCACGTAACTTTTGATGGGTAAGATTAAACTTGATGAAATTTATATATTTGAAATCAGAATTAAAATTTGATTCTTTTGATGTATCTATTGGTATCAAAATTTCGTTTTTTAGAGTTTCGGTTACCATTGAGCCGGGGTCGCTCCTTACTTACAGTTCGTTACCACGAACTGTTTGATAAGGCTACCTATTTAAGTGAAGCTATTCATTTGGTAAATTTCTTATATCTTTACATCTTCATATACCTTTATTGGTCATTTCAACGGCTTAGTTTTCTTTATATTAGTTTTTTCAAATATATTCTTGCACTTAGATCTCTAAAAACCTAAGAAATTTCTGTATTTTCTCTAATTTTTTACTTATGACACTTTGACACATATTTCCTTTTTTCTGACCACTTTGAAGGGAAGGTCGAAGAAACTTGGAAGAGGGTTAATTCAATTATAAATTAGAAGTTCTATGTGCCCTTTTCAAGAGTCGAAAAATAATTGGATTGACCTCCTTAATATAACTTAACTCTTCCAGGTTAATCTCGGTGACAGGAGTCACGTCATGCCTATAAATAACACCAGCCTATCCTCAGCAAAATTCAACATTTAACGTGACGTTAGCACTCGCACTGTTATGCAAGAAGCTCTCACAAACGCCTTGGCTTTAACGAAAGACATAATGATGGGACGACCAGGAATAACGTGGGAGAACTTGTTTGAGCCAACCTCATTTTTCTTCAAATACAGGTAAGGAAAATTGCCTGAAATGATTATTTTTTATCTTTAAAATGGTTCAAAGACATTTAAAAGATTGTTGCTGTAGTAGAAGTTACAAACCTAGTTAAGCGTTAACTAGATAAATAAAGACTTACAGTAGCCAAAATTTAAGAGACAGGTATTTAGATAAAACGGCTAAGGACAAATATTTCCGCCTCCTAAGCACCACGCTCTTTACACTAAGGTTTTCGGCACTTAAAAAAAAGCTACTTATTGTCCGAATTAAACGAACCCTTGTGTTTCAGGAGTTGTTTTTTAAAGAATTAGGACAAAATTTAAGCTTTAATGTAATGAGCGAGGTGTTGAATAGGGGACAACCCCCTCATATGTATAATAATTGTTGTTCGTTTTAAGTTTTAATTTTTCTCTTTACTTTCAGTTGAAAACTTGTTTTTTTTTTATTTTATTTATGATTTTTTTTTAAATAACGCCAAGATATCTGGCTCCACCTCCACGGAAAAATTAAAATCCTCGCAGAAGAAAATTTATCCTCCCCTCCCCACCTGAAATATGTAAGAATACTTCCCAATAACAAATACTATGCGTAAACAATGGACAATTTTATAACTTACAGATCTTTCCCCAGGGACTGTGGGGGGAAGGTCATGTTATCTCCAAAGAAAATAATTATTGGATCTTTCAACTATGCTGAACAAAATAGCTGTCTAAAAATTTTATCGGACAATTTTGGGAAAAAAGTGGCGTGGGAGGGGTCTAGTTGGCCTCTTAAAATGGACAATTTTATAACTTACAGATCTTTCCCCAGGGGCTGTGGGGGGAGGGTCATGTTATCTCCAAAGAAATAATTATTGGATCTTTCAACTATGCTGAATAAAAATAGCTGTCTATAAATTTTATCGGACAATTTTGGGAAAAAAGTGGCGTGGGAGGGGTCTAGTTGGCCTCTTAAAAAAAATTTGGTCACTTACAAAAGGCAATAGAATTTTCATATCCGTTAGAGAATGATCCATCTCTCGAAGTATTAGGCACACTGGTTCAATACGATTACCCCTGAAAAAAAAAAACACACATCCGTGATATTTTTTCTGGCAAAAATTCAAAAATTCCACATTTGGCAGATAGAAGCTTGAAACCTTCCCCCTTTTTTCGAAAATCAGATTAATTTTCTCAGGCCTGCAGCTTTTGATGGGTAAGACTGAACTTAACGAAACTTATATATTTAGAATCAGCATAATAAGCCAACTCTTTTGGTATATCTATTGGTATCGAATTTCTGTTTTTTAGAGGTTTCTGTTACTATTAAGCCGGGTCCATCCTTACTTTGATTTCGTAAAAATCAAAGTTCTGTTAGTGGAAAACAAAGTTCTGTTAGCATGTCAGAATTCCAAAGCCGTACCCAGAGGGGGGGGGGGGTAATGGGGGTTTTGACCCCACCCCCCCAGAAATGTTTGTAAAATCCTGTGCAGCCTTGTAAAAAAATGGATATAAACAAATTTTTCTATGCGTAAATCCTTGAGTAAAAACCCCCTCCGAAAAAAAAAATCCTGGTGCGGCCTTGCAGAAGTCCTGCTTTTACAGTCATAATTCTTAGGATTTTCCAAGTTTGGATTTTTTTTTTTTTTTTTTTTTTTTTTTTTTTTTTTTTTTTTTTTTTTTTTTGTTTTTTTACTTAATCTCTCCCTTTAGACAAGCTCTGCTTATTGTGGATACCCTATTGGTATCCACAGCTCAAAAACCCAATGGGCACTACATGTGTTTCCATAGTTTCCCTCTTGCCGGAGAGGGGCTCAAACGGCCTCATATTTTCAAAAATTAACCTTTAGCTACAAGCTTTAGCCTTAAAAATCGTATTAGGCTTAATGTCAGCTGTTAATTGAAACTTATGTCATTATACTGGAGTAATTGAAGGCTCAGTATTAAAGTTATTGTCAATTATGAACAACAGGAAAGCATTCAGTTCACGTGGCTTAACTTAGGGTGCGTGTATAAACTGAAAATTTTATTTATCCCGGAGGACTTTTTAATGCTGAACAATCGAAAATATTACTTGTGTTGTAGTTACATAAATAAAAACGTTCAAGGCTTTATTTTGTTTAGTTAGGCTAACCTTTCTTTGTTTGTTTTTCAAAAGGTCAAAAACAGTTATTTCTGATTGGTTGATGCATTTTTTTTTTCTACTTAATGCCTTATTTTTGATAGTCATCGAACACCATTTTTCTTCCTTTTGAATTTAATGACAAACTTCCTATCATGATTTTCTTCGTTTCTTGTCCAAATCATGAAAGTATATTTTTTTTCTGCGGCCCTTCGGTCTTAATGTTTCATTGTAAGACGACATTGGTTTTTTCTTATAGCTGAAAAAAAAAATCAAGTTTTTTTTAACTGAAAGTAAGGAATGACGTTAAAACTTAAAACGAACAGAAATTATTCCTTATATGAAGGGGACTGTCCCCTCCTTAACGCCTCGCTCTTTACGCTAAATTTTTTTATTGTTTAAAAAAAAAATAGAGCTGTGAGAAAGTCAAACTTTAGCGTAAAGAGCGAGGCGTTAAGGAGGGGACAACCCCTTTCATATAAGGAATAATTTCTGTTCGTTTTAAGTTTTAACGTCGTTCCTTACTTTCAGTTAAAAAAAACTTGTTCTTTATTGAATTTTTAACGTTTTTGAATAAATGCAGGTTTTGATCTTTGCTCACCGTACATGAATAATTAAAACAAAATTTGCATATTAATTTACTTTATTTGGTTAAATGGCTTTCTCGAAAATTGTTTAATTTTATTTACGAACGTTTTTATTAGTAATTAAATATACGTAAACTTACGAATTAACTTACGTAACGAACTTTATATTCATATATTTTTAATACGTATATTAGAGGGTTCGCCCCTAGTCAATACCTTGCTCTTTAAGCTAAAGTTTGAATTTTGTTCCAATTCTTTAAAAATGACCGCTTAATCACAAAGGCCGTTTAGAATAAATAGCTCTTATGAAAGTCTAAAAAATTTGGCTTAAAGAGCAAGGTATTGACTAGGGGGTGAACCCAGTCATATATGTAATATTTTCTGTTCGTTTAAAGTTTTGATGTTGCTGCTGTTGCAGCTGAAAAACTTGTTTTTTTATATTTAATTTCTGATCTTTTTTTTAAATAATGCTGGGAAGTCTGGCGTCATCCTTCATAGTAGTGTCCCTTCCCCCATGAAAACTTCCTTTATGAAAAGATCCTCCCACATAACCCCTGAAACTGGCCCCCCCCCCCCCCCCCCCATTACCAGAAAAAATCTCCCCTGAAAACGTCTGTATACTTCCAATAACCAATACTATGTGTTAACATTGGGTAAAGTTCATAACTTTCAGCCCTCCCCCCGAGAACTTCGGGGTATTAAGTCATCCTAAAAGACATACCTTATAATATTTTCGAACATGCTGAAAAAATGGCTATCTCGAAATTTTGATCGGGTGACTTTGGGAAAAAAATACGCGTGGGAGGGGGCCTAGTTGCCTTCCTTTTTTTTTGTCACTTAAAAAGGGCACTACAACTTTTAATTTCCATTCCAATGAGACCTCCCACGTTATTCTAGGACCACTGGGTCGATACGATCGCCCCTGGAAAAAAAAAGCAATAAAAAAAAGCAAATAAACACGCACCCGTGATCTTTCTTCTGGCAAAAAAAAATGCAAAATTCCACATTTTTGTAGATAGGACCTTGAAACCTCTACAATAGGGTTCTCTGATAAGCTGAATATGATGGTGTGATTTTCATTAAGATTCTATAACTTTTAGGGGTCTTTCCCCCTTTTTATTAAAAATCAGCAAAATTTTCTCAGGCGCGTAACTTTTTGACGGGTAGGACTAAACTTGATGAAATTTATGTATTTGAAATCAGCATGAAAATCTAATTCTTTTTTATGTATCTACTTGTATTGAAATACCGTTTTCTAGAGTTTCGGTTACCATTGAGCCGGGTCGCTCCTTACTTACAGAGTTCTTTACAACTTTAACGCTGTACTGCATATGGTGAAACATGATCTGCATTTTTCGTTTCTGTGGATTAGATTTTGAAATAGTGAACATTCAACTTTATCACCTATAAATGGATAAATCTAAAACGTAATGGAATGGTATATAGTATTTGTACAAAAATTGTAGGCGTAGGCTTGTCGCATATGTCTAAAACATGATCTGCATTTTCTTTTCTTCTTGGATTAGATTTGAAAAGGCATGAGAAAAAAAATGGAAATAGGACATTTCTTAGCAAGCCTTAACTAAGCAATTTTAGATTATTTTCTAAAAAAAAGTTTATACAATATCTGACCTATTAAATGGATAAATCTAAAACTAGTAAATGGAATGGTAATCAAAGTATTTGATCCTATTGGATACAAATTGTAGCAGTAGGCTTGTCGCTCAAAGTAGCGTTTTGTTTCTAAGGGAACAAATAGACCTTAAAATATTTCGGAAAGAAAATATTAATTTAAATTACTAATTTAAATGATAGTAATTTAAATTACTATCAGGAAAGAATAAAGATTTAAATGGTTATTACTAAATTTTTAGGCATTTTCGTGGTGTTTGTAGCAAGCGCCTTAAAACTCAAGACAACCTCCTAAAAAATCAAAATGGGTGGGTCTTATTGAATCTAAGATTTTCGAATCCTGATTCAAAACTTTGACAGAAATTCTTTGTTATCCCTGTTTCACATGTAGTGACAGAGCTTATTTGAACCTCTAGAATTTGAAAAAGTGAGTTATCTTTCCGCTATTCTAAATTTCTCTGTAATTTTGAATTTATTTCTTAGGATAATTCCTAGTGATTATTTAGTAATTCATTTTAGGTATATTGTGGTATTGAACTTTCTGAATACTTGGGCTCGATTGCCGTTTTGGTACTTTTATAGAATGGAACTCAAATAAATCTGAAAGCTTATCGTTGATGCTTTTTTTAAAATGGTCACTTGTATTTTTTTTGTATATAAATAGCAAAAAATTTGACAAAAAGAATAAAGGATGAATGCTAAATTTATTGCCAGTATACTCGTGGTAATTTATTGGACACAAAAAAAATGTTCTTTTTACGTGGTATTTGTTATTTCTTTATATATGTATTTTATGAATTTTTGAAACTTGAGGGTCGTGTTCACTCCCAAATGTCACGAAGCAAAACTTTAATATCCTGAGCTTTCTTGCTTTTAGCCCTTTAACAGGGATCATTACATATTCGTTGTTAAATGCGAAAATTCGCGCGTTTGCGTGCAAACCAAGCGAGACATTAATTAAAATTAATATAATCGTGTGAACCGGCTTTTTTTCAGCTTTTGTTTTTTATGAATATCCATTAATATAATACAATTCTTTGGGTGTTTTCATGTGACAGAACTTTAGATAGAAGAAGATAGTAACTTTAGTAAAAAGTTAATTTTCTTTTCAGGGATTCAGTCACAACAATATGGTTTATTGGCCTCGAATTTGAGAAAGCTGAAAATCTTAGCATAGATCTGAGCTTTTTGATATTCAGAATTTCATTGAATCTAGGTAAGCTATCTCTTTATGTCTGTCATTATTCAACAATTCACCGAACTAGCTCTTAATAACATCTGACTAACATATCTTTTTTATATCCTATCGGTTAATTATAATCCATGATACTTTATAATGGCAAGTTATGGTTAACATCCTTCTTGATTTTAAAAACACTTTTTTTTTACCAAGAAAACATTAATGTTTATCCTTAATGTTTTTTTCTGTTTGATTGCGGCTGATTGTTTTTCTTCGCGTAGGAGGAAAACTATTTGATTATCTTGTCTGCTTGTTTTAAACATTAACCATTACTCTTTTCCTGTGGTTTATACATATTCTGTACATATTTATATGTTCTGTACATATTATTACTGTCTACAGAAATATTCATATCCTACATATTAAGACCATTTTTGGGCAGGTTAAAGACCGTTTAGACCTTTTTTTGCAGGTTACCTATTTGTGAATGTACAGTAATGTACAGTAAGAAAATACAGGATAAAAACTAAAAAATAATAATGGACAGCATTGTCAAACCACCCACACATTATCATACCTGAAAAAGATTTTGAATAATCAAACTTATTTTGATGATATTTCTTTGCTTTGACTATATGCTGTTGTTTATATTTTACTCGTGAAAAGCCCACTTCGCTGTCGCCTCCCTATGCTCTTCAGATAAAAACAACACTTGTGCTGCAGTTATTCTCAGCTAAGATTGTGTGGTTAACCATAAAAAGGGATAGGGAATGATTTTTATTGGGTCAAATGGCATAATTGTCGAAAAAATTACGAAAAAACTGAAGAAAGAACTGCTTAAAACACAAGTCTCCTTTAATTGTGATTTCATTGGGGCCCTTTTAAAAAAAAAAATAATGAACTTCTTAAAATGCTTCCAGGACGTGAATATTATGTATTGTTTAGAATTAGAAACACAGTAGATTTTATACAAAAAACAGATAGTGATAAAACTGCAAATGGTGGATTTTATTCTCTGGCTTCTCTTGTAAAAAGCATATATCCTTTGTAAGAGGCTTACGGACAGGAGGAGAAGCAGATAAAAAGTAATTATTCAAAGTACTTCACCTACTCTGGCTCATGGACTACAGAAAATTTGTCAGGTTCATGTTTGCAAAGATCAAACTGCGTATAAAATGGCTGATGAAGGTTAAAATCCTCCTTAACGAAAAGCCCATGTCAATATGCGGGGTGTCATTTGTCAGGTGATCATGTTGGCAAAGTCAACTAGGGGCAACCAGGACATATATAAATGGCTGATGATGTTCTCGAACTTGTTGAAAAATTTTTACAAATCCTTATGGTAGGTGTACCTGATGTCATTGCGTGGTCTGCCTTTACAATGTCAATCTTTTGTTTCCCGATTTAATAATTTAGTTGGGGTTCTGCCGTCAACTACATTGCTCATTTGTTTTAAGCTCTAACGATCATGAACTTATTTTTACACGAGTCGTGTTTTTTATTTTCCTTCTAACTTCGATGTATGTCCAAGGTTGGTCTCATGGTCATGATCGTTTGGGGTCTTTCACTAGCTAATAATGACTTTTTAACAGTCCATGGTAGCATACTTTCATGCTTTTCTAAATTTTTTCTGGAGTGCGTATCTTCTGGTAATGACAAAGCATCCTTCTTCTTCTTCCTTGTTTGCAATCTAATGGAGACGGTTTCAGATAATCTTATCATCGGAATCGAATTCCCGGCCTCTTAACAGGTTGTATACAGCTTCCTATTTTAAAACTGCGCTTTATTTCTATCTCCTTTAATTTTAACCAAATCAAAAGGTGGTGCTACAGACACCTCTTCTAAATTTTGTGTTTTTACTCAGTCTTAGGGGAATTTTTGTCCAAGACCATGAACCCTGAAAGCCAGGGAGTTAAACGAATGGTCACTTTCAAATTATAAATTAAAATCTCCAAGAATATTTTTTCCATTTTTAATTTGTAATTGAAGTTTTTTACCTTCCAGAAAGTGCCCATTTTATTTTATTATCATTTGTTTGTTACAGTGCATATATCCGCTGCTCAGCAACAGAAATTCAAAGAAGGGATGAAAAAAATAGATGCGAAATATGTGAAGAGGAAAGAGTTGGTGAAGTATCTACCCATATCCGTGCTACAAAGGCATAATAAAAAACTGGTAGGTACTCAATTAGTTTAGTACTGTCTAATTAGTATAGACAAGCTACAACACTTCTGACTTCATAATTCTGCTTTTTTGAGCTAGATAAAATTTGGTTTTTTAAAATTTATTTTGGGAAAGTAGGCTGGGAATTACTAAGCTGTAATATTCACTTAGTGCTAACTAGTTCGAACGAGGAAAATAAGCGTCTAACGTGCAATAATTTTTCTAAGGTACAACTATAAGCTTGTTTTCGTTTATTTATAATTCTCATTAGCCAAAAGAAATGCTTCTGTTAGCAATATTTTATCTCAGTAATTCGATATAGGCAGATTTTCTAAATATTTTCCTTATCAATGCGCATAGATAGACTGCATCAGTATCAAAAAATACGTCAAGTGTAATTTATATTTGTGGATATTCTGCTTCTTTTAAAATCTTAGATGGTGTCTATAATGCAGTTAAAAAAAAGTTTTTTCAATTAAAGTAAGAGCAACATTAAAACTTATAACGAACAGAAATTATTACTTATAGGGGGGATTTGGTTGCCCCCTCCTCAGTACCTTGCTCTTTACGCTAAAGTTTGAATTTTTGTTCTAATTATTTGAGAATGACTCCTCATACATAAGCACCGTTTAATTAGAATAATAAAACTTTTTACAAATTTGAGAACACTTTAGCGGAAATAGCAAGGTATTGAAGAGGGGGGCAACTCTTTCATATACGCAATAATTACTATTTTTTCAAGTTTTAATGTTGCTCCCTAGTTTCAGCTGAGAAAACGTGTTTTTTTGTTTAATTTTTGATAGTCTTTTAATTAACGCTGGGAAATCCAGATCTCCCTCCCATGGAAAATCCCCTTTCCCTGCGAAAACTCCTCTACGGAAATATCTTCCCATGTAAGAACCCCCTCCAGGAACCTGCCCCTCCCCTAAGAAGATATCTTTATATTTCCCAATAGCCAATATTATATGTAAGCAATGGGAAAAGTTCATAACTTGTAGTCCTTCCCCAAGGGGCTTTGGGGGGTCAAGTCATCCTCAAAGACATAGTTATTAAATCTTCAACCATGCTGAATAAAATGGCCATCTCAAAATTTTGATCGGATAATTTTGGGTAAAAGAGTGTGGTGGGGGGGGGGGGCTGGCTGCCCTCCGGTGGTCACTATTTTTGGTCACTTGAAAAAGGCACTAGAACTTTTGATTTTAGATCAATTAAGCCCTCTCCCGATCATCTAGTATCACTGGTTCGATAGAATCATCCCGGTGGGGAATAGAAAAAAAAAAAAAATAAACACGCATCGCCAGGTATCTCACATCCGAAAAGATTGTAAAATAGCTCTAAATAGTTCAATAAGCTTTTTTATATGGTTAACGATATATTTTTTTTTTTTTTTCAAAATTCTTTTTGTGACTTATCCATTTTGTTTATCCATAAAATATTTTAATAGTTATATTGAACACCGTTGTTGAGAAAAAAAAAGAAGAAAACTAATGATGATGGAAGCATATCACGAACTGTTACACACATACAAAATCAATTATCAAAATTGTTTTATCAATAGTGAGCTTTCATTATTATTATTGTTCCTTTTTAATAGGTATATTTAATCTTTTGCAGGCGGTATCTTCCTCCACATCGACCATTAGTTCAACTGGGGATATTCATCATAGAGAGTCAGCAACAACTCTAACCTCTGGAAAACTCCCAGCTGTAAGTTATTTTCTTTTCTTTTTTAGTAGAAGCGTGGTGGGTCTTTGTTTTGCAGGGTACTGGCAATAGACCTTCAATTTGGTGAGATATAAGGTAATTGACCGTTTGTTATCGTGTGAAGGAATTGAGTATGGAGAATCAGTTTGTGTTGAATAGACTAACTAGCCATGCAGTTGGCAGTTCTTTAATTTCCAACAAGGTTCTAGGAACTTTAAACCTTGTCTGAAAAATTTCTCATCAAGTAGCTAACAGCAAATGTCAAATATGTCATTTGTGTAGGCCTACTTGAATTCAGATTCAAAAGCGGATTGACATAGTATTGGGTATAATCCATTTAGAGAAACAAAGATTTCTCTGTTTGTGTTGTTATGGAAGCCCAGTTCGGGTCTTAAATCTTTTACTAGTCAAGTAGACGGGCAATACTTAGCCATTTCTGCCAATTCTTATTTGTCTCTAGTAAAAATACATGCAAACTTAATAAATCTACAAGTCTTGTTAAAAAAGTCTAACAGAAAAAAAACATAGCTGATTCCTAAAAATTCAAACCCTTTGATTCCAGAACAAAACAGAAATGCTTTAACTTAATAAAAGATATAAATTATCGTGAAAAATTTGTTAATAAACAATCTTCCAATAGGGCTTTTCCTATTAAGGATATGGCTGTAAAGTCTTTTGATCATGATTTCTGTCTTTCAAAGGTTGGTTTGGCTGATAAGTTTAATAAAAAAAATAGTGGTTATGGTCCTTTGTTTTGATTTCTCACTTTGTCTTGTCATAACAGACCACTTCGGCTTTAGATATTTTATTCAAAAAATTCTAATTTATTTCTACTGACTAAAACAAGAGGTTAAATTTGAAATTTTTCCGCTCGTGATGTAGAAAATCCAGTTTTGTCAAACATTTTTGGTCTTCCCAACTCTCATAAAGTAAATACACCTTTGCATATGTGACTAGTCATGGAAGAACTAGTAGACATGTCAATTTTTCTTTTTAACGCATTTTGAAGAAAAAATACAACGCGTTCTTTAGTTTTGGGCTAAACCATACTTTACAGTAAAAGCCCGGAAATTGGAGGGTATTATTTTCACCTTAATAACTGGAATTTGTCACGATGAAGTAATTACTGTTATTATAAGTCGACTCACCAAGCTAAGTGAAGGCTCTGGCCACTAAAGTCCATTGCCTCTACATATCAGAAACTGTATTAAATTCTTCTAACTAGTGTTTAATCCAGACCTGACCCTGTTCTTTTAGAAGCCTTTCGAGTTCCACAAGAATCTCACATTTTGGGCAATCAATTCTTCCTGTTTCGTTGAAATTGATTCTTCGTCTTTTTCGTTTCTTCTTTAATCTTTCCTTCTTTTTATAAAGACAGTTAGAATTTCTTAGTTATTAAGTAAATTACACTACTTTAGACTACGTTAGAGGGGGCACCCCCTCGCCCCCTTGGACCCACCACCGGGTTTTACCACTGGTATCTTATATACAGAACTTCTTTATTGGAATTTAAGTTTGTCCAAGTCTTTTCAAAGCGAAGGGGAGGGGCATTCTCATCCACTATTCCCAACTCTAGTAGACATGGTTTTCATGTTTATTATATTTGTTATTCAAAGTGTCTTTAATTATCAATTACTTTTTATTTTCAGAATGTTTAGCGACCTCTGAAAGACATTGGGTAGTTTATTTATTTATGTATGTAAATGTAATTTTCTTTCCTTTTTTTTTAGGGTGATGCTAAGATAAGAAAGCGATCATCTGATGCCAGCTTTCCATCTTTGACGGCCAAGCGAGAGAGAAATGATAGCACTATAAGTGTTCCAGTGTTTTTAAGTTGGTGACCTCCTTTAGTTGACAACTCCGACTATATCTTTTTATTGCTATTTTCTGAATTTGAAATTGCCTTTTATTATAAATATTTTTGTTTTTCCATAGTTTTAATGCCTTATTTCTTTATTGTTTTGACAAATATAACCTTTTCAAGTTCTCTTTTCTTTATTTTGATTGAGATAGGAAGCTGAAAATTGACCATGATTGTCTTTCTAGGCCCAAAACTACACCTCATTAGTGTGGTCCAGATGTAGTGCTGTACGACCCTCTCAATCAGCAAAATAATTCATTTGCTTTTTATTTTAGAAGAGTTTACATGTATGTTTACAGGATTCCAATCGAGAAGGGCCCACCTATTATTTTTTTTTTTGGGAGGGGGGGGGGGGGGGGGTGGGAAGGGTTCTCTGTTGAACTATTAAATGGTATTTCCCTATGTATTATATGATCAAACAAGGTGAATGGATCCCCCTACCTTTTCTGCTTACATTACCGCATTTCGCATACTCTCAGCTCAAGAATCTCTTGGTCATTGTCCTGATATTGCCAAATCTTGGTCATTATGGGTCATGTAATTGTCGTCAATGTCTTTTTCTTTATTTCTGGAAGGTTTTTTAATCCAAGCGAGGTGAATTTATATTCACGGACATTTTAAAACTGTATTTTTTACTTACTGAATGAATTCCTTAGGAATAGCAGGAATAAATATGGAACATTAATGAAGAATAGTAGAGCAAAATTCATTAATTTATTCTGAATTATAAGTTCAGCCATATTGTTTCTGCAACCCAAATTCTGATGGTTGAAAGAAGGCAGGATAACCACTGGGACAGTTGATACGTTCCTGGATGAAGATGCGTTTTTGATTGAAGACAAAACAACCCAACTTGACTTGGACTTTATTGAACAAAAATGCGATACATAAATTTTATACAAACAAGACTCGTTATTTAACATTCTATAAAATAGGTTGTTTTTTTTATAATAAAATCTGTTTAATTTTTTACTATGATATAAATTTCTAACTAACTAAGATAATACCAGCAAATGAATTTCTCAACAGCAAAATAATTGCTGTCAAAATCTGTTTAACTAGGATAATACCAGCAAATGAATATAGAAATTCAGAATGCATAAAAAGCTTGAAATATCTTAGAACTGAACAAATAATTTTTTTTGATCTGAATTTAAGGATAACATTCCTTGTTTACTTCAATTTTTCAATTTCTATGTTTTTCAATTTCTAAACTTATAGTCTTTTAAAAAGTATTTCAGCAGCATAGATTTTATTTTTTCATAGTTCATATAAGTTTTGCATCGAAAATTTGATGTAAGTAACAGACAAGTACCAAACCGTGTTTTTATGAGGTGGAATTTTGAAAAGGGGAGGGGGTAGCAAAAACTGAAAATAAAGCATTATATAGATAGGTATGTAGGTGTTTTTTTTTCTAAGAATTCAGGATTTTGAGGATTCATGTTTCAAGAAGCTCATCCTTGTATGCTTGCCTCATATAATATATATCTAGGCTATTGAAATAGCATAGCCATAATATCTAATGAACAACTAGGGGCAAGCTAACAGGAGGTAAAACTTTCGAAATTTGATTAGGAAAAGTTACGGCAAAATGTTTAGAGATCGCATGTTTTGGAAGATGAGATTACCGAATACGTACTATCTCGTTTACACTGACTTAGCTTTCAAAAGGCCAGTGTTGGTTTTGAATTGCTTACAGCTTATGAGATAAACTCGTATAATACTTTTCTTGTTCTCAAAGTTCTATCTAAAAAGTATCTTTTCTAACTTGAAAGTCTAAGGCCTTTTTAGACCTTGCTGCATATCCAAATATTTCGTTCAATAATCAAAACAAATAGATGTATTTTCATATTATTGACTTTAAATGTCTTCACTAATTGGGTGATATAGAACTACCAATTATCTTATTTTATGAATAATAATGACTTCGTTTTATCCATCCGGAGTAAATTCTATCTTTCAAAAATACGTGTTAATATATATTAATTATCCGCATGTCTATAAGACTAATAGTATGCGAACTATAAGGAAAATATTTCTGAAATAAAAATAGCATGACTGTAGCATGGGAAACATGTAAAGATTCCGCCTCCCTCCTGGCTAAAAATCTTCAGCTAAGAATACAGAAGTCCTTTTAATGAACATGCTCAAATGGTATTATTTCAACAAACTAACAGTCAAAACAAATCTAATGTAATACATTTCCTGTGATAAAATGATAGATCATTATTCGCCTCTGTTCACAGTTAGAACAGAATGGGGCATATTGTCTACAGCTCTGTAAAGAAGTAAAATTATACAGATTTTCCAACAAACCATTTCAATAATATTCACCTAAATTTCTACCACCCAAATTTCTATAATGAAACTGTTATTGCAAATTGTTAAAAGCTGTGGCTAAAACTAAAATAGCAAGCCAGAATCAATTGCAATTCCCGAATTTAATTTAACAGGATTTCCCGATAAGAGACACTCAAAAGCCACAAATGTTTTATAGACAAAGAAGTATGGGGCGATTAATTTAAATTTCTTTTCAATTAAAATATAAAAACAGCAAATTGAGAAGAACAAACTGAAATTAGGCGAAATTTTTTACTTACAAATTAAAGGCTAAATTGACAACTGAATTAAAATTAACAACTGAAAGTGAAAAAAAAACTACTTACAATGCCATATCCAAGGGAAGGGGTAGGTATTTTAGCCCCCCTCCACCGAAATGTTTATCCAAATTTTAAAAATCAAAAAAAAAATGAATAAACAAATTTTTGATGTTTGTTAAGGTTTTTTTGTAAAAAACAAACGAACAAAATCCCTTGGTGAAACAACCCCCGAAAAAAATCTAAATATTGCTCAGGCTATTTATCTATTGAAAATCTTTTAACTTAATTGAATATGAAGTGAAGTTCTACACAATGAACACTATCTGCTTGCGTGTCAGCCATTTTTTCCGTTTTTTTTTTTTTTTTTTTTTTTTCTCCGATTCCTAACTGTGCCTCATAACCATTAAGTTTACTGACTTCTAGCAAAACAAGTTTTGAGAATACGCTGGCCAAATGCAAAAAAGAAACAATTTTACATTTCCTAAAACCGTAGAAAGCTTCACTTTTTTTGTATCATAGCTCTGATGAGTAATCATTAAAGCGAAAAATAATGAACTGCCGATAATATGATTTAATGATTAATAAATTAGCTGGTTTTAATCCATCTGGGGGTACGTTCTATCTTTAAGATTAAAATGCATTAATACAATGTAATTATCCTCATGTCTATAAGACTGATCAAGCGTAAAATATAAGGAGTATAAGCTTCTTATTGTTCTAATTAAACGACTCCTGTGTTTCAAGGGTCTTTCTTAAGGAATTGAGACAAAATTCAAACTTTAGCGTAAAGAGCAAGGTGTTGAGGAGGAGCAACCCCCTTCATATACGTAGTAATTTCTTTTCGTTTTAAGATTTAATGCTGATCCTTACTTTCAGTTGAAAAAACTTGTGTTTATATTTATTTTATTTCTGACCATTTTAAAGTAATTCCAGGAAATCTGGCCTTGCCTCCATGGAGAAATACCTCTCCCAACATAAAAACAAGAAAACAATCTTTCCAGTGAGAAGATGTTGAATAGTTTGGAAAAAAAAAGCTAAACTCTCTTGATCCAATGTCTCGCAAAGTTGATAATTTATTAAATGATTTTTAAAGCCTGCAGGCTTTAAAATCTTTGACCAGAAAGACTTGTAGCCATGGCTACACAAACCAAACACATATAACCAAACACAATATAATTAATGAATTTAATTTAACAGAAAGAAAGCGTCCCGGCCTATTGTGATCAGTTTATTATTGACAGATCTCATATTCGCGATCCTTAATTTGTTTCAGAATTCGATATACAGCGATATCAAGTTCCCATATAGCGATATCAAACAAGAAGTAAGGAGCGACCCGGCTCAATAGTGACCAAAACTCTAAAAAAAACGGAATTTTGATACCAATAGATATATCAAAAGCATTGAATTTTTATGCTGGTTTCAAATATATAAGTTTCATTAAGTTTAGTCTTACTCATCAACGGTTCAAGCTAAAATTTCTATCTGCAAAAATGTGGAATAGAACCTTAATGTGTAATCACACCATTTTTGCCAGAGGAAAGATAAATCTGCAAAAAATGTGGAATTTTGTGTTTTTTCCTAAAGGGATAAATCCAGTGGTCGTAAAAACCCAGTGGTCCTAGAATATCGTGAGAGGACTCATTTGAACGGAAATTAAAAGTTCTAGTGCCAATTTTAAGTGACTAAAAATATTTGAGGGCAACTAGGCCTCTTCCTCTACCCCCTTTTCCCCAAACTCGTCCGATTAAAATTTTGAGATAGCCAGTTTGTTCATCTCAGTTGAAATGCCTAATAGCTATGCCTTTTGGATATAACATGACAGCCCCAGGGGAAAGGTCTTTAAGTGATAAGGTTACAAATTGTTTACGCATAGTATTTGTTATTGGGAAGTATGCATACATTTTAGGGTGGGAGGACGAATTTCCTGGTGGTTTTTTTTTTCGCGGGGGATTTTTCCATTGGAAGGGAAGTTATGGGGGGATGAACTTGAAGAGGAAATTACACACTGATAGAATTGGCCTGAATTCCTATAAAAAAAATCTTTTTATATTTCTTGTTCTCTCTTTCCCTTCTCAATTTCAAGAGTGGAGTTCTTAAGGGTAATTGTCCTGGGTAAATTTTCACCGGAATTGAACTGTCTAGAGGATGTATCCGTGGGGAGGGTATTTTTCCGTCAAGGTTGGGCCAGACTTCCTAGGGTAACTGAAGAAACGGTTAAAAATTAAGTAAAAAAAACAAGTTTTTTCAACCGATAGTAAGGAGCAACATTAATGTTTAAAACGAAAAGAAATTATCACGTATACGAAAGGGGGTTGCCTCCTCCTCAACACATTGCTCTTTACACTAAAGTTTGAATTGTGTCCCAATTCTTTAAGAACGACTCCTGAAACACAAAGGTCGTTTAAGTGACGATAAGAAGCCTTTTTTTCAAAAGTGCTAACAACTTTAGGGTAAACAGCCAGGTACTGAGGAGGAGGCAACCCCCCTTCATATATGTAATAATTTATGTTCGTCTCAGGTATTAATGTTGCTCCTTGCTTTCAGTTGAAAAAAACTTTTTTTTGTTTAATAGCGTCTAGAAACGTGAAAGCAAGACATAAAATAATTTTATATAGGAATACCGGCAATATCCCCCACAGTAAAATTTCCCCTGAAACTTTCACACCTGAAAACTTCCCTAAACATGGAAAATTTCCTCATGGAGAAAGTCCCCAGCCGAAAATGCCCCCCCCCCCTCACTCAAAATTGAATGTATGCTTTCCAATAACAAATACTACGCTGAAACAATGGATAAATTTCATCACTTAGGAACCTCATCCCTGGGTCCTGAGGGAGGGGGGGGGGGGTCATGTTATATCTTAAGGCAGAGTTATTGGGACTTTCAACTATGAAGAAGAAAATGACAATCTTAAAATTTTGATCGGACGATTTTGGGAAAAAAGGGGCGGATACGGGGGCCTAGTTGCACTCGAATCTTTTTCGTCTCTTAAAAAGTCACTAAATCTTTTAATTTCTGTTTGAATCTACTCTCTCCCAATAATCTAGGACCACTGGATCGATACGATCACTCCTGGGGGGAAAAACAGATAAACACGCATCTATGATCTTTCTTCTGGCAAAAAATAGAAAATTTCACATTTTTGCAGACAGGAGGTTGAAACATCTAAAAAAAGTGCTCTGATACTCTGAATCTGATGGAATGATTTTCATTAAGATTATTTGGGTTTTATGGGGTGTTTCCCCCTTTTTTTTAAATATAAGACCAATTTTCTCAGGCTCGTCGCCTTTGATGGGTAATGTTAAACTTAATAAAACTTATATATTTGGGATCCGCATAATAAGCCAATTCTTTTGATTTGTCTATTGGTATCAAAATTCCGTCTTTTTAAGTTTCGCTTACTATTGAGCCGCGTCACTCCTTACTTACAGTTTGTTACCAATAATTGTTTGAAAACTGATCGAAATGCATATATTTAAACAAACTAACAATAAAAAAAAAATATTAAAAAAATCTTCTATAATAAGATGATGAATCAATATTTGCCTTTGTTCACGGCTTGAACAGATTGGGGATCAGGTTGTCTTCAGCCCTATAAAAGAAATAGAATTGTAAAAATTTCCATTTCCTTACTTTGTTTAAGATTAACAACCTAAAATTCTATAATGAAACTACAATTAAAACTTGTTAAAAAACTGTGTCTAAAACCGACCTAGGAAGCCAAAATCTATATAACTTGTGTTTCCCCAACAAGCGATACTCTTATAGTACAGTCAATCCAAGGCTTAACCACAAAAATTGTAATACTTTTGATTTTGGTACCATTCGAACCGGAAAAAAAAATTCTCTACAATATTAAAAAGTTAGGCAAAATTGACAGTTTTTCGACTTTGTAAAAACAACTTGATGTGCTCGTATAGGAAATCGGTAATAGGTAAATCTGGCAATATATAAAACACGAATATGCAATTTGTTTTTTGTTTTGAACACTCAGGCTCAGTTCCCCTACCTCCTCCCGCTCATAAATCAAGCATCGATATAAGTCTGAGAGCAACCTTACGCAAAGTCGAGTTCATACAGGAAAAATTGGACTGCTAATGCAGAAAAAAAATTCGTGTTCATGCCAGTTTACCAACAACAAAAACAACCCCCCTCCCTTCCACCCAAAACCTCACCACTCCGAATTTTTAGAATCCAATATGTAACTTTTTACAATTAGCTAAATCACTGGTTTTTATTTGAACAAAAATCACAGATAATTTGAAATTGTCTGGCTATAAGACACAAGTACCGATTTTTTTGTAAGCATTGATTAGCCCAGGGACGTTATTTTTCGGTACTTGCATGATTTAGGTTAATCCTATTAACCCACTACCACTCAAAAACTGAAGTTAGGTTAATACTAATAAAATATACCCAAGTATCAACAAATAATACTTTAGAAACAAATTTGGGCTATATATTTGCACATTAGGTGGGGGAAGTGGGGGTAAAGTACAGCGGCTCTCTATGCAAAATGTGTTAGCTAGAATTAATCTGTTTATTATGAAAGAGAAATTGTTTTCTGACTTCATACTGTCCAAATACTTTTTCCCCTATCCCCACTAATTGGCAAATATATTTCCCAAACTATATATTTCCCATCTATTCTATCACTTCTCTTTGTGTTTTCTCGCACTAAGGTGAAAGGAAGCTATACTTCAAGCTATACTTCAATAGAAATTATGTTTATTTTGGTACTTGTCAATAAGCTGGTACACACGCGAGAAGTCAAGTTTGGTTAATGCCAATGAAATAAAACAAAATATGATGAAAATATAATAGTTTATAAACAAATCTGGGCTAAATATTTGCATATTAGGGGGATGAGGGGGGAAGCATAGCATATATTAAATACGTAACCTAACCTAACCTAGGTACCTTTTCGCACCTAACCCCCCCCCCTAAAAAAAGTTTAAATATTGTAAACGCACAATGACAAACCACGCTTTGCGATCCGATTCTCTATTGACTGATACCCGTTGGACTAGTTTCCTTGAGCATATATCTTGCGTATGTACCAGCTAATTGACAAGTACTTTTATTTTATACAGTTTACTTTTATACGGCCATATTTAAAATGTTTTGGGGGAGGGAAGGAGGTAGAATTTTTCGGGGGGTGGGTATGTTTACGAAAAAAAAAAAAAAATAAATCCAAAACACTCATAATTTGTTTATAGGCCTATACATTTTCCTTGCCTTTTTCACATGTAAAACTTAACTATGGGGAGGAGGGTTCAAAACCCAATAACCCGTCTCCTCTAGATATGGCATTGAGATTTTCTTTGGCAAAACATCAACAAGAAGAAAACAGAAGGAAATAATCTATGTGGCAAATATTACTGAAAAGTACTCATGAGAGTGAACAAACTATTCATCTTGAAACAAAATTTATTCAAACAACCCCCCCCCCCTTTCATAAGAAAGTACAGATTGTCAAAGAAAATGAAGAGCCAGATTTATTTTTCAGTATTTTTAATCCATATTGACAAAAAGAAGAGAAATCATGCTTTTTTTTTCCCTTTTCTTTCATTTGGAATTCCAAAGAGTATATAATTGAACACAATACGTATTTAAACCGTTTAGTTTTATAAGGCTATATCCAGGATTTTTTTTTCAAGGAAGGGGTTCGTTTTATTCGAGAGGGGTTACTAAAAAATTCATTTAATTGCACTTTTTAGCCTTTTTATGATTAGAGTTTAACCTGCGGGAAAGGATGGGGGGGGGGCAGTGGAGGATCCAGGGAGAACACCCCCCCACCCCTAACGGAGTCTAATGTAGTGTAATTTACTTAATTAACGCAAATTTAAGTTAATTAAACTTACTCCTAACGCAAGTTCATCGGATCAACCTATTTTGCTTCCCCTCTCCTAAAAAAATCCTGGATCCGCCCTTGGGGGGGGGGGAGAGATGAAGACTAGCAATAGACTTCAGTTGGGATGATGCCTTGAATTTTTATTTTACAAAGCATCCATTTTATTATTTTGTTTCCGCTTTAAAATCGCTTAAAATACATGTTTCCTATTGGTTTCATTAAGCGCAAATGAGTCTGCATGCTATTATTTGAGTAGAAGGGGGATGACCTCCCAGTTCACGCGTGGAATAATTTCTGTTCATTTTTAGTTGGAGTTAAATATCAGTTGAGCAGGAGTGGACATCAGACGATTTAACTCATCTTTCTAGATGGCAAAAAACCCGTGTTTTTGTATTAAGCCATACTGTTTAGCTTGATATCAAAGAGTAGTGGGCGTGTCTAACATCAATCAATAGTATTCTGTATTCTTATTGGCTAAATGCTGGAATATTTGGGTGGAAAATTGGCCTATGGCTATTATCTGATTTCGACATATTTCCTAACTATTTTTTTATGGTCTCAAGCTCAGTAACAGAGATATGGTAATTTCTGTTTTTGGTTTGGGAAAAAAAAAGAAATGAGGCCAAGGCCATATCCAAGAGGTTAACCTTCCTATCCCCCGAAATTTTGGTCCAACTCTGGAAAATGTAACAAAACTGCATATAACAAAATTTTTGAGCCGTTTTAAAATTTCCTAAAATCCTACTCCACCCCAAACTAAAATCCTGGATACAGATTTGAATGAGACATTCGACGTTCGACATTTCGAACATTTCGAACGTTTTCGAAGTTCGACATTTTGAAGTTGAGACATTTCGATGAAATGCTTGTTTTAAAGTCATTTATCATCCCGCAAGGAGGAGGAAGGTACAAGAGGGCCAAGCCCCTCTGGAAATATGCATTTTTAAAACTAATTATAAGAAAAGCAAACGAAAGACGGCAGAAGAAGAAAAAAACATGGAAAACAAGAGCAAATTGAAAAAAATTGTATGGCCCATCGTAGGCCTTCCATTAAGTTTTAACCCTTAAGAGGGGAAAAATTAGTTTTTTATTTGTGACATAATGATGGGAGGGCGGGGGTTAGTTGAGTTTCCGTGTGAAGATCTTTCCATGGAAGCATTTTTCAGGGGGGAGGGACATTGCTATGAAGGGGGCACCGGATTTCCCAGCATTATTTAAAAAAAACGATCAGAAATCAAATAATAAAAAAAAATCAACTGAAAGTAAGGAGCAAGATTAAAACTTATAACGAACAGAAATTATTGAAAATAAAATGAAAGAGGGTCAATTTGACAACTGGGTAGTTAAGTTTTAAATTTTGTTTTTCTTTCGCTATTCTGTTATTATTTTTTTAATGTCTGAATATATAAGGGATTTAAGTTCGAGGGGGAGAATTGTCCTGCTATGAAACAGGTACATTTTATATAACCACTATAAAATCATAACGTGGTTTCTATGCAGTCAAGAGGAATTTTGAGTATCTCTACTCCTTCTGTAAACTATTCTAAGGCGTACAAAAATTGCATAAAGACAAGTCTACCTCTGTTATAATATACCAAAGCAATAAATATTTCTGTAATTTTGGTTTGGGTTTGATTTTCTTTTTAAGATTAAATGCATAATAATTAAACATATTCTTGGTTAAATAAAGTATTTGCCAGGAATCCTTATCGTTTAAGATTTACTGTATTTTGTTTCATTTTGCATGCAATTTAATTGCTCTTTTATTTGAGAGTTTTTTTCCTAAAATTTTTATTAAAATTCCTAAGAATTGGGTCTTTGAGGACGACGACCCCCCCCCCCAGCCCTTATGGCAAGAGTTGTAAGTTATGTCCTGGGGACATATAAGGCTTTTATTGAGAGCGTTGTCGTAGAAACTTCAAAAGCACTCATTCGATTGGAAATAGAAAGGGCTAGGGCCTTTTTTAATATTTGAAAGTGGTTGGAGAGCAACTATCACCCCTCTCGCACCCACCATTACCCTAAACACGTTCAATCCAAATTTTGTAGATGACCGTTTTGTTTAACGCAGTTGAAAGTTTTGGAAATTAGGTCTTTAAGGATGGCAACCCCTTCATAGCCCTCAGGGCAAGGGTTTTAATTTATGCCCTGGTGGCATATGAGGTGTTTATAGAAAGTGCTGTCGTAGAAACTCAAAAAGGGCTCATTCGATTGGACATTGAAAGGGCTAGTTCCTTTTTTTAATAGTCGAAAATCCCCCTCCCACGCCGACCCTCCTATTTTCCCATTATGTTTATAAACTAGGTGTTGCCTTAACATTAAATCAAAATGCACTGTAATAATGCTAATTCCCAATAAGTCATCTGAGCTAGACCCCGGTGCCACGCTGATGAGGGAAGACTGACCGCAGTGGGGCCAAAAACAGGCACGCCACCAACGCGCCGTCAGTTAGATGTCGGTGGCGTGCCGCCGGCACGATTAGTGTTAACCGCAAACATTAATGTTTTCATCAGTCTATCTCAAATCACAGCTTAAATTTACAAATTTACTTTCTCTACTCATTGACAGTACACTTTCATGGGATACTCCACCAAGTAGCTACTGGTAGCACCCAAACTGTCGTATTGTTGTAAAAGTCTATCACCTCCCTTAACACTTAACACTCGCCCTTTTTTATTTTCTTAAAGCAGCCACATAATGTTCAATAAGATCCATCTCTGCTTTAAATTAAAAAAAATAATTAACTTTTTGGCAGCCCTGCTTTCAATAAAAAATTCAAGATATTATCATTTAAAGATATTACTTCCCTAACCCCCTCCCCTCTGGATACCACCTTGATAGGATAACGTCTCAGCTTTACATTAAAAAATAATTTACTTAATAATTAACTAGGTCACTATATGGTTCAAACAAACGCGCGAAATAACGTTAAACAGCTTAGTGTTCCTTGAAAAAAAAAAAAATGAGGGTATGAGTAAAGGGGTACAATATGACAACAACAAAAATTTCGAAATTATTCAGATATACCTCAAATTATTGGAAAACTGAGTCATAGATTTGCCGTGGCTTTCAATAAGATCCAAAGAATCTAATTAAAAGGGTCACACACAGAAGCCAAATTAGTGGCCAGTAGCCTATGAGAAATTTCAAGGTTTATCAACTCTAGTCTTATCCATCAAAAAGTCTTAACCATCAAGACCCGACTCATTAGTAACCGAAACTCTAAAAAATGTAATTTTGATACCAATAGATACATCAAAAGATCAAATTTTAATGCTGATTTCAAATATGTAAGTTTCATCAAGTTTAGTCCTACCCATCAAACGTTAGGCGCCTGAGAAAATTTGGCTGATTTTCGAAAAAAAAGGGTGAAGACCTCCTAAAAATTATAGAGCCTTAATGAAAATCACACCATCATATTCAGCGTATCC
Organism: Artemia sinica; assembly: GCA_027921565.1. Taxonomy (NCBI): domain Eukaryota; kingdom Metazoa; phylum Arthropoda; class Branchiopoda; order Anostraca; family Artemiidae; genus Artemia; species Artemia sinica. The sequence continues at coordinate 53,220 of JAPEVW010000193.1, read as the reverse complement.
GAGAACCCTACTGCATAGGTTTCAAGCTCCTATCTACAAAAATGTGGAATTTTGCATTTTTTTGCCAGAAGAAAGATCACGGATGCGTGTTCATTTGTTTTTTTTTTTTTCAGGGGTGATAGTATCGACCCAGTGGTCCTAGAATACCAGTAGTGATGTAGCAATATAAGGTACGGGGGTGGTAGCAATTACTGTCGTAATATAAGGTACGGGGGTGGTAGCAAATTACTGTATCAATTAAAGGTACGGGGTGGTGGGAATTTACTGTATCAATCTGAGGTAAGGGGGTGGTAGGACATTACTGTATCAATCTAAGAGAGAGGGCAGGTAGGACATTACTGTGACAATCTAAGAGACGGGGCAGATAGGACATTACTGTATCAATTAAAGAGACAATACATGTATATGTATGTTTTATGTTTATGGATTTTTGTTGTTCATTGTATTGGTGTTATATTTGATGTTTTACTGTATGGGAGTCTGATTGTTATTACAGAGATGGTTTTTTGATATATGGTTGAATATGTGTTTTACTTTATGATTGATTATACGTATTGTTATATGGTTGGTGTTTTATTTAATTTTTTTTTTGTATGGATGTTTTATTAAATGGATATACGGTTTTTAATAGTTTTTCAGGCTGTTATGGATGTTTTAATGTTAGACATGATTCTTCATTGTTAAACTATTATAGGAGTTGACGCTTTTGCTCTGACATTTAGCGTGAATATAAAAAGTCCGATACCGAGTTAGTATCTCAGTCAATAAGTTAAATTTGATTAGTTTACAGTATTTCAAATTGGAGAAATAAGCGTTCGAATATTGTTCAAATGTGTAGTTTCACACTATTACACCTCGAAGGAGCTGAGAGTGATGTTATGAAGACAAGGGCTCCCAATGTAGCAGTTGAAATTGGAAAGGATTCCCGACTAACATTTGAGTGGGATGAGATGTTTGGCAGATACGTTATATCATTGAGTAAATTTAAGTCAGATGAACAATTATGCTTTGCCGCAAAAGTGAATATAATGTATTTATCATAACTAGAGCATGGCTTGAATGCTATTATGAAGCACATTGAGGAAAATGGGTTGACTCACACAACGTAAAGAGGGTGAAAATATATTCTTTTATTTATTACATTTCTCTCAATAAAATGTTTTTTTATAATGTTAATTTTTAATTAGACACTCTAGATGATCGTTTACTCCACTTTCCCTCTCTCTATGGTGGGCTGTGATCAATAGGTATTGAGATTGTGCACAAAGTAGCAACTTGTAATTGATATTTTAGTCTATACTTGGTAGTGGGAGTATCAAGAACGAACATGATTGGATTTGAGAAACAGAAGGTCTTACGGAATCTAGTCAAATTGGAAAATGTTTAGTGTTAGATGATGACTTTCTGGAATTATCTCTTCAACGGAAAATATTTTCTCTAGAAATGCTTAACAGTATAATGGGACCTGATTCCCCATCTTTGGACTATTGTAAGAAGCTTATGCGTTGTGAATCAAATGCATATACTCAATTTATTGACATATTAATTGAAACGAAACAAAATGACATTGTGATTCTGCTTTTAACCACTACCTAGAAATTTATTCTTTAAAACAATAGGAAATAAGTTTTTGTGAAGATACTTGATTAATTCTCCTTCTCCTCCTCCTAGAAGACAATATTTTTTTATTGATTTTGAGTCAGTTTCTTTCTGGCAGTGAGACGGACAACATCGAAAAAATGTATCATACATGTCCACTATGTTTCTATACATTGGGCAGCTGGTCATCGTGTGAGAACTGTACTACAGTTGATGACTATAATGAAAAAGTGTAGATTATGCAATCCGTGTAAATTGCATAAAGGATATGCTGTACAAATTAAGGACTGTAATACCTGTCTTGAAGAGACTTGTGATTCTCATCCCAATGGATATCTATGCTCAAATTTTCATTTTGATAAGTGTGACCAGTGGGAAAATACATACCCTGGTATGATTGGAAAAAACCCTAGACGTGACTTCAGTTTATTTCTAAGGGATTGGTATCGTCGTGGATTTAAATTGTATTGCGAAGAAGAATTTGGAGCACGTTTCAATTGTAAAAACATGAAAAGGGTAAGGTTTCTGCGTCATCGTTGTGAGGACAATGCTAGTAATGATTATAAACCTAGTGATTTTTATTTGGCTGTGACAGAAAGTGATTCTTCATATGAGAATATTGTGTGCGACATTACTTCAAATAAACAGATAGAAACAGGTGAATTTTTAAATATGAATCGTAAGAGTATCATTGACTTCACAAGAAAATTTAATAAAAATGAAGTTACAATATATTGTGGAAAATGTGACCCTGACTTTGCACGCCAGGATCAGTACAAGTTGAATCCCAATGATCTGCCACCACTAATAGTAGTCGACGACGATTACGATGACAGTCTAAATGACTATGAATAAGAAGAGGAAGAAATCTAAACAATGAAGACAAAAGACTTTTTTTTTACAGTGCATATATATTTTATTAATAAACAAATTCACATATATTTTTAAAACACTTTATTCTTAGGGCACTGAAATCAATATTATACAGGTCTGAGAGGTTATTTTCTACTAGAAAGTCATTCAGACGTGGACTCTGTACATAAATGTTGAGAAATTCACTGAAAGTATGGTCAAGACATCGAAAAATGAAATAAAGTAATGCATCAAAACCACAGCTTTCGGTTGATAAATCTTGTACTCGCATCCGATTTTGAATAATTGTTTTTCCACTTCCTTCAATGTAATTTTTGATGTGCGGTGTGTAGAATGCATATGGTAGACCAAGAGGATCAAAAAATCTATATTCTTTGCTGTTTGAAAGATGCATAGCCAATGACCCGTCTGCACAGTCGATGAACTAATATTAACAATGATAATGGTTTTGTTAACAGTATGAATATAATCAAGTAAATCTGAGGGTATACAACAGGATTTGTATTTGGACATAAAAGGATCCATGTTAAATACATCGTTTGGCAATATTTTTATCCGATTGGTGTTCATGTTGCCAAGTCTAAAAGAACGCTACCATGGGGGTAGTTTCCCAATAGGTTTCAATTGATTGAGTGAGAATAATGTTACACTCTCTGTCAATGGTTTGTCAAAGGCACACTCTAAACGTACAGTACCCGTTCGGACAAAACTCATATCTTGAGTACAAGAAAAGTCCAGAACAATGATACCATGACTTTTTGCGAACATTGAATCGGAAATACCATTTTCATATAGTTGAAAATCTTGATCTAGGGATTGCATTGTCAACACATACAAATTGTAGAAAGGAATTCCATTTACTTTACATGCAAGAGAGGAAAGTCCAAATAATTCAAATTCATGTCGCGAACCTGTCCACGATTATATGGCACTGGCAATTTTTACAAAAGCCAAGGCAAGTTTTGAAGGAATTTCATCATCATTGCTAAATGAAGAGTCGGTGTAGGTACTTGATCCAGTGGCAATATGACGTTGACTGGCGATTGTGTGAGGAACGAGCAGTTTGATATTATTTCCAGAGGCTCTTAGTTTTTCAATTGCCAAAGCAACAGAACTCATAACCTGTTGTTTTGGCACATGAAGTATTGCCGCGGTGAGATTGACATTAGCATCGGGTTTTGAATCAAGTCTTTTTCTCAATATGAAATTGGACGGTGCAAGTTGTAACTTTATATCAATTTTAACATTGGGGGCCATCCATTGGGATATATTGAATGTTTTCATGATTGAGTCTACCAACTAAATGATACTCCTTCCTCACTGCCAAAGTGAGTTCACCGTCAGTATCAACATTTGCTTTATAGTCATAGCGCGTTGACAGAACTCTCAATTTCTTATAGGCCATTGGAGTCATCAACATAAATTGTATGTAACTCGCATTGTTTGATAGATTGTTGCTAGTCCTCACCAATGTTCCATTTATGTAGACACATATTTGCTTAAATAAACTGTGTAGTATAACATTTTAATAGGACAATCCATCAACGTTGGAGGGAGGTAAATTGTCAGACTTTTTCCTCACCACAACTTATAAATCAATAAATTTGGATGATAAATCTATGAGTAGTCTTCATTGGAATAAATTTGAAAATGTATGTTTTCAGAGAGGGGTTACTGTGGATAGAATTGTTCATAGTACCCGTGTTTTACACTGACATCCACACTTTCTGCATTGAAAAGATTTACAGATGTGGTGACAGTGGGATGAGATTCCTTGTGGGGTAGATGCCATATCAGTCTAGGAAAAGAAATCCTTTTCGATCTAACAATTTTTCTTCTTGGTTTCTTTTTCTTATTCTTACTTTTCTTTGAAAAGAGTGATGATGTCTTTCGCTTCTCACCTGAGTAGAGACTGATGAGTGATGAGATGTTTCTCCTCCTTTTAAAACCTTTTTCACTTTGTCGTGATTTCAATCGCGCGCCAAGGGATTGTAGGCTGGACCTGAGATTTTGTGAAACACTTTCTTTAAAATCTTTACCATCCCCCAATCTTTTAGCGTAGAGGATGCAAAATCTGCAGCAACCGGCGCAATATATTTTTTAGTCAGCGATATTGCAGAGCGAAAACAGCTTAGCAAACCAACTGCCAAGACCATAGCCAGACATTGAAGAACGGCCTTTATAATAGTCCATTCCATGACCCAACTATCGTGGTTGGAGAGCAGTAACATAGCAATTAATATCAGGACATACAAATATATTTTTTCTATTAGCCATTTTGTTGTTGTTGCAGAACGGGTCAAAAATGACATGTAATCACGGCCAAACCTTTTGTTATTGCTAGAGGATCACCTAATTCACTTCTTAGTGTTAACTGACAGAGTTTCAAATACGAGGTGTTTACAGGAACATATTGAAGATGCTTTATATTATAGTGATGAACATGTTCATGGGAGGTTTTTCATTCAATAACACGTAGGAGGGGGATATTTGAATTACCAACTCTCGATGTTTCCACTAAGGATGCATAAAGAAATATGCAAGAGTCCGAGGCGAGACCAGGTGGATAATCAGCAAAAATAACTTGATCCATCCCGATAACAGTGCCTGCGCTTTTCTCATTGGTCATATTCTGTTTTAAGCCAAGAACATCTCGCAGATTATCATTGAGATGAATAATTTCAGTGTCAACAGGTGAGGTAATGTAAATCTTATCGTGCTCCATTAAATAATTAAATTGGAATGTACCATTTCTACGATATGAGATTTTTCTATTGATTGCACGACACAAATCCGTCAAAGTACCATATTCTATATATCTCAATGTAACATCCGGATATTCACTAGATTTAAGTGCTTCAACCCATTCATACTCGACAAAGAGTGACCAATCGAATGATATAACTTTTATCTCATACGCGCGATCTTTTGCTCAGAATATCAAATGTATTTTCGAGAATGCAGTCGACAAGAGCCACTTCATACTTTCCATCATCGAATTTAATGGTGGGGGAGAGATTCGTCCAAAAATCACATGTTTTATTCAAGTCCTTGTAGAGAGGGTCGGAGACGTTGGACATAAACGTTACATAAAAATCATTGGGCATTGTGTATGTCCTCGGCGGATATCCACGAATCAGAATCAGAGTTGTATCCTAGCCAACGAACAAGCAACTGTTTCATGCCCCTGTGAGTACGACTCTTTAATATCTTTTCAATCTGATAGATTCCGGTGTTTTCAACTTTTTGTAATTCATAATAATAAAAACCATCAAACATCTTATCTTTCATGTCACTCAAACGATACGTTTATGAGTGTAGTGTCCAAGAGTTTGGAGACTTTAAAAAGTTTAGTGGACCATAAGTAAATACCCTTTTCAAAAACATTAGTGGTTTGATTGATTCGAACAGTATCACCAACATTGAATTTCTTCTTTTTATTCTCATTACCACCATTGGAATATTGTTTAAGAAAAGTGTCAAGTGTATTGACATCATGATGAACTTCTGTTGGGGTTGAGTTGGACAGGGATCGATGTGGACGTTGATTATAAATCAACATGATTTTATCCAAATCATGAATTAAAGCAGCAGTATTTTTTAAAGTGCAATATCTAGAAATTAAAAGTCGAATTGTTCTTATCATCCGTTTGGCCAATGCTGCCTTTATTGGACTATGACTATGATAGAGGATTGTATTATATTTCAGTAGAACCTTCTTTACATGGGGATTAACAAATTCACTACCCCGATCCGTTTGAATCTTCTTATAGCAATCCTGTTCAAAGATGATTTCAAGAGCTTTAGCAACTTCGTCGCCGCTCTTTGACCGCAGTGGAATAGCATATGCATAGAACCTAAAAACACTGATTGCAAGTATAATGTACTTGTATGGGTGATTGTGACACCGTTGAATCTCATCCAGAGTCAAAAGATCTTCTTGTAATATTTGTAATGGGAAAAAGGCTTTAGTTTTTTCGATAGTGATTACCACGAACTCTACGATTACGATGTAGAATGTAACTTGTTTTATTCTGTAGATACTCTGCCGCCCAGTTCTTTTCAAGTCCAGTGATTTGAGCAAGTGTGATGGGTGAACTTAAACTTCCCACTGCACCAATATTCTCAAAAACATGTTTCAATGCTTCAACCATTTTGAACGTAAACACGTAGTGAAGTATCCACTGCCCATTTGCATACTAACAGGTGATGGTGAGGGGGGATGCAGTGATATTAAGATGTCTTCACTTGACTCCCCCACTCATAACTCTTGTCAAATCATTTTCACTTGGCGTGCTAGTATTTTCCGAAAATGATTTAAAAACATCTTTGATATGTGACTAAATTGCTTTAATCGTTTTAAAACATGTTTATTGGCAATAAGGCTTTTGGGAAAGTTTGATGAGTTTAAAATTGTATGCAGATGACTGTCAAATGATACAAGTCTTTCACGATTCATGACCAAATCTGATAATAAATCAAGTAGAATATAGCTCTTGCCATGGATTTCAACCTGATTCCCATAAGCATCAATTTGAACATATTCACTGTCATTGATATATGTCAAGAGTCTTTTACACTGTTCACGATAGGAATGTGGCATTAGATCTGCAACACTTGTCATAACTTTAGACAAATCTTCTTCTTCTTTTGGTTTTATTGTTGATGATGATGATAATGATGGAGTCATTTCCTTATTGTGATCAATTACATTTACTCTGAGTGGTCTCTTACGATAGGGTTTATGTTTGTCGACTCGTCGAAGTGCATTTTGAAGCAGAATTAGTTTTATCATCGTCGGCAATTGTCTCATTGTTAATGAATTTATTGAGATTGTCATCGAAATGTTTCTTTGGCGAAAGGGCGAGTTCAATTGGAGTCAATTTATAGGGTTTGGTCATTCTTTTGAAAAAACCGTTTACAAGTCCTGCAATGATTGGCAGTAAAAGTGAAAAGAATTTACCACCCGCTTGAAGAAGTCGTTTTCGTTTAAAATCGTTTCCTTTATTTTTGCTTGCTGCTGATGCTAGGGAGCGTACAAGGGAACGATGTTGCTTTGTCTGTTGATTAACGCCTTCTGGCAGTGAACATTGCCTTCAGCTAGATTTAAACAAAGTTCAGATCTGAGATTAATGAATTCTCTTTCGACACCATATTTGAGTATGGCCTTCCTAAGTCGTGGTTTTGAAATACCTAGGACGGTGAATAAATGTCGATGTTCGTGTAGTTTCATCAGTGTCATGATCGCAATTAACTACCTTTTTTACTGTTCACCTCAGCAGATATACAGTGATTTCATTGTCAAAAATATCGGTGACTGCACGTAAATGCTCGGGTGTGTTCTGATTCAGGTCCAATAGAATATATCTGTAGGGTTTGTTGGTAGCCTGATTGTAGGCCGAGAGTAGAAATTTCGGTTCACCCTGATACACCTGTCTGTTTAACGTTATGAGGGAACTGGAATCACGAACAACCCTGTAGACGATATTGTAGGTACAATTCAAAGCAAGTGTTTTCATACACTTGCTCTGCTGAAAGAGATTGTGCAGAACTAGGTTACACAGATCCGTTGATAATGAGATCAGACAGTGAACAATTGTATCATCTCCTGAGGACCATTCTTTCAATTGATTCAGCCAAATCGTCAATAATCAACCAAGAGTTTGATTCAATACTATTGAAAATGTCAAGTCCATGTATGAATTTCGTGTCTGGGGCAATAGTTTTTATTCTATCATAGGATTCTTGCCAAACACTGTAGCAATAGTAAATTTTTGTTGGATTTTCTAAAAACATTGTATCACGATTTTGAATGATTTTTGTTAAAAGTGTCGTTTTGCCGGACATTGATGGTCTGCAAAGAAACGATCTAAATGGAGTTTTAAATTGATAAAAAGTCCCCACTTGCATTGATGTGAAAACACAACTGACTGTAGATTGCATCGTTCACTTCAATAAATAATATTAGTAATTTTCCTAATCAGATTCAAGAACAAGAAAATAAAACCTTTTTTTAAGAATGATACATGTTTTTATTTACAAATAAAAACATCACTACAAAAATACTACATGTTTTATTAATACACACACATAAAAGAAACATGAAAAAGGCACTATCACGTAATAAAATTCAAATCATTTTTTTTATTTATACAATAAAAAGACACTAAAAAAAGCACTTATCAAAATTACCCCAAAAACAACGATTTTGAACACATTTTTCTATTTGCAAAAAAAAGAAGAAAAACATGACTCTACCTTGCTATAAAAAAACTGCTGAGTTGGGAAAAAAAAATAACTTCTCAGTTGGCGAAAAAATACGGTGCTGATTTGGGAAAAAAACATCTATTAAAAAAGGATACCACCACCCAACCATTTACTATTGATTTTTTTTCCCGACCGAGGCGATGTCTATAATCTCGACATACACTTCGGTCAGAAGTTAGATTATGTCCGTGAGGTAGCACCGTCACACCACCATCTGCACACACATAGACTTTATCCGACACGGGACACAAGGCTATTTTATCAACTAAAACTGTGTGGTTTTTTAAATTTTAAAGAGCGAATCGCCAATGACTTTCGCCCTTGGAACTATACTATTTTCCACACAGTTTCTATATGCATTCATGTCGAAATTCTTATTCACATAGTGTCTAGGCACCCCCTTGCAGACTTTTTTGATTACCTCATTGTGTGTTTGCACACAGTACACTTTCGGACCTGCAAGCACTCCACTGGAAATCAAGTCACTTCCCGTCTCTGATTTTAACATTAATAACTGATTTGGGGCCTGGCGTTTCACTAGCTCCGGGTAAATGGACTCGTCCCAATTGGTAAAGTCCATTCAAGAGCTAATATGCGTGCCTTTTTCCAAATCTTCCAAAAAATTCACGGTTCTAACTTTTAGCAAAAGTGAATCGGTATCCCCGTAATATACTTGAACGCCTCCTCCCCCGGCCATTGGCGCCTACACACATTGTAAAGGAATGACAACATGATTTTTTTGATATTTCGGCTATTGCGCTGCCACCTGCATTATTTCTATTTAGAATTACATTTCTTTTATTTCTATTCAAGAGGACCATATTCGAGTCTATGAGGGTGAATAATGTGAAGTTTGGATCGGCAACGATTCGAGCACATTCTTTTGGGTCAGTCACAACATCACAACGACTTCGATTACGTACACTCTCACACATTTTACGGCAGGCTGAGTTCAAAATGAGTTTTAAAATTTCCTTTTCAACCTTCGTTTTCGCTTCGGAAGTTTACCAAAAAAAGTGCCAATAAACGTTTTCAAATAGGTTTTTGGTCAAATTGGAGGGCTCTATGTTTCCTTGTGATGTTTGAAACCGTTAGCTACCTTCCACTGCAAAAGAACGTGATGTACAACGATATTCTCTTTCGGATGAAGGTAGGCGATAAGTTTTTTGTTTTGAAGGTGTCCAGTGCACACCACCATCCTCTACCTTAGAAATATTGTATGGACTCAAAGAGTCCCTAGTCACCGCTCTGTTTATGCAAGGGAAAACAAAATCCTTCACCGAGTCATGATGCTCCACAAGTATTTCACCATCGATTTCAAAAAACCATCCTTGCGGTCCATTCTCCTCAACATTGGCAATGTTGGGAAATCTGAAGCACGAGGATCGTTAAGTCATTTATAATTTCCATACGGCAAAGAGTAGTGAAACATTGCCGTCGGATAGAGGGAGTTCATATCTAAGAAAACTGCATCCGACTTCACACCGGTGTCTTGTCCAGTCTGATCAGTTTCAAGGATACGATTTCCATGAAAAAACATACCCTCCCCTCATTGATCTCTCAACAAATAGATGCAGATCCACGTCGGTGATCAAGCTTATTTCCTCTTTACTGATTTTAAGAATTAAATACATCACCAAATGAGGAGTGGAAATATAATAACCTAAATCCAACCCAAATTCCCCATAGATTTTATCCGTTTTCTTACACACAATATCCAGCAATATCAATACATCACTTGCCAGGTACAATCTACAATAATCCCAGCCATTTTTACACCCTCCTTTAGCCCAAACCCTCTTCTAAATTCATAGTCGATAGTGGTGCATTGACGATCGTAAATTGAATCGTAGAACGAAGAGAATGACGGCAATTATTCCTCGGAAAGCCTCACGGTGGAGTTGTAGTACTCATACGGGTACACGTTAATAAATCCCATTTCACGTCTAGATAAGTGCTGTTTATCTTAAGGAGGGGGAAACTATTTAAAATCGTTTTCTGCATTATGAATTGTCTTAGGTATTTGGAGAAGAATTCTAAAAACGGATTCATGCAGATTTATCATTATCTATTATTTGCTATTTGAATTCTAAGAGCAGCACAGACTTTGGGGTATGATATTACAAGAAAAGGAACCATCTACCCATGCGCCATCTACAACTCCACCTCGTTGCAATCGTGCCAACGCCGGTAAAATAAATTTAAGATCATAGCTGGAATTGTGTATATAAACAGGTAGAAAATATCGTTGACTAACGTTTAAATTACACGATTGATGGGCCACTCAACGGAAATTACTCAATCCCGATACAATCGGGTTGCCCAAATAATCATGGTCGCAGACCATCCCTTTACCCCCTTTTCACCTTTCCCTCTTTCCCATTACCCTCAACAAATTCCCCCTTACAAACCCAACACATTTTTTCAGTTTTGATGGCCAACTCGTCCTCTGGCGATAGAGTCATTGGATAGGATGTATTTCGCAGCCGTGTTATCGATTTATTTGCTGTTTTAATGAGTTCTGTCATGGCTGAGAGTTTGCAACCGTTAACCGTTTGCACAAGAGCTAACCGTTTGCACAGATTGACATCCGTGATGCTTGCAATAATTCATATGATTATTTAACTTAATTTCTGACCTGGAATCTAGAAAGACATGTCGGACAATAGTAACATTCCCACCTCCCATTTTTGACCTCACTTAAAACCAGATTAATTTTCGGTATTGGAAAAAAAAATGTCCAATTGGATCGGAATCACTGGCTGGATTGTAAAGAAGCCAAGCCCAATGTTCCACTGATTCATTGGACGGAGCCCTCACTGGAAATATAGCCCCCTGTTTACGCTACCCCCCTCAAATTCTGTTTCATATACCAATCTTTAAATGTGCATTAGCCCGCTCAAAAATAGTTATCCCATTAAGTGTTACTGGATATTGATCATTTAAACAATTAAAATACTGTAGGGAAATTTGGACTCCCATTAACCGCATAATCGTCCAACAGCGTCTTACTAGTATAATCTTGCAGAGGCTTGTGAGCTGCAACAAGAAATGCATATTTGAAGCATTGAAGCCCTGTATCGAAACGAAATCGTTGTACACCTTTACACCCCTTTAAATCTTCATTATATTCTGCCCCCACCGCCCCACTCCCGCGGCCTCCCCTTAAAATAAAATTCTTTTTAAATTTATCCACATTAATATCCAAACTCCCAACAAATAAAACCACCGACCCACTGCCCACCTAAGTATAATTATCCAATTTTGTTACTATATTATCAACCCATTCCATAAAAAACACCCTCAAAATTATTCAGGTCCGGATGAGGTGGTGGCATTTCAGTATGTAAATAACGCTCATACACCTCATCCGCCTTTTAATTTAAATAAATTATTTCTTGTGCGATGGTAGCCTTAATCCCATCCCTCCCACCTCCCTCCCGAATCACTCTTTCAAGAAGGGCTCGAATCTTGTCCACATAGGTGTGTACTATGTCTACCGGATCCGTTATGATGCTACCTGATGTTAGTGAATTAAATGGATCCCTAAACTCAGCCCTATAAACAAATACATTGTGCAAGGCAGAGTCAGCTAAATTAAAATCGGGCATGGCAGGGGGCGTTACGGAGATTTCATGTCCTCCCCAAATTGTTCAATGATGGGATGTTGCGTGGTGTGAAGTCCCCCAACTCACTAACAACCTTTAAGTGTATCAGGACTGAGACGATCAGCCCATTCGAGTTTAGTTGGTTTAACCGTACCCCCTGTAGATGTACTTGGTACATTAATATAACTACCCCCCATTATCCGTAAGAAGCATACTACAATTAAAATCGGACATGACAGGGGGTGTAACGGGGATTACATGTCCTGCACTAATTTGCTCAATGGTGGGGATGTTGCGTGGTGTGGAATCCCCCAACTCACTCAACAAACCCTCGAGTGTATCAGGACTGAGAGGCATACTACTACTACTACTACTACTACTACTACTACTACTACTATTACAATCACCAAACCATTCATTCAACAAATTTTTATTCCATTCCTGTAATTATTCCAGTATTTTTATTCCAGTATTTTTATTCCAGTAATTATGTCTTTCAGATTACAACCCCCTAGACCCCTGAAGGAAAGGGTTGTAATTTATGCACTGGGGGTATATAATGCTTTTTATAGCAAGGGTGGTCCTAATAACTTCGGAGAAGTCTCATTGGATTGGTAATCAGAAGAATCAAATTCAACGTGATCAGCAGGTGGAGAATCCCCCCCCCCCTGCGCACACACGTCGTATTTTCCCGAAATGTATCAAATTTTGATGTAGCTTTTTTATTCAAAATAGTCCAAACATCATAAAAAATGGCTTTTAGGGTTGAAACAAGCCCCAGAGCCTGGGGGTGAGGGTTGAAGGCTATTCCCTGTGGACGTTTAAGGTATTTATGGAAGGGATTGTTGTATAAACTTTAAAGGTGGCTTATTTGTTTGAAAGTTGGAAGTTCTAGATCCCTTTTAAGAGTCAAAAGGGAAGGAGGATAACTAGCTCCACCCCCCCCCCCCCCCCCCCCCGCAACTACCTATTTTTCACCAAACCTATCTGAATGAAATTGTGAAATAATCATTTGGCTAAAAACGATCAAAAAAACATATAACAATGTCTCCAGGGTTGACATAACTCTCCAGAGCCCTGGGGCTCTGGGCCTAGGATTGTAAGTTATGTCTTGAGGTATACAAGATTTTTTATGGAATGGATGGTCGTTTAAACTTCAGATGGGGCTCATTTGGTTTAAAATTAGAAGTTATAGTTTTCCTTTTGAGAGTCAAAAGTGATTCGAGAGTAAACAACACCCCCACTCCCTAATTTCCCAAAACATATCCAATCAAAATTTTGAGATAGTAATTTTGTTCGCGTGTTAGTTCGGGGTACGGAAATTATGTCTCTGAGGATGACATCACCCCCCACCCCCCCCCCCAGCTTTTATAGAAATGATGGTCTTACATACTTCACAGGGGGTTCAATGGATTGGTAATCAAAAAGTTCTAGTCCTCTTTTTAATATTCAAAGAGATGAGAGGACAGCTCCTCCTCCCACACATCGTCTTTTTCCGAAAATTCCTTCAATAGAAATTTTTAAATGGCCATTTTATTCAAAATGGTCCAAAGATAGCATAACAAGGCTTTTTGGTTTATAAAGCCACCAGAGCATGGGGACATGGGTTGTAAGTTTATGCCCCAGTGGCATTTAAGGCTTTTATGGAAAGGACAGTTGTATAAATCTTAAAAGTTGCTCATTTGATTGAAAATTGAAAGCTCTAGTTCCCTTTTAAGAGTAAAAAAAAGTGACGGAGGACAACCAGCGTCCCCCCTCCAACTACCCTTTTTTCACCAACACATCTGATTGACGCTTCAGGAAACAAACAAGGAGAGGATGGATGGTGGTTTCATCATCCAACAGGATGGTGATTTTCTATCTGGATAAGATACACCTAGTTTAGCTTGTCTGTGAAAAAATTGTGAAAACTGTGGCTACAAGTGATTAATTTGTTGTGATGATATTGAACTACTAAGAGAAAAATACGTGTATCATGCTGGAATAGTGTGATTCTTATAGGCTTAGCTGGTTTTTTTTTCCTAGAATTTATCCTAACGTTTGGACTTCACACTAACGCTACCTAGCGGTGCTGCGTTCTCGTGTTCCTGGTTGAGTTTTGTTATCCAAATTGCGTTCGGTTGCCTGTTACCTCAGTTGCGTTTTATTTGGTGTTGCCTTGATATCAGTGCCTGAAAGCTGCAGAATGCCACCAAAAAGGCATCGAGAAAGGCCAAAAAAGGCAAAGAAATTTGCGCTAATTGTGACGAGAATCTGGATGAAGAATCTGGTGCAATGAACTGTCGACATTTGTAAACAATGGCTTTGCATCGATTGCCTTGAAATTTGCAAACCCGAGTATAATCTTCTGACAAAAATGACAAGGAGAATAGGTTGCGAATGGAAGTGTCCTGTTTGTACGAGTAACGTCCATAGTGGCGCTAGTGCAGCTAAAATACAAGCCATAGTTAACAAAACGCTTGAACCACTTGAACCTACAATAACTGCTGTACAGGACCTGATATTAAAATCAAGAATGCAGTTAAACAGTCATTTAGTGAATTCAAAGAAGAGTTCAAGAAAGACATTGATGCAGAGTTCAAGGATGCGGAGACTCGTATTACTTCGCTTGAGCATGCTCCGGGGGCTGCTAGTAATCCTGATCTGTTGCAAAAGCTAATCAAATCTCAATTAAAATCTCTTAAAGATGAAATTAACCAGCAACTCGAAAGCCAGGTGAGAATATGGATTGCTGAAGATAGAGACAAACAAAGACGCAAATTAAATTTCCTAGCATTCGGAGTATTGC
The DNA here is from genome assembly GCA_027921565.1 of Artemia sinica. Taxonomy (NCBI): domain Eukaryota; kingdom Metazoa; phylum Arthropoda; class Branchiopoda; order Anostraca; family Artemiidae; genus Artemia; species Artemia sinica. Next base: position 38,085 of record JAPEVW010000193.1, on the reverse strand, counting down.
CGCAACCCAATGATGAGACATTCATTCGTGACTTCTTATGTAACGAATACGGCCTACAACGGATAGCTGTAAAAAATGTTCGCCACCTCGTCAGTCCCAATAACTCCCTGAATGAAAATGATTCGCGTAAGGAACCCCATTATTTTCTCGGTTGATGAATTTAAAATTAAGAAATTTATCCTGCAAAAGTCGTATGAGAGAAGAGGAACCGGTCAAATTCAGTTTTAGAAATGATGTTTCAAAAGCCGACCATATAAAGGAGCAAAACTGTATGAAGTACTTCAAGCGCGACGAGCTAATGGTGAAGAAAACCTAGTCATTCGAGGCAACAGAATTGTCCCAAAAAAACTCACCCACCTCCGCAGCACACGGCTGCGATGGACACGAACTAGATGATTCTCAAAGAAATATAAATAGTAGTGTAAATAGCCCTGTTTCTTCTAATGTTGAAATTAGTACTATTGATGAATCAAGTGAATTTTTTACAGTGCGAGGTCAGTAAGCTGTATTTTTCATGAGTGATGATTCAAACCACAGCAGCATAGAGTGTGGGGAATGTAATGATATGGATAATAACGCACACAGCCCGAATAAAAGTTGTCATGCATTGGATGAACAATGGTCTGAAAGTCGTCTTTAGTAACGTAGATTGTTTTACGTCAAAGCTCCATGAGATAAAATATGCCGTTTCGACGGAAAAAAGCATATGTTTACGCTTTCTGCGAGATTAAACCTAAATGGACCAATACTCCTCTTGAAGATACCCAGATCCAGATACCCGATTATACCCTGGTCACCAACTTATCTAGAGAAGGAGGAAGAAGAGTAGCCGTGTACATCCGAAGCTCTCTGAAGGTAGAAAGCATAGGTATTAATTCAGATTATGAGCCATATATTGAACAAGTGTGGATATCTGTCCTCATACCTTGTGGGTCATTTTTTACATTGGTTGCATGTATAAAAGCCCCACTTCCCCTAGCCTTGAGTACTCCCTACTTGCTAAGAGTACTTCAATTGATATTAAAAATGAAGCTACGAGGAAACATAATTATTGTTGGTGATTTTATTCTCCCAAATATTCAATGGGTCAACGGATTCGGTTTTTCTGAAAATAGTTTAATAAGACCATTTCTGCCTTTGCCTTTTTTTGTTTCTGATTTTGTGTTTGCGTTTTTGTCTCTCTCTCTCTCTCTCTCTGTACCTATGTGTTTGACTCTGTGTGTTTTTATCTATTTTTGCCTTTGTGTTTGTCTTTGTGTTTTTTGTGTGTCTTACTCCATGTGTCTGTGTGTGTCTCTCTCTCTATTTGGCTGTGTGTCTAACTCTGTCTGTTTGTGGGTGCTTTTGTCTCTGTGTCAGTCTTTGTATGTTCGTGTATCTGACTCTCTTTGTTTGTGCATGTTTTTTTGTGTTTTTAGGTCAGGTAGTAAAAGAATCATTTGTATAGGAATATGTTTGAGGCTGACCCCTTTTTTCACAAGTTTCACTCAATAATTTAAGACTTAATAAGCTGATATATTGGATTGCTTTTAGTTCTTTTGATATGATTTGTTTTACAAAAAAAAAAAAACTAACTTTCATAGCATCAAGAAGACCCCTATGATATGTTTTGATATCTATAAGGAGGAGAGATCCATCAGGAACAAAGGCGAAGGTGTGACAATCTTTGTAAGGCATTTTGTTTCCCACTCATTTATAAATTCTGAGGAGCATCTACTTGAGATAGAAATAGCATCAAGAAAACTCGTATACCAGGTTTTAATACTTATAGGAAGGATATATCCATCAGGAAGAAAGGTGAAGGTGTGACAATCCTTTAAGGCATTTTGTTGTGATCAATGCTATTTATTAATATAAATCGGCGAACCCACAAACAAATAAATTTAATAAAAAGTCATAAATAAAATTTCAGTAAATCACGAATATTTATATATTTGTACAACGAATTAAATCTTACAGAGTCAAAATCCATTCAAAATTATGATTAAATGAATAGCGCGATACCGGGATATATTTGAATAGAGCTTGGTTGCATTAAGAGATTGAACATCCTGTTCTGGCCATGGGGGTAGGAAGAAGTGGAGAAGAGATATTTACTTAAGCATTAGTGGTGAATCTGGCAGAAAAAGCCAATTTTTGTTACATTTACCTACACAAACCAGATATCTTGTTTCTTCTATACTATTGTCGTCTGCAGCAGCTCATTGCAGACAATTCCAAGTACCAGCACCTATATGTATGATTTTTTAATGTGTATTCTTGTTTATAATGTATTGTGTAATGTTTTTAAGTTCACCAGGTAGTGTGTTTGTTAAACACGCTACCGATTCATATTCGGACCACCAACTAGTGGTTGCTAATTTTAAACTTAAATTAAAGGCTATTACCAAGCGCAAACAGACAATTAAAGTGTTTTACATTCAGGAGCTCCGGGATACACAAGCGAGACAAGCATATTGTGTTGCCCATTCTAACAAGTTTTCAAACCTGACATGCAATTAAACCGGTGTCCCATTGGATGAGAAGTGGAGTTTAATTGTGGAGAGTGTAAGGGGAGCCACTGAAGAGTCAGTTGGTTACGCGAAAAAGAAGATCAGCGATGGCTCTTGGAAACTCTTGCAAGAGAGAAAAGAAATAAAGAACCAGCTAGACAGCTGTGATAGTAACGTCACCCCTCAATAAAAAGACCAACTCAAGGCCCAATATAAACAAATCCACAAAGCTGTAAAGCGGTCCACAAGGAGTGACAGACGTTGCTTTTTGGAAACAAAAGCAGCCAAAGCTGAGGCGGCTGCCAGCAATAGCGACAGTAGAATGGTGTATCGAATAACCAAAGAGATCAATGGTGACTTCCGAAAGCCGGCATGCGCTGTTAAAAGTAAGACTGGCAAACTACTTATGAGGAAAGAAGATTATTATAACAGATTGAGAGAATACTTCAACGAAGTACTAAATTTTTCCTCAATCGAACGAGTGGCAAACTTAAATATTGAAAACGTTTATTGATTTCTTAAAGGTGCTCAATTTTTTACATAGGGATTCACTATGGAAAATACTACGATATTATGGACTCCCAGAAAAGATTATTAGTATTATTGTTACTCTATACAATGACCTGCTAGCCGCCGTACGAGCCGATAATGGAGTCCTGACGGAATGGTTCCAGATCAATTCTGGTGTACGACAAGGTTGTACCCTCTCTTCTGTGCTCTTCACGATTCTCATGAGATGAGGTATGAGATATACATTTATTAAAAAACAAACAAACATTATTAAACATTAATACCTTAAATAGAATGACAACCTGGAGTGGACTTGACATCAATTTCACTCACGGGATAAATGAAACTTCTTTACCCGTGACTTGAAAGCCGGAAGACTAGGCGCATTTTTCACACTCTCGGGCAATATATTCCAAACACGGGGACCATAATGGCAAATCACAAAAGATGCCCGAGTGGTGCTCCTAAACTCATGAGTTAAGTTATCAGCTTTTCTTGTATTATGACCATGACGGTCTCTATTAAAAGTAAAATATTTTCAAAAGCAGGGGTGAACAGCTGATTCGAATATTTATAAGAGAAAATCGTGATTTGGTAATCTCGAATTTTGAATACATCCACTAACTTATTCTTTTTAAATTGTTTATGAGCAGGAACCTCATCAGAATCATCAAATTCCGATAATAGTTTTACAGCTCTATCCAGAAGTTTTTGTACTATTTTGAAACATGTTACAAAATTACTTGCCCATATAGAGCATCCGTAGCTAATATATGGATAAAATATAGAAAAATAAATCATTTTTAGGATATATTTTGGCGACTAAATTTTTAATTCTTCGCATAACCCCAAGGCCTCTTCTTAATTTTTCAGCTATTGCACTTGAATGGTTTTTCCACGACAGGTTTTCATCAATTAAAAACCCCAAATACTTCGTTGATGCTACTCTCTTTATCACATTTTCTTGAACCGTGATATGTCATTTCCAGCACTATACGAAAGTCTAGAAAATATCATGAAAACAGTTTTAGAAAAGTTTAGGGTTAACATATTTTGCTGAGAAAAAGTTATAAATTCAGAAACTGCATTATGAATTTTGTTATACAAAGCATCAAGTGAAGGCGCTGCCAGAAGGAGCAAAGTGTCATCTGCAAATAGGATGACACCAGCCTCTGACAGGTAGTGTTTCACTCGATCAATGAAAATAATGAAAAGTAGGGGTACCAGGATTGACCCTTGTGGGACCCGCACTATATTCTTTTTTGAAGATAAAAATGACCCATTCTGAACTGCCTGATACCGATTGTGTAGATACGATGAAAACCACTCCAGGCTTGAACCCTTTACCACAATCGAGTCAAGAGCTTGAATAAGCTCTGAGTGGTCCACAGTATCGAATGTTTTTTACATATCCAAAAACACAGCTGCGGGTATGAGACCAGCTTCAAATGCATCACTAATCCAATCAACCAATTTTAGAACTGCTATATCCGTAGATAGCCCTCTTCTAAACTCAAATTGATTCTCCATTAGAATTTTATCCTTTTCAATATAATAACTTAACTGGGCATGTACCACTTTCCCATATAACTTAGGGAAAAAATGTGAGAATAGATATAGGTCTTCGATTCGATGGGTCATCTTTTTCCTCCTTTATGAAGAGGAACCAATCTTGCACCAAGATCTAGACAAGGGTTGATGAGGTGTGTCAAGACAGGTAAGACACTCGTTTTGCGGCTTTTATGAGTTTCAGAGAAAAATCATCCATCCCGCAAGAGCTTGACTTCATCGTAGCCAGGAACCGTGCCACTTCCCGTTCCGAATATCTTGCAAACTCAAAGGAATTTTCACTTGCAGGCTGTCTTTCAAAGACAGATCCAAAACTCGCAGATTTGCGTAGTTTAGCCTGTGCTTGATCGCAAAGTCTTTTTCCTTCATTTGCAAAATAACCTCAAAGAAATTCAGATATGTGTTGAGATCAGTAACACGACCTCCTGTTGTCTCCATGACTCTCACCTCCTCCTTACTATGAAATTTACCCAAAATATTATTTATGGTTTTTCACGTATTTTTCATATTCCCTTGAATTTCATGAAATTCATGTTGGAAATAAAGTTTCTGAGCATTCCGTTTTACTGAATTTAAAATATTCCGAAATCTTTGATTTTATGAAATTATCATCTGAATCATCCTTTAAATAATTCACATAAAGTTTTTTTTTCTGCTTTATTGAAACTAGAATAGCTTTTTGTTATCCATGATTTCTTAGTAAAATTTCTATTACGGTTATTCTTCACAAGGGACATGTTTCATTCATTGCATTCGTCACTATCTCACTGAATAGGACATACGCAGTATCTGCACAGTTTTTTTTTTTTTTTTATTACAGGCGAGAAATTTGTTTCATCCATCATATTTTGCAAAACTCTCCAGGTTTTTTTATTATTATTATTTATTCATTGCACGGTAAAACGAAGCCCTTTCGTTTCGTTTATTTTCCTTTGACTGATTCAGCTTTATTTTACTTATTAAAAGAAGGTGATCCGAGCCGTCGGACACAATCATATCTGCTTGGGATCTTTCAAGCAATCCACCATTAACGAAAAAATTATCAATTAAAGATACCGAGAGATGTAAATCCGAGTTGGAATAGTCACAAGAGGAAAACAATCATGTGACAGTATCATATTAACAAATTCTGAGCTATTCGCTCTTTTTAGTAAATCTATATTAAGTCTCCCATTGTAATTTATTATCATCGTTTTTTATTTTCATTATTAATTTTGTCTAACAATAGTTCAAATTCATCAAGAAAAAAACAATATCACATGACGGATTTTTGTAAATCAATCCTAAAACCAAGTTCCTTTCCCTTTATTTTTTATTTCAATGAAAAGTGTTTCGATCCTTCCTTCAACCCACAGGGAAAGGTCATCCCTAACCCAATATTGGGTACCTTCATTAATCAAAAGGCCTAGACCGCCCCACTCCATGGTTATCCGTTCTTTTCGCTCGCAAACATATCCTGGAAAAGAAAAACCCCATGGCAGTGACTTGCTAGTCACTTGCTAGTCACTTGAAACAAATGCCTGGAATTTTGCATTATTTGCCAGAAGGAAGATCACGGATGCGTGTTTATTTGTTTTTTTTTTGTTTTTTTTTTCCCCCAGGGGTCATCGTATTTACCCAGTGGTCCTAGAATATCGAGGGAGGGCTCATTCGAACGGAACTTAAGAGTTCTAGTGCCATTTTTAAGCGACCAAAAAAAACTGGAGGGCAACTAGGCCCTCTCCCACTCTCATTTTTTTTCCAATGTCACCCGATCAAAATTTTGAGATAGCCATTTTGTTCAGCATGGTCAAAAATTTTACTATAATTTTAATTTTTATTTTCAATATCAAGTAAAAAGGGAATATTTGTAATAAAATTGGTTTTCAGTAAAGCACCAATGACGCTGTAGGTCTTAGACTTTTACAGTGAGAGAAAGAGGCGATACCCAAACTCTTGTTTGTAGTGATTTTTTGTTCGTTTTCAAGCATGATTTGCATATTCAATTGAAGTTTCACTCCTTTCAAGATTTATCTATTCATTTACATTAATATCTACTGTATGTTTGTTTTGCATTGATTGTTTATTTAATTTCTGTTCGTTGCAAGTTTCATTTATATTTCAATGCTCTTTTTTAAATATTACTTGAACCCCCCCCCCCCCCCCCGCTCCTTGAAAAATGTCATCAGGGGAATCCCCTCCACTTCAATGAGAAGTTTTGTGCGCAAAAATTTCCCTCATCGTGACTTATTGTCGTGGAAAGCCCCCCCCCCTCCTCCGGGGAAAATCACCAGAAAATTCCAACCCTGCTGAAAACTTCCCCCGGATAATTCCCCGAAACATCTCCACATGGAAATTGAGTCGCCAACGAGAAAGTAAGACAAACAATAATAAAGAATTTCGTATAGTAATTTTGGCTAATCCCAACCACCTCCCCGTGAGAAATATCTCCTGGAAAGTTTATCCCTGGAAACTACCCTCCCATGGAGAATTATCTACGTGGAGAATCCCCCCTGCAGAAAATCCCTCCCCCTGAATGAAAACCCCCTCCCAAAAAAAAAATCTGAACGCTTAATACTATATATATAAAATGGGTAAATATTAACATACACCCCTTTTTCGAGGGTCATAGCTATTATATTATGAAGGTTATGTATAATGTTATGCATAACCATAATATAAAAGGGTTATTTAAAAAAATTATGCAGATGTTCATATTCTAATAGCCTTTGATGAGAGGCAATTATATATCTTGAAAAAAAAAAACGCTGAAATGGGATCAAATTTCTCCTTTCTTTTTTTTTTTTTGCAATCTGGTTTCTCTGTTAAATCAAACTGTTGTTTTTTCATGTTTTGATTTGTCTATTGATGTAAATAAATCGAAGAATATACAATAGGTTACATCCAAAAAAAGTCTGTAATTCAGCAATAAAAACCTTCTGTCAAGAGTAAAAAAAAAAAATGAGAAATAAGAAGATAGATTCCAAGAGCACCTTGCGGCAGCGCTGTGGATAGAGACGTGCCTGCTGATCGCAGGTGCAATAGTTTATTCCCAGCTGTCGTAAGGAATGCATATCTGAATCCGCATTAATCTTAGTTTTTTTTAGAATTTTCACTGAACATACCATTATTTTTATTTTCCTAAAAGAAAAGGAAAAAAATAAAAGTTTATTCATTAGATTTAATAAAATGCATTCTGCATCTCCACGCGTACATTGAGTCGTGAAAGAGAAAGTAAGACAAATAAAAATAATTTTATATAGGAATTCTGACTAATTCCACCAGTGTAAAATTTCTCCTGAAAGGTTCACCCCCGGAAACTTCCCTCGCCATGAAAAATTGTCCGCGTGGAAAACCCCCTCAACAAGAAATACCCCCCCCCCCCCCCCCGAAAAATTTACTCAGGCTTCCCAATAACAAATATTATACGTAAACAATAGACAATTCTTATAACTTAAAGGCCTTTCCCCAGGGGCTGTTGGGGGCGAAATTATCTCCAAAGGCATAGTTATTGGTCTTTACATTACGCTGAACAAATAAATATCTCAAAATTTAGAACGGACGATTTTGGGAAAAAAGAAGCGTGGGAGGGAGCCTAGTTGCTTTCCAATCTTTTTGGTCACTAAGATAGGGCACTAGAACTTTTCATTTCTATTCGAATGAGCCCTCTCCCAAAATTCTAAGTCCATTGGTTCAAGACGATCACCCTTGACGAAAAAGGACAAAACAAAGCAAACAAATAAACACACATCCGTGATCTTTCTTCAGGCAAAAATTCAAACTTTTACATTTTTGCAGATAGGAGTTTGAAACCTCTAGAGTAGGCCTTTCTAATAGGCTGAGTCTGATGGTGTGATTTTCATTCCGATTCTTTGAGCCTTAGGGGATGCCCCCCTTCTTCGAAAACCAGGCAAATTTTCTCAGGTTCTTAAAAGGGCACCATTTCGTCAAAATCCTGGGAGGGGCAAAGTTGGAGCCACTTTTCCCAAATCAAGTGAAAATGACAATAACAACCAAAAATATAAGCCGTTAGGTACCATAAAGGTACTATTTAGGACTTTAAAGTACTATAGAGGTACTTAAATCGGGGTCTGGGAAGGACAGCCCCCCGCCCCCTCTGCCCCATAGCACATTATGCCCCTGGTTATTAGCCTTTGATGGGTAAACTAAACTTTATTTATCTTAAATATTAAGAATGATAGGAAGCGAAATAGCGCTGAATAATTAAAGAGTGATTAGTATATTTGTTTTTTTTTCTTTTTTTTTTATCCCGTCTGGTTTTTTGTCTCTCTCCCACCGTTTTTGTGTGACTGACTGTCTGTTTGCATGTCTCTGTGCTTGTCTTTGTGTGTTTGTGTGTCTGACTTGTGTTTTTTGTCTCTGTGTGACTGAGCGTCTGTTTGCATGTCTCGGTGTGTCTAACTTTGTGTTTTGTGTGGGTTTTTTGTCACTGTCCAACAGTGCCTGTATGACTGAGCGTCTGTTTGTATGTCTCTGTGCCTGTCTTTGTGTGTTTGTGTGTCTAACTTTGTGTTTTTGTGTGGGTTTTTTGTCACTGTCCCACCGTGCCTGTATGACTGAGCGTCTGTTTGCATGTCTCTGTGCCTGGGTTTGTGTGTTTGTTTGTCTAACTTTGTGTTTTTTGCGTGTGTTTTTTTGTCTCTCTCCGACTGTGCCTGTGGGACCGAGCGTCTGTTTGCATGTCTCTGTTCCTGTCTGTGTGTGTCGGTTTGTCTGACTATATGTTTGAGTGTGTACGCGTGTCTTTGTCTTTCCTCCGCCATACCTGTCTGACTGAGCGTCTGTTTGCATGTCTCTTTGCCAGTCTTTTTGTGTTTGTATGTCTGACTTGGTGTCTCCCACCGTGTCTGTGTGACTGAGCGTCGGTTTGCATGTCTCTGTGCCTGTCTTGGGTATTTGTGTGTCTAACTTTGTGTTTTTTGTCACTCTCCCACAGTGCCTGTATGACTGAGCGTCTGTTTGCATGTCTCTGTGCCTGTCTTTGTGTGTTTGGTGTCTGACTTTGTGTTTTTTTGTCTCTCTCTCTCACTGTACCTATGTGACTGAGCGTCTGTTTGTATGTCTCTGTTCTTTCTGTGTGTGTTGCTTTGTCTGACTATGTGTTTGTGTGTGTATGTGTGTTTTTTGTCGCTCTCTCACCGTGCCTGTGTGACTGAGTGTCTGTTTGTATGTTTCTCTCCTGTCATTATGTGTTTGTGTTTCCGACTTTGTGCTTTTTGTGTGTTGTTTTTGTCTCTCGCCCACCGTGCCTGTGTGACTGAGCGTCTGTTTGCATGTCTCTGTACCCGTCTTTTTGTGTTGGTTTGTCTGACTATGTGTTTGTGTGTGTAAGTGTATTTTGTCTCTCTCCCACTATACCTGTGTGACTGAGCGTCTGTTTGCATATCTCTGTGCCTGTCTTTGTGTGTTTTCGTTGTCTGACTTTGTTTTTTTGTCTCTCTTTCACTGTACCTATGTGACTGAGCGTTTGTTTATATGTATTTTTGTCTGTCTTTTCGTGTTTGTGTGTCTGCCTGTGTGTTTGTGTGTGTTTTTTCTCTCTCTCACCATGCCTGTTTGTCTGACTGTGCGTATGCCTGTTTCTGTGTCTGTCTTTGTGTGTCTGACCCTGTGTGTTTGTGTGTGTTTTTTCTCTCTCTCACCATGCCTGTTTGTCTGACTGTGCGTATGCCTGTCTCTGTGTCTGTCTTTAATTGTCTGACTCTGTGTATTTGTTCTAGCTCTCTTTCTCACCATGCCTGGGTGTCTGACCATTTTTTTTGCCTGTCTCTGCCTTTGTCTTTGTGTGTTTGTTTGTCTGACTCAGTGTGAGTGTGTGTGTTTTGTCTCTCTTTCCCACTGTGCCTGTATGTCTGAATGTGTGTTTGCCTTTCTTCGTGTCTGTCTTTGTGGATTTTTGTGTCTGATGTTGTGTTTGCGTTTTTCTCTCTCTCTCTCTCTCTCTCTCTCTCTCTCTCTCTCTCTCTCTCTCTCTCTCTCTCTCTCTCTCTCTCTCTCTCTCTCTCTCTCTCCTTCTCTCTCTGCTCTCTCTCTCCTCTCCTCTCTCTCTCTCTCTCTCTCTCTCTCTCTCTCTCTCTCTCCTCTCGCAATCTCTTCTCTCTCTCCTCTCTCTTCTCTCTCTCTGCTCTCCTCTCTGTGTCTCTCTATCTCTCTCTCTCTCTCTCTCTCTCTCTCTCTCTCTCTCTCTCTCTCTCTCTCTCTCTCTCTCTCATCTCTCTCGTGTCTCTCTTCTCATCTCTCTCTCTGGACTCCTCTCTCTCTCTCTCTCCTCTCTCTCTCTCTCCTCTCTCTCTCTCTCTCTCTCTGTACCTATTTGTTTGACTCTGTGTGTTTTTATCTGTTTTTTGCCTTTGTGTTTGTCTTTGTGTGTCTTACTCCATGTGTCTGTGTGTGTCTTTCTCTCTATTTGGATGTGTGTCAACTCTGTCTGTTTGTGGGTGCTTTTTTCTCTGTGTCAGTCTTTGTATGTTTGTGTATCTGACTCTCTTTTGTTTGTGCATGTTTTTTGTGTTTTTTAGGTCAGCTAGTAAAAGACTCATTTGTATAGGAATATGTTCGAGGCTGACCCCCTTTTTTTCACAAGTTTCACTCAATAATTTAAGACTTAATAAGCTGATATATTGGATTGCTTTAGTTCTTTTGAAATGGTTTGTTTTAAAAAAAAAAAACTAACTTTCATAGCATCAAGAAGACCCCTATACTACGTTTTGATATCTATAAGGAGAGAGATCCATCAGGAACAAAGGCGAAGGTGTGACAATCTTTGTAAGGCATTTTGTTTCCCACTCATTTATTGCTTCTAAGGAGCATCTACTTGAGATAGAAATAGCATCAAGAAGACACATATACCAGGTTTTAATATTTATAGGAAGGATATATCCATCAGGAAGAAAGGTGAAGGTGTGGCAATCCTTTGTAAGGCATTTTGTTGTGATCAATGCTATTTATTAATATAAATCGGCGAACCCACAAACAAATAATTTAATAAAATTTCAATAAATCACGTATATTTATATATTTGTACAACGAATTAAACCTTACGGAGTCAAAATCCATTCAAAATTATGATTAAATGAATATGTGCGATACCGGGATATATTTTGAATAGATCTTGGTTGCATTAAGAGATAGAACATCCTGTCCTGGCCATGGGGGTAGGAAGAAGTGGAGAAGATATATTTACTTAAGCATTAGTGGTGAATCTGGCAGAAAAAGCCAAAATTTTGTTACATTTACCTACACAAACCAGATATCTTGTTTGTTCTATACTATTGTCGTCTGTAGCAGCTCATTGCAGACAATTCGAAGCACCAGCACTTATATGTATGATTTTTTAATGTGTATTTCTTGTTTATAATGTATTGTGTAATGATTTTGAGTTCACCAGGTAGTATGTTTTGTTAAACACGCTACCAATTCATATTCGGACCACCAAGTAGTGGTTGCTAATTTTAAACTTAAATTAAAGGCCATTACCAAGCGCAAACAGACAATGAAAGTGTTTTACATTCAGGAGCTCCGGATACACAAGCGGGACAAGCATATTGTGTTGCCTATTCTAACAAGTTTTCAAACCTGACATGCAATTAAACCGGTGTCCCAGTGGATGAGAAGTGGAGTTTAATTGTGGAGAGCGTAGGGGAGTCACTGAAGAGTCAGTTGGTTACGCGAGAAAGAAGATCAGCGATGGCTCTTGGAAACTCTTGCAAGAGAGAAAAGAAATAAAGATCCAGCTAGACAGCTGTGATAGTAACGTCACCCCTCAATAAAAAGACCAACTCAGGGCCGAATATAAGCAAATCCACAAAGCTGTAAAGCGGTCCACAAGGAGTGACAGACGTTGCTTTTTGGAGACAAAAGCAGCCAAAGCTGAGGCGGCTGCCAGCAATAGCGACAATAGAATGGTGTATCGAATAACCAAAGAGATCAATGGCGACTTCCGAAAGCCGGCATGCGCTGTTAAAAGTAAGACTGGCAAACTACTTATGAGGAAAGAAGATCATTATAACAGATTGAGAGAATACTTCAACGAAGTACAAAATTTTCCTCAATCGAACGAGTGGCAAACTTAAATATTAAAAACGTTTATTGATTTCTTAAAGGTGCTCAATTTTTTACATAGGAATCACTATGGAGAATACTACGACATTATGGACTCCCAGAAAAGATTATTAGTATTATTGTTACTTTCTACAATGAACTGCTAGCCGCCGTACGAGCCGATAATGAAGACCTGACGGAATGGTTCCAGATCAATTCTGGTGTACGACAAGGTGGTATCCTCTCTTCTGTGCTCTTCACGATTCTCATGAGATGAGGTATGAGATATACATTTATTAAAAAGGAAACAAACATTATTAAACATTAATACCTTAAATAGAATGACAACCTGGAGTGGACTTGACATCAAATTCACTCACGGGATAAATGAAACTTCTTTACACGTGACTTGAAAGCCGGAAGACTAGGCGCATTTTTCACACACTCGGGCAATATATTCCAAACATTGGGATCATAATGGCGAATCACAAAAGATGCCCGAGTGGTGCTCCTAAACTCATGAGTTAAGTTATCAGCTTTTCTTGTATTATGATCATGACGGTCTCTATTAAAGTAAAAATATTTTCAAATCAGGGGTGAACAGCTGATTCGAATATTTATACGAGAAAATCGTGATTTGGTAATCTCGAATTTTGAATACATCCATTAACTTATTCTTTTAAAATATTTATGAGCAGGAACCTCATCAGAATCATCAAATTCCAATAATAATTTTACAGCTCTATTCAGAAGCTTTTGCACTCTTTTGAAACATGTTACAAAATTACTTGCCCATATAGAGCATCCGTAGCTAATATATGGATAAAATATAGAAAAATAAATAATTTTTAGGATCTTTTTTGCGACTAGATTTTTAATTCTTCGCATAGCCCCAAGGCCTCTTCTTAATTTTTCAGCTATTGCACTTGAATGGTTTTTTCCACGACAGGTTTTCATCAATTAAAAACCCCAAATACTTCGTTGCTGCTACTCTCTTTATCACATTTTCTTGAACCGTGATATGGTCATTTCCAGCACTAGACGAAAGTCTAGAAAATATTATGAAAACAGTTTTAGAAAAGTTTAGGGTTAACATATTTTGCTGAGAAATTATAATTCAGAAACTGCATTATGAATTTTATTATAAAAAGCATCAAGTGAAGGCGCTGCCAGAAAGAGCAAAGTGTCATCTGCAAATAGGATGACACCAACCTCTGACAGGTAGTGTTTGTGTAGATACGATGAAAACCACTCCAGGCTTGAACCCTTTACCCCCAATCGAGTCAAGAGCTTGAATAAGCTCTGAGTGGTCCACAATATCGAATGCTTTTTACATATCCAAAAACACAGCTGCGAGTATGAGACCAGCTTCAAATGCATCACTAATCCAATCAACCAATTTTAGAACTGTTATATCCGTAGATAGCCCTTTTCTAAACTCAAATTGATTCTCCATTAGAATTTTATCCTTTTCAATATAATAACTTAACTGGGCATGTACCACTTTCTCATATAACTTAGAGAAAAATGTGAGAATAGATATAGGTCTTCGACTCGATGGGTCATCTTTTTCCCTCCTTTATGGAGAGGAACCAATCTTGCACCAAGATCTAGAGAAGGGTTGATGAGGTGTGTCAAGACAGGTAAGACACTCGTTTTTGCGGCTTTTATGAGTTTCAGAGAAAAATCATCCATCCTGCAAGAGCTGACTTCATCGTAGCCAGGAACCGTGCCACTTCCCGTTCCGAATATCTTGAAAACTCAAAGGAGTTTTCACTTGTAGGCTGTCTTTCAAAGACAGATCCAAAACTCGCAGATTTGCGTAGTTAAGCCTGCGCTTGATCGCAAAGTCTTTTTCTTCATTTGCAAAATAACCTCAAAGAAATTCAGATATGTGTTGAGAATCAGTAAGACAACCTCCTGTTGTCTCCATGGCTCTCACCTCCTCCTTACTATGAAATTTGCCCAAAAGTTTATTTATTGTTTTCCACGTATTTTTCATATACCCTTGAATTTCATGAAATTCATGTTGGAAATAAAGTTTCTGAGCATTCCGTTTTACTGAATTTAAAATATTCCGAAATCTTTGAATTTTATGAAATTATCATCTGAATGATCCTTTAAATAATTCATATAAAGTTTTTTTTCTGCTTTATTGAAACTAGAATAGCTTTTGTTATCCATGATTTCTTAGTAAAATTTCTATTACGGTTTATTCTTCACAAGGGACATGTTTCATTCATTGCATTCGTCAACTTCTCATTGAATAGGTCATACGCAGTATCTGCACAGTTTTTTTTATTACAGGCAAGAAATTTCTTTCACCCATCATATTTGCAAAACTCTTTAGGTTTTTATTATTCATTTCACGGTAAAACGAAGCCCTTTCATTTTGTTTATTTTGCTTTAACTGATTCAGCTTTATTTTACTTATTAAAAGAAGGTGATCCGAGCAGTCGGACACAACCACATCTGCTTGGGATCTTTCAAGCAATCCACCAATAACGAAAAAATTATCAATTAAAGATGCCGAGAGATTGTAAAATCCGAGTTGGAATAGTCACAAGAGGAAAACAATCATGTGACAGTATCATATTAACAAATTCTGAGCTATTCGCTCTGTTTAGTAAATCTATATTAAAGTCTCCCATCGTAATTTATTATCATCGTTTTTTATTTTCATTATAAATTTTGTTTAACAATAGTTCAAATTCATCAAGAAAAAAACAAATATCACATGACGGATTTTTGTTAATCAATCCTAAAACCAAGTTCCCTTCCCCTTCATTTTTTTATTTAAATGAAAAGTGTTTCGATCCTTCCTTCAAGCCACAGGGAAAGGTCATCCCTAACCCAATATTGGGTACCTTCATTAATCAAAAGGCCTAGACCACCCCACTCCATGGTTATCCGTTCTTTTCGCTCGCAAACATATCCTGGAAAAGAAAAACCCCATGGCAGTGACTTGCTAGTCATTTGCTAGTCACTTGAAACAAATGCGTCACAAAGGCCTACAATACACGCTTTCTTATCTAGCGAACTTAAAATCTCACATAAAGAAGAATATGCCGTTCTTAGACCTTGACAATTCCAGAAAACGATCTCTATTTCTGCACTCGCAGGATTTGAATACTCATAAAGATTATTCGGATTCACATAATTACTTTGGTGACAATTCAACGAAAATTTATCGATGCATTCATCATCCCCCGCAGTGTGTCACGAGCTTGGCTTCCAAGAATAAACCGGTTTTGTTCAAATTAATTCAAAGGGTCTTCATATATATTCACACTCATTGAAGAGTGGTGACTACTTTTACGACTAAAACAAAAAAAAAATAATAAAATAAAATAAAAAAAACACACACATACTGATAGGCAGAAAGAAGAAGGAAAAGAAAGAGAAGAAAAAAAACGCGAAAGGAACTGAAATTTTGGCTATGAAATACAAAAGGGAAAAAAAAAAAAAAAAAAACAAGCATATAAGTAATTCAACAACACAATTTACACAACACAAAATTATATGGTCAGATTCGGCAAACGACCACTTCAGCCATAGCTCGAATTTTACAGATCCCTCCCGCTGAGTCTTTTCCAAAAATCGCCCCGTTATTCGACCAAACATTTCTATTTCCAAGCTTACTCTTAGCCAAGTGAAGAATCTGCATCTTTTTTGATGTTAGGTACTCGATAAAACAATAAAAAAAAATTCCCAACCGAGCTAGCTTTGACTTACATGCAAACACTTTTATTGCAATTTCAGCAGACTTGAACGCAACCAAAACAGGCACAGGACGCTTTTTTGCACTTACAATGGTGTCCGAATCAGTATAATTTGCTCGAAATTTAAATACAGAAACTATTACGGTCGAAGAAAAAATCATAAAATTTGCATTGTATCCGTAATCCCATCCAATACACACTCAGAGCTGGAAATACCCGCACTATGGTCAACACCTATGTTTCATTGACTGTGGTCTTCGGTCCTGTCATTTGGTTGAAAGGAAAAAATTGAATAACCCGCGTACTGTCTTTGACAGTGATTTTGCTTGTTATATTGCACTCCTCTATCATCTAAGAGAAGACTTGCAACGGAGCATCACCGAGCTTTCGAACAAAGCCGGGCGAGTTGGGTTGTCAATTAGTACTCAAAAGACGAAGGTTATGCATAACAACATAAATTTAACCCCGGCCCGCCACTGAATGTTGGTTCAGATTAGCTAGATGAGGTTACAGAATTTAAGTATCTTGGAAGCCTCATCAAATATGACGGAAGTGTCGAGCGTAAAATTACTACACCCATTACTTGTGTAGGCAATGCTTTTATCAAGTTAAAAAAAAGTTTGGAAAAACACTGCGTACTCTCTAAAAATTTAAATTATAATAAATTATAACTATAGTTATTAAAAAATAACTGACTTCGGCACATCCTGGGATCCACTGGTCCGAAAGAAGTACGAACGCCGCCATTCGTGAAAGGACGGAACAACCGCTAATAGTTGAAAAAATCTTAAGTAGTAGATGGCGATATTGGGGTCATATGGTCTGTACGGGTGATGGAGGGCTCCCCATGATGTTTGGTGTTAGGCTCCTCCCAGTATTAGAAGCCGTGGACAACAGGGAGCAAACGCTTGGCCGATCCCTAGAGAAAGAGGCTACCTTGACAAGGACATCTTTGGAAGATGTGTGGTCTCTAGCTCTTCAGAGGTCGTCGTGGAGAGGCACCGTTGTCACCTTATCCGCCAGACGGCGTGGGAGGAGCTAAGTCTAAGCAAGTAAGTTTCTTCACTACCGCTTGAACAGCCTCTAATTAATTAGCATCTCAACTTGCCCCTCCCCCCCCCCCCAATAAGAAAACTGGAGCCAATCGTGGTAGTTTTCGTAGTACGTTGCGTCCAAATATTGCCTTTTGGTCAATTGATCATCTCCTTGTTCGTTTCCTGAATCGTCAATCACAAGTGTTTGGTGAATAAAGGGGTAGTTGGAGGGGGGGGAGCTAGTTGTCCTCCGTCACTTTTTACTCTTAAAAGAGAAGGAACTAGAGATTTCAGTTTTCAACCAAATGAGCCACTTTTAAGATTTATACAACTGTTCTTTCCATAAAAGCCTTAAATGCCACCGGTGCTTAACTTGCAACCCATGTCCCCCATGCTCTGGTGGCTTGTATAAACCCAAAAGCCTTGTTGTGTTATCTTTGGACCATTTTGAATAAAATGGCCGTCTAAAAATTTCTAGGCATCACTTTGAATCTTAAAAAGAGGACTAGAACTTTTGATTACCAATCCATTGAGCCCCCTGTGAACTATGTAAGACCATCCTTTCTATAAGAAGCTGGGGGGCGGGGGTCTTGTCATCCTCAGAGACATAATTTCCGTACCCATTCAACTACACCGAACAAAATTGCTATCTCAAAATTTTGATTGGATATGTTTTGGGAAATAATGGGTGTGGGGGGTCGTTTACTCTCAAATCACTTTTGACTCTCAAAAGCACAGTAGACAGAATATACCAGTAAGCTTATCGCAGATCATTTCTGGTCTTCGTTCTCGGTGCGAACAAAAAGCTCCTCCCACTTATTTCTGCATTAGCGAGGATGCTGGTTAGTCTGTTTCCGATTGTTTCAATGCACTTTGATGGAAACAATCGGAAACAGACTAACCAGCATTCCCGCTAATCTGACTTCGCCTATGTTTATATCTGCAAAAACGTTCTCCGGAGCACTCGCACCCCGGTCCGGGTTTTTATAATGGGTGAGATAGAGAATGATCATACTGCTAATTTTTATAAACTGTGCTCAAAGGGACACTATATCTTCCAGTTTTAAATCAAATGAGCCCCATCTGAAGTTTAAACGATGATCTATGGCAATGACAGATTTATGGGTGGGAGGGGCTGGGAACTGAATATGAGCGTTCAAAACAAAAAAATAATGTGCATATTCTGAAATATGTGGAAGATTTACCTTTTACCGGCTTTCTATACGTGCCAATCAAGTTGTTTTAAAAAAAGTTATCATTTTATAAGACGGTCAATTTCACCTTGTCCGATTGTGGCTGATTTTTCCAGTTTGAATGGTACCCAAATAAAAATTATTGCAATTTGTTTGAGGTTAAACCTTGGATTGACTGTACTATAAGAGCGTCTCTTGTTGGGGAAACGCAAGTTAAATAGATTTTGGATTCCTAGGTCGGTTTTAGACATAGTTTTGAACGAAGTTTTAAAAACTGCCTCCTCCAAAACACCTCACTCTTTACGCTAACGTTTTTTAACACTTTTGAAAAAAGAATTTTCATTATTCCAATTAAACGACCCTTGTGTTTCTGTTTATATAAGTTTATTATTCTAATTAAACGGTCCTTGTGTAGCATGAGTCGATTTTAAAGAATTGGGACAATATTCAAACTTTAGCGTAAAGAGCCAGGGTTTGAGGAGCAACCCTCTTTCATATAAGTAATAATTTCTGTTCGTTTTAAATATTAATGTTGTTCCTTACTTTCAGTTGAAAAAAAACTTATTATTTTATTTAATTTCTGACCTTTTTAAGTAATCCCTGGAAGCCTGGCCCCTCCTTCACGGAGAAATATCCTCCCCGCGGATATATCCTCTAGACAATTCAATCCTGGTGAAAATTTACCCTGGACAATTACCCTTAAGAAATCCACTCCTAAAATTGAGACGGAAAGGAGAAACAAGAAATATAGAAAAGAATTTTGTATAGGAATTTTAGCAAAATCCCCTAGTATATAATTTCCTCTGACAAGTTCACCCCCTTGAAACTTCCCTTCCCATGTAAAGTTCCCCGTGAAGAAAAAACAGCAGAAATTGTCTCTACTCCCTAAAATGTATGCAAGCTTCCCAATAACAAATACTATGCTGAACAATGGGTAATTTTTATAACTTAAGAACGTTTTCCCTAGGGCTGTGAGGGGGGGGGGGGGGGGGTATTTTATTTGCAATCGCATAGTTATTGGGCCTTACGACTATGATGAACAAAATGGCTATCCTAAAATTTTATTCAGACGATTTTGGGAAAAGGGGTGGGGGAGGGGGCCTAGTTGCATTCCATCCTTTTTAGTCACTGAAAATAGGCACTAGAACTTTGAAGTTTCGTTCGAATGAGCCCTCTCGCAATATTCTAGAACCACTGGGTCAATAAGATCACCCCTGGAAAAAAAACAACAAATAAACAAGCATCTGTGATTTTTTTTTTTCATGGCAAAAAATACAAGATTCCACATTTTTTTCAGATAGAGACTTGAAACCTCTAAAAAAAATAGGGTTTTCTGATATGCTAAATCTGATATTATCATTTATATTCTATGACTCTTAGGGGATGTTTCACCCTTTTTTTTTAAAAAAAAAAAAGGTAAATTTTTTCAGGCACTTAAATTTTGATTGGTAATAATAAACTTTATGAGACCTATATTTTGAAATCAGCATAAAAATTCAATGCTTTTGATATATCTATTGGTATCGAAATTCCGATTTTTTAGAGTTTTGGTCACCATTTATTAGAGTTTCGGCCGGATCATTCCTTACTCCTTAATTGGTATCACTATATAGGCTATATCGAATTCTGAACCAAATTCACGATCACGAATCTGAGATCTGTAGATATTAATCTGATCACAACAGACCGGACGCTTATTTTTGTGGTAAACGAAATTCGTTAATAATATCGCGTTTGATTATCTTTTAATGAGGTACCTAGGATTCCATTGCACCTTTTCTTTTCTTTCCATTTATGCGATGCTAGACCTTAGTTCCTTGCTAATACCCTCGATTCGTTTTGTATTAATGTCTACTGCAGAACATACCTCACTAATTTGACTAGAAAGACTTGTAGCCAGGCTTTAGAAATCATTCAATAAATTATCAACTTTGAGAGACATTGGATTAAGAGAATTTAACTGTTTTTTTTCCGAACTATCCAACATTTTCTCATTGTAAAGATTGTTTTTCTTGTTTTTATTTGGGAAAGGGTATTTCTCCATGGAGGCGCGGCCAGATCTCCTGGCATTGCTTAAAAAAACGATCAGAAATAGAATGAAAAAAAAACAAATTTTTTCAACTGAAAGTAAGGAACAACATTAAAACTTAAATCTAAAAGAAACTACTATGCATTTGAAGGGGGTTACCCTCTCCTCAACACCTTGCTCTTTAAACTAAAGTTTTGAATTTTGTCCCAGTTCTTTAAGAAAGACCCCTGAAACACAAGGGTTGTTTAACTAGAACAACAAGAAGCTAAGAACCTTTAGTGTAATAACAGAGGTATTCAGGAGGGGGCAACCCCTTCATATACGTAATAATTTCCGATATTGTTAACTTTTAACGTTGTTCTTTACTTTCAGTTGAAAAACGTGTAATTTTAGCTTAATTTTAAATATAATTATATATTCTTAGGCAGAAGTGTTTTATTTACCCATGGGGCGGAGGGGGGGTCTAAGAATGTTTTCCATGCTAAAGTCACGTTATTTTTATTTCAGAAATATAATTTCTTATATTTTACGCGTGATCAGTCATATAGACATGCGGATAATTACAATATATTAATGCATTTTAATATGAAGGATAGTAAATACCCCGAGATGGATTAAAACCAGGTAATTTAATATTCGTTAAATCAGATAATTTGCAGTTCATTTTTTTTTTCACATTAGTGTTTACTCATCAGAGCTATGATACAAGAAAAGTGAAGCTTCATAAGGGTTTAAGAAATGTTTTTTTTTTTTTTTTTTAGACTTGGGTAAATAGTTTTTGGGACAAAATAGTTTTCTGCCCATTTCCAGGTCACCTGACACACCTTCCAGCTCCAAAGAAAAAATGTATGATTTCTCTTAGCCCAGGGGCATTTAAAAAAAAAAAATCCTTGAAAGTTTCAAGCCAATAAGGGAAAAAGGTCTTTCAACATCTGACTTACGTGGCAACAAAATTGATCGCACATCTTGACATCCTATTCCGAGTCTGTATCACCAAGCAGCATATTCCTGAAGCGATATGTGAAGGTCTAGTAACGTGTTTTCTTAAGGAAAATAAATAAACTCTTAAGGAATATTCTCAAAACGTGTTTTCCTAGAAGTCAGTAAACTTTATAGTTATGAGGCGCAGTTAGGAATTGGGGGAAAAGACAGCGGATAAAAATGGCTGACACGCAAGCAGATAGTTTTCATTGCCGAACATCAATTCATGTTCAATTTGTTAAGTTATTAGTTTCAATCAAGCTTAATTTTTTTTTTTTTTAATAGATCAAGGCTATCCTGGCTATCAGGGCTATATCCTGGATTTTTCACAAGGGTTGGTTTAATTAGAACAATAAAAAATTTATATTCCTTACATTTTACGCATGATCACTCTTGTAGACATGCAGATAATTACAGTGTATTAATGCATTTTAATCTGAAGGATAGTACGTACCCCCAGATGGTTTAAAATCAGCTAATTTATTAATCATTAAATCAGATTATTGGCAGTTCATTCTTTTTCACTTTAGTGATTACTCATCAGAGCTTTGATACAAAAAAAGTGAAGCTTCATATAGTTTTAGGAAATTTAAAATTGTTTTAGAAAATGTAAACTTCATTTTTATGTTCAATTTGTCCAGTTTTACTTTCAATAGGTTAATTTTTTTCAATAGATAAATATCTACTAGCTATTTATATCCAGTGGTTATTTATAGCCATATTTAGATTAAAAAATCTAAAATATGGCCCTGGCTATCAGCCAGGGCCATATTTTACCTTTTTTCAGGGATTGTTTTACCAACTGATTTTATTCATTTTTTTTTTACAAAAAAAAAACTTTAAAAAGCAACAAAAAATTGTTTATATTCATTTTTGTTACACTTTTACAGTTTTTTTTTTATAAGTATTTGAGGGGGGGGGGGGCTAAAATACCTACCTCTCTCCCTGGATACGGCCTTGTGAATAGTTTTTTTTTGTCAATTTAAGTTGTTAATTTCAATTTCAGTTGTCAATTTAGTCGTTTAATTTGTAAGTAAAAATACTTCGTCCAAAAATCAGTTTTTTTCAACTCAATTTGCTATTTTTGTATTTTATTTGAAAAGAAATTTAAATTGATCACTCCCATACTTCTTTGTCTATAAAACATTTGTGCCATTTGAGTGTCTCTTATTGGGAAATCTTGTTGAATCACATTAGGGAACTGCAATTGATTCTGGCTTGTTATTTTAGTTTTAGCTACAGTTTTTAACAATTTTCAATAATAGTTTCATTATAGAAATTTGGGTGGTAGAATTTTGGGAGAATATTATTAAAATGGGTTGAGGGAAAATTTGCCTAATTTAACGTATTCTACAGAGCTTTAGACAATCTGTCCCCGTTTTGTTCAAACTGTGAACAGAGACGAACAATGATCTATCACAAATCAAACTCAGAGAGTAAAGAAAATAACAAAATGAAAAATAAAAATAAAAGCAGGTGAAAAAACGAGGGTTTTGTCAGCCAGTGGCGAACCATGAAGAAGAAGAAATAAGCAAATATTTCGACAAGGACCTCCGCCGAGTCGTCCTCAGTGCTAAGCAAAAAAAGAAAGAAGCGAAAAAGAAAACCAACGAAAATCGAATCTTTACTTGACAACAACAAAACAAAAACTCAGTTTTTGTTCTGTCGTTGTCAAGTAACTCAGTTTTGACTATTGCTTGTTCTGCCGTTGTCAAAAACTCAGTTTTGACTGTTAGTTTGTTGAAATAACACCATTTGAGCAGGTTCATTAAAAGGACTTCAGTATTCTTAGCCGGAGATTTTTAGCCGGGAGAGAGCGGAATCTTTGCATGTTTCCCATGCTAGTCATGCTATTTTTATTTCAGAAATATTTTCCTTATAGTTCGCATACTATTAGTCATATAGACATGCGGATAATTTAATATTAAGGCGCATCTTTTTTTTAAAGATAGAATATACTCCGGAACGGATAAAAACGAAGTCATTTAGTATTCAAAAAACCAAATAATTGATAGTTCATTATCATTTATTAGTTATTTGTTTTGATTATTGAACGAAAATATTTGGGTTTGTAGCAGGGTGTAAAAAGGCTTTAGACTTTTAAGTTAGAAAAGATCTTTTTCCATAGAACTTTGAGAAAAAGAGCAGTATTATACGAGTTTGTCTCATAAACTTTAAGCTATTCAAAACCAACGTTGCCATTTTCAAGCTAAGTCAGTTTTAGGCTTTCAAGTTAGAAAAGATCTTTTCAGATAGAAGTTTGAGAAAAAGAGCAGTAGTATACGAGTTTGTCTCATAAACTTTAAGCTATTCAAAACCAACACTGGCCTTCTGAAAGCTAAGTCTGTGTAAAAGAGATAGTAAGTTGTCGATAATCTCATCTTCCAAAGCATGTATTCTCCTAACCTTTTGCCGTAACTTCTCCTAATCGCATTTTGAAAGTCTTTTTCTCCTAATCGCATTTTTGAAAGTCAATATGAAATTACATCTATTTGTTTTGATTATTGAACAAAATATTTGGATCTGCAGCAGGGTCTAAAAAGGCTTTAGACTTTCAGTTAGAAAAGATCTTTTCAGATAGAAGTTTGAGAAAAGAGCAGTAGTATACGAGTTTGTCTCATAAACTTTAAGCTATTCAAAACCAACACTGGCCTTTGAAAGCTAAGTCTGTGTAAAAGAGTTGTCGTAAGTTGTCGATAATCTCATCTTCCAAAGCATGTATTCTCCTAACTTTTTTGCCGTAACTTCTCCTAATCGCATTTTGAAAGTTTTAACCTCCTGCTAGCTTGTCCCTAGCTGTTCATTAAATATTATGGCTATGCTATTTCAATAGTCTAAGATATATATTAAAGGAGGCAAGCATACAAGGATGAGTTTCTTGAAACATGAATCCTCGAAATCCTGATTTCTTCGAAAAAATTAGGCATCAAAAACCACCTACATACCTATCTATATAATGCTTTATTTTCAGTCTCTGCTATCCCGTCCCCTTTTCAAAATTGCGCCTTATAACCTCAAAGTTTTTGGACCTCTAATAAACACAGTTTGGTACTTGTCTGTTGTCTTGTCTGAACTTATTTGTTATTTACATCGAATCCTCTATGTAAAAACTTTTATAAACTAATGAAAAATAAAATCTATGCTGCTGAAATATTTTTTAAAAGACTATAAGTGTAGAAACTGAAAAACATAGTGACCCTGAGTGACCCAAGTGATTCTGAAAATCTAATAAATACATCTTTCGGAAACAACGACGGAAGAATCATAGAATAATAGGGCTTTGGTCATAAGAGAGTATAAACTGAATTGTTTTTATAACTAGCTGAGAAGAAAAATCTTGGACCAGGATTGTCAATTTTTAAATTCCATTTTTAGTTTTATTGCATACCAGCCCCCCATTTAATCCTAATGCCAGGATATCTTTTTCAGAATTGCTATAACCGAACATAAACCCTCTTTATGTAAACGAAAATCTTCCACTCTCTTTTTGACAAGTTAAGAAGAAAAACTGAACTAAGGTAAACAAGGATCTTATCCTTAAATTCAAAACCAAAAATTGTTTGTTCAGTTCTAAGATATTTCAAGATTTTTATTCATTCTGAATTTTGTTATATTAGTTAAACAGATTTTAAAAGGAAATTATTTTACTGTTGAGAAATTCATTTTAACAGAAATTATTTTGTCGTTGAGAAATGTATTTGCTGGTATTATCTTAGTTAGTTAGAAATTTGTATCATAGCTAAAATAAAACAGATTCTATTATCAATAAAACAACCTATTTAATAGAATGTTAAGTAACGAGTTGCCTGTCTGTCTTCTTTGTCTAAAGTTTATATGTTTTGCGTTTTTGTTCTGCCTATATCGAATAACTGAGATAAAATATTGCTATCTGAAAATACCTTTCAGTCTCTTTTTGACAAGTAAAGAAGAAAACTAAACTAAGGTAAACAAGGAATGTTATCCTTAAATTCAGATCAAAATTATTTGTTCAGTTCTAAGATATTTTCAGATTTTTATGCATTCTCAATTTCTATATTCATTTGCTGATATTATCCTAGTTAAACAGATTTTGACAGCAATTATTTTGCTGTTGAGAAATTTATTTGCTGGTATTATCTTAGTTAGTTAGAAATATATATCATAGTAAAAAAATTTTAACAGATTTTATTATAAATAAAAACAACCTTTTTACAGAATGTTAAATAACGAGTCTTCTTTGTATAAAATTTTATGTATCGCGTTTTTGTTCAATAAAGTCCAAGTCAAGTTTGGTTGTTTTGTCTTCAATCAAAAACACATCTTCATCCAAGAACGTATCAATTGTCCCGGTGTGAATCTTGCCTTTTTTCAACCAGCCGAATTTGAGTTGCAAAAACAACATGGCTGAACTTATAATTCAGAATAAATTAATTCTTCATTAATGTTCCATATTTATTCCTGCTATTCCTAAGGAATTCGTTCAGTAAGTAAAACATACCGTTTCAAAAATGCCGCGACTGTAATTCCACATGACTTGGATTAACACACGTTCCAGAAATCTGATAAATGAAGAAAAAGACATTGATGACGATTACATGACCAAGATCTGGCAATGTCAGAACAGTGACAAAGGGATTCTTGAGAGTGCACGAAATGTGATAATGTAAAGAAAAAGGTAGGAGGATTCACCTTGTTTGATCACGAAATACACAGTAAAATACTATTTCATAGTTAAACAAAGAACCCTTCCCCTCCCCCAAAAAATAACAACAACAAATAATAGGGTGGACCCTTCTCGATTGGAATCCTGTAAAACATACAAGTAACCTCTTCTAAAATACAAAGCAAATGAATTATTTTGCTTATTGAAAGGGTCGTACAGCACTACATCTGGACCACACTTGTGAGGTTGGTCTTGGGCCTAGAAGGAAAATCATGATCAATTTTCAGCATCCTTTCTCAATCAAAATAAACAAAAGTAAACTTGAAAAAGGTATACTTGTCAAAACAACAAACAAAAGGCATTAAAACTATGGAAAAAACAATAATGTTTCTAATAAAAAACAATTTCAAATTCAGAAAATAGCAATAAAAAGATATAGCCAGAGTTGTCAACTAATGGAGGTTACCAACTTAAAACATTGGAACACTTATTGTGCTATCGTTTTCTCTCTCGCTTGGCCGTCAAAGTAGGAAAGCTGGCATCAGATGATCGCTTTCTAATCTTAGCATCAACATAAAGAAAAGGAACGAAAATTACATATACATGCATAACTAAATGAACTAACCAATGTCTCGAAGAGGTCGCTAAATATTCCAGAAATAGAAATTAATTGAAAATTAAAGACACTTTGAATAAAAAAAGAAACAAACATGAAACCCATGTCTACTAGAGTTGACAATAGTGGATGAGAATGCCCCTCCCCTTCGCTTTGAATGGACTTGGACAAACTTAAAATTCCAATAAAGAATTTCTCTATGTAAGATACCAGTGCTACAATCTAGGGGACGAAGAGGGCACCCTCCAAACGTAGCTACATATTCCTTTTTAAAAAACGATTACTTTGTCCTTGAAACTCAGAATATAGTTTATATTACAAAAAATTGACTGTTTTATGAAAATATTTTTGTCATGGCTCAGGATAAAATTAGAAATGAAGACATAAAACCGTCACAATAATCTAACTAAGAAATTCTAACTGTCTTTTTATAAAAAAAAGGAAAGATTAAAGAAGAAACGAAGAAGACGAAGAATTAAAAAAAAACAACAAAAGAAAAATCTCTAAAAAAAAACAAACAAACGAGACTGTGGCCAGTGGAGAGAAAAGAACACAACAATACAAAACAACGCGGATATTTCGCCTGTATACAAACAAGGCGTCTTCAGCACGAAAGACACACAAGAAGAACAAGATAAAACTAAAAACCAATAAAACCACCACCAAAAAAAAAAAAAAAAAAAAAAAAATGTACAATTGGCGCAAACTAATCCACGTAGGGAAAAGATGCCAATATAGAGTTACTTCAGTGAGGACACCAGAGTAACTGAGAAAAATAAAAAAAACTGTAAATTACTTTAATTATTCAGTTGCGAAATAATCCTTTTTGTTAGCTATTACTGAAGCAAATCGTTTTGGTCTAACAGGTAAATAGTCCCCTGGTGATTATTTAAAATCTTTACTCCCTTATTGACTGTTGATTCACTCTTTAGAAGGGTTATCATAAATTGGTCAATATTTAAATTACCTGTGTCCCTATTTATGGAAAGGTTAGCAAACATATGTTTTTTTAATTTCTATGGCTTCCTGGCCCATTGGGTGTACCCCTTATCATTTAGAAATAGCCAAGGCTTCATCAAATTTTACACAAATGATCTGGTTGAAGCCAAATATGCTCTGCTAAAGCTGAAACGAAAGTTTTTCTGGAGGCTTGCTTAATTTGTAGGGCTTTTTCTATTGAGTTTCGGTGTTCAATAAACCTTTCAACAAATTGTTGGTGAGTACTACCAATATAGAACTTCCCACAAGAACACGGAATTTTTATACACCCCACTTACTAAATTCCCCGAGTTAAATCCTTACCAGAACTAAAAAAAACTACCCATTGGCCTCAGCGATTGGAACATGTATCAATGCCCAAATTTACGTAAAACCCGTGAAAGTTTTCTCACCCAAACCAGGACATATGGTAATGAAATGAAGCTTTTTGATACAACTAAATCTAAAGACTGAGAAATCTCAATAACCCTACTACTACTATGTTTAACCCGTCTATTTTCAATTATTTTATCAATGAACTTAATTGGATAACTATTACAAAACAAAATATCCCTCAAATATAACAATTCCGAATCCAGAAAATTCCTGGACAAACAAATTCTAAAGGCTCTATCCACTAGTGAAATTACAACCCCCCGTTTCACCGACATAGGGTGGCAAGAATGAAAATTTAATCTTGAAAGTTTTATCTTGTTTTTTTTTTTTATCTTGTTCTTCTTGTGTGTCTTTCGTGCTGAAGACGCCTTGTTTGTATACAGGTGAAATATCCGCGTTGTTTTGTTTCTGTTGTTTTCTTTTCTCTCCACTGGCCACAGTCCTCGTTTGTTTTGTTTTTTTTAGAGATTTTTCTCTTTTGTTGTTTTTTTGTCATGGCTGGCCAGTTCGGCTTAGATCTTTCAGACAAAGAAATTAATTTCAACCAAAATAGGAAAAGTTGATTGCCAAAAATGGGAGATGCCTGTGGAACTGGAAAGGCTTCTAAAAGAACAGGGCCAGGTCTGGATTAAATACTAGTTAGAGGAATTTAATACAGTGGTTTCTGAGATGTAGAGGCAATGGACTTTAGTGGCCAAAGCCTTCACTTATGTCGACTTATAATAGCAGTAATTACTTCATCGTGACAAATTCCAGTTATTAAGGTGAAAATAATACCCTCCAATTTCCGTACTTCTACTGTAAAGTATGGTCGAGCCCTAAACTAAAGAACGCGTAGTAGGTTTTTTTTTTTTTTTTTGAAAATGGGTTAAAAAGAAAAATTGATATGTCTGCTAATTCTTCCTTGACTAGTCGCATATGTGGAGTGTATTTACTTTATAAGAGTTTGGGAAGACCAAAAATACTTGGCAAAAACTTGTTTTCTACATCACGAGCGGGAAAAATTTCAAACCATAGTTTTATGCATAAGATACCATCTGAAACCATGTTAAAGAGCTACACATTCCTTTTTGAACGATTACTTTTAATTCACTTATTATTTTGAGAAAAGAAGCTTCATTTCCACTCTCTTTCATGGTTATTAAAATATCACATTCAACCTCTTCTTTTGGTCAAGATAAAAAACAATTGGTTTTTTGAATAAAAGATCTAAAGCCGAACTGGTCTGTTATGACAAGACAAAAAGAGAAATCAAAACAAAAGAACCATGACCACTATTTTTTCTATTAAACTTATCAGCCAAACCAACCTTTGAAAAATAGAAATCATGATTCAAAAGACTTAACAGCCATATTTTTAATTCAGAGGAAAAACCCCTATTGGAAGATTGTCCATTAACAAATTTCCTTATAAATTTGCGTCTTTTATTAAGTTAAAGCATTTCTGTTTTGTTCTGGAATCAAAGGGTTTGAATTTTTACGACCAGCTATATTTTTTTTCCGTTAGGCTTTTTTAAGAAGACTTGTTAAATTTATTAAGTTTGCATGTATTTTTACTAGAGACAAATAGAATAGGCAGCAAAAGGCTAAGTATTGCCTGTCTACTTGACGAATAAAAGATTTAAGACCTGAACTGGGCGTTCCAAAACAACACAAACAGAGAAATCTTTGTTTCTCTAAACGGATTATACCCAATACTATGTCAATCCGCTTTTTGAATCTGAATTCAAGTACACATGTAAAATATTTAACATTTTTGCTTTTAACTACTTTTAACTTATTTTTCCGACAAGGTTCAAAAGTTCCAAGAACCTTGTTAGAAATTAAAGAACTGCCATCTACATGGCTAATTAGTCTATGCAGCACAAACGGATTTTCCCATACTCAATTCTTCACCAGGCTAATAAACGGTCTATTTCGCGTACCCTGCAATAGTGAAAGTGTTATTGCCTGAACCCTGCAGGACCCATTAGAATTGGGGGGATATGGATGAATTTCCAAAAAAAAAAAAAAAAGTAACCCAAACCATGGAATAAGCAAAAAAATTAGGGATATACAAATTTGTCTATTTTTGGACTAGTATGTCTGCTTCTGAAGACAACACAGTGGCAGAAATTGTGGCACATTTGGTCCTCTGAGGATGAACACACTAGGATTTATTAAGGGGGCAACCACTCGAGCTAGCTTTATTTAAATTTAGAGTTATTTATTTTTGGTCTAACAGCTGGTTAACGATACCAAATCCAGCCACCTGAAACAAAAAAAAAAAAAAAAAAAAAAAAAAAAAAAAAAAAAAAAAAAAAAAAAAAAAAAAAAATTGGGCATAGTCTAACGCTATACGCTATTTTCAGAATTAGGGGGGGGGAGATATACTTAATTAGGGGGGGGGATAGTCAATACGGACTTGCCCAGATAAAGATAGGAATGGGGCCGTAATTAGCGATAGGGAAAAAAACTAAAGAGATGGGCCGAAATTTTGAGAATTTGCTTAACCGAGATAGAGTTGAAGGAAGAGATATAGAGGAAAATGAAAAAGTTCGTGATATCTTGGATGGGAATGAAGATTTTTTTCTTGTGAGGGGGAATTGGTGACAGTGCTAAAAGGACTAAAAAATAATAAGGCTCCAGGTGCTGATAGGGTTGGTAAACGAGTTTTTTTTTAAATATGGTGGGCTCTGAGGTTAGAAATAAGTTACTGAAGATTATGAATATGATTTTTGAAAAGGGGAAGTACCTAACGATTTTAGGGAAACCTTAATTAAGCCACTTTATAAGAAAGGTGATAAAAGTGAGCGTGGTAATTATCAAAGGATTAGTCTGGTCTCTGTAGGTGGTAAATTACTTAGTAATATGATACCTTTTAGACCGAGAGATGCCGTAGACAAAGTTTTAAAAGAAGAGCAGTGCGGTTTTAGAAAAGGTAGAGGATGTGTCGACCAAATTTTCACTCTTAGGTTAATAATTGAGAAGCACCTGAATTTTAAAACACCTTTGGTCCCCCTCAGTTTTTTTATAAATTATGAGCAAGCGTTCAATTCTGTTGATAGAAAAGCTTTAGTAAAGGTTTTATCCTTGTATGGTATACCAGACAAATACATTAAAGTGATTTGTGCTATGTACAAAGAATAACACTGCTGCGGTTAAGGTAGGAAATGAGGCTAGCAGCTGGTTTTTTATTAAATCAGGAGTTAAGCAGGGTTGTGTTCTATCCCCTTTATATGGGTTATTTTGATGGACTTTGTCTCAAGGAGCACAGGAAAGGCAATGGGAGACCATGGAATCAAAGGAGAGGAAAAAGTCTCTTGGACTTAGATTATGCTGATGATTTAAGCATCCTAGATGAAAGGTGTGAGCAAAATGAATGAAGTTTTTTAGAGGTTTTGCAAGTTCAGGGTGCTCGAATAGGCTTTGAAAAATGAAGTCTAAGAAGACTAAGTCACTAAGGCTAGGAATAAGTGAAGATGAAAAGGTGAAGTTTGGGTAATGAAAAATTGATCAGGTGGGACAGCTTCACTTACCTTGGTAGTATTATTAGTAAAGATGGTGGGAGCAGTGAAGATGTCAAAAGTAGAATAGCCAAAGCTCAGGGTGTTTTTTTCACAGTTAAAAAAAGTTTTGAAAGAATAGGAAGATAATTCTGCAAACCAAGATAAGAATATTAGAAGTTTTACAGTGATGACAGTGGTCAAATATGGCTCTGAAGCATGGGTGCTCCGAAAAGCGGATGAAGATTTGCTAGATTTTTTCTAGAGAAATTGCTTAAGGATTGTTCTAGGTACCCGGCTGACTGACCGTATTTCAAACAATAGGCTGTACGAAAAATGGTGTTCAATGCCGCTCTCTAGGGCTATAATGAAAGAATGTTGAGGTGGCTATGGCAAGTTGTTGTGAATGATGGATGACAGATTGCCGAAGATTGTTCTTTTCGGTCAACCGTCTAGTGATAAACGGAAAGCAGGGTCGTCCTCGTCTGGGGTAGGAGGACATCATAAAGAAAGATTTAAAGGAAATGGGAACTTCATGGGCGGGTGTAAAAAGGGAGGCTTTGAATAGATTGGGAAGGAGGAGGAGCGTGCGTAGCTGTGTTGGCCTCAGGCCTGCTTGGTGCTGCGGGGTGAGTTGTTAGTAGTAGTAGTAGTAGTAGAGTGTTATACTGAATGCGACGCTGAACGGAACACCCAATAAGAAGTAATGAATTAAATACATTCTAAGACCACTATTCTAATATATTCTAATTCTAATACATTCTATTCTAATACATTCTAATATTATTTTAATACATTCTAAGTCCGTGGGACTGATCCCATGGACAAATACACACAGCAGTTGAGAAAAGAACTAAAAATTTCAAAAGACAGTAGACTAATTACCAAAACTCAAATGTACAGAAAATTTTAGCCTAAAGGTTGTTCAGCCCCAAAGTTTTATGGTCTGCGTAAAAATCCATAAGAAAGATATTCCGTTACGTTTTCCTATTGTAGCATGTTATTGTTCTCCAGCCACGGGTATAGGAAGTTTTCTTAGCCACCAATTTTAAGCCTCTTTTAAGCACACAGAAATCCTATATAAAAAATTCCATAGATCTTGTTGAGAAGTTAAGAAATCAAAGTACAACAGAAAAAAATCTTATCTAGTTTTGATGCAGTTTCTATGTACACTTCATGCGATGTCCATAAATGTGAGCAGGCCTTACAAAGAAAATTCGAGGAAAATTCAGCTTGGTCGGATTACAAAACTTTGGAAATTGATGCAATAATGACCCTTGTTCTCAAGTTCTCCGCGTAGTTTAAAATCCGAAAAAAAAAAATTCCTTCAAATCATGGGCCTATCAATGGGCACTTTCTTGTCTCCTTATTTGTAAATTTTTACATGGATTTCATAGAACAGTCTGCTTTGAATAGTTTTCACTTAAAACACTCTATCTGGTTTCGTTTTGTTGATGATATCCTTTCTGTTTGGGAACATGGGCAAGACTCTGTAAGAGATTTTTTTGGCACATTTGAACTGTTTTTGATTCGAATCTCCAGTTCACAATGGAACTCGAAGATTTCAGGTAAGCTGCCTTTCTTGGATGTTTTTGATTATAAAAACTGCTACTAGCCTTGAATTGTTCATATATAGAAAGCCGACCCATAATGATTGATATCTACATTTCTCTTCACATCACCCTCCATCTGTGAAAGAGGGGTAAAAAATATCTTTAATCGACAGAGTTTTAGAAATCTATTCCCCGTAATCATATAAATTCTGAATTAAACTGTGTCAAGGATATTCTTTTCTGCAATTGTTACCCAATCGAACTTATTGAAAATATCATAGATAGACGATTAAAAAAGATAAAAAACAAAATAGAAAGCCCATCTCACTTGATTCAGTTACCCCGGCAATTGAGAAAAAACTTTCATCACTTTACCAAACATCCCTAAACTTGGCGATAACTTGGAAAAATTTTAAAAACATAATTTCTCTGTTTCTCTCAAAACTGAACAAAAAGTTGAACATTTTTCAACTCAGGAAAGGATAAAATTGATCCTGTACTGGGTAGTGGTGTCTACAGAATCCCGTGTTCACGTGGGAAATTTTACATCGGTAGGACCCATCAACAACTAGGTGAACTTTTGCATGAACACAAAATTTCAATAGATAAGTTCCTGAAATTGAAAAATAACAAGGACAACTTTGATTCGGCATTGGCCCTACATATTTTTGGAAAATCCGACCTATCTGGTTTTTTTTGACGAGGCAACCTTAATGTCTACTGTAAATGGCCTACCAAAACTTCTAAAGAGGTAATTGAGATAAAAAAAAATAATACATAAACCAAAATTAGCAATAATAGAGATTCTGGAGATATTTCATTAAGCCCAATTTATGACAGTTTTCAATTTTTGAAGGACTCAATCAATATTTTCGCCCCGGTATAACTTGAAAGAAAACCTATTTGCACATCAAATGATGAACGAATTTGTAGGCCATCTAGAGCTATAGCAAACAAAGGATTATTGCTCAATCATCTTGGTAGATTTCTTTTTCATTGATTCCAGGCTGGTTTTTTTATTTAGTTTCTGTTCTGTTCGTTGTCAAGTAAACTTCGAATGGTTCGATTTTCGTAGGTTTCTTTTTCTTTTCTTTCTTTTTGTTTAGCACTGAGGACGACTCGGTGGAGGTCCTTGTCAAAATACTTGCTTATTTTTTCTTCTTCATGGTTCGCCACTGGCTGACAAAATCCTCGTTTTTTCCCACCTTTTTTTATTTTAATTTTCATTTTTTTTTATTTAATTTCCTCTCTGAGTTTTCATAAGTAATGAATTAGAAAATTTTTTGTTTAGGCTATTAAAGTGTTTCAGTTCGGATAAGAAATCTTCCAACAAATTGCCAAATTTAGCAATGCCAACCACTGACGAAAATAAAAAAGGAAAACCATCACAATAAACACAGAACATCATAATTTGTCACTACTTTATACGAAAAACATAATAGGGTGGCCTATGCAGACTCAATATGACAGAAAACCAGATAGAAAAAATGAAAATATACATTTTCTTTCCCCATTCAATACTCTTTCCCCAACTATGTGTTACACAATTTTGTAACCTAATTTCCAAATTATGTAACATAATTTCCAAAATGGGTGTTAAATTGTTAAAAAATGTACAAATTGTCCCCCCCCTTTGATACTAATTATGGCTATAGCCTATAAAAGAAAGTTTGGTGATTTTTTTTTCAACCATTACTTGTTTTTTGCTTTTTTCTCACCAAACAGTTGGTCATTATATCCAGTAAAGACAAAAAAAACTTTTGCAGAGACATAAAGCCCTATATGGCTGCCTCATCAGTTATAAACCTAGCTTATTGTCCTAAATCGCGAAGCAAATTGTTGTAGGTATTAGCCTATGCAGTGGTTTTTAGATAATTTTTTATTCGGCTAGCTAAAGGTTTTGGTACAATAATCCTTATGGTCTCAGCTGAATTTTAAGCCACAGCCAAAATAGAATTTTTCCCCATTTAGAAATACTAATTACAAGTTTTTAAAACCGTAAAAATCAGGATTTAGAAAAGCATGAGGCTCAAAACACTTTTCCTTCTGCCTTATATGAACCTGCAGATCAATTTCACTTTAATACTATGAAGATTTTCTAAGATCATCAAAGGTCATTACCATTTGGAGAGAAATAGGGTGGAAGTAGATAATTGAGGAGTGTTTTTAATCTATACATTTACCCTTTATATATTAAAGCCCCAAATCTCCAGCAGATAATCTTATTTATAAAGTTGCCAAAAATTGTTTTTACAGGTCTTATTACCTGTCACAGCGAGAGTAGGGATATCCTCTACCCTGCAGTAAAATCCATCAAAAAAAAAAAAAAAAAAAAAAAAAAAAAAAAAAAAAAAAAAAAAAAAAAATAAAAAAAAAAAAAAAAAAAAAAAAAAAAAAAAAACAAAAAAACCCAAAAAACAAAAAAAAAAAAAACAAAAAAAAAAAAAAAAAAAAAAAAAAAAAAAAGAAAAAAAAAAAAATCTCAAAAAAAAAAAAAAAAAAAAAAAAAAAAAAAAAGAACAAAAAAAAGCAAAAAAATCAAAAAAAAAACCCTACTGTATATTAGGCAAGCTATGCTTCATCTTTCAAAAATAAAATAAACTCTAAGAAAAGTAAAAAACTTTTCAACTCACAAGGCAATAAAGTTCCAGTTTATACTGATCAACGAATTGAATTTTTAACTAAATAAATGCCCTGTGTCCACATGACAATAACTAGTGACTTTTATTTATTTAGACTCAACAAAATTTTTTAAACATCATGAAATGATACTCTTATAGTCTCAGGTCTCAGACTTTAAAGGTGAAAATAGCATACATCAAATTCTTTTTTCTGGTTTCGTTAGATTGCAGTATATTATGATAGACTGTGCAATAGGCAGCCTAAGTAAAGAACAATGTTGGCACAATCTATTATTTTTGTTTTTTTTCCTTGGACTAGGAACTTCTTAAGGAAGGAGGTTTTTGTCGTAGAAACTTTCGAAAAAAATGTTAATTCGATTGGAAATTTGAATGGCTAGTGCCCTTTTTAATCGTCAAAAATTATTGGAATGCAACTAACACCCCTTCCACGCTCACCATTTTTCCCAAATACATCCAATCAAATCTTAATATAGCCATTTTGTTCAACGTAGTTGATTTCAAGATAGAAATTATGTTTTTGAGGAGGACGCTTCACAAAGAGCCCTCAGGGCAAGGGCTATAAGTTATGACCTGGGGGCATTTAGGTTTTCTAGAAAGCTTTTTCGTAGAAACTTCAAAAAGAGCTGATTCGATGGAATATCAAAGGGCTAGTGCCCCTTTTTTAATAGTCGAAAGCTTATCGGAGGCAATTAACCTCCCTCTCAACGCCCACCATTTCCCGAAAACTCATCCAATTAAAATTTCAAGATAGCCCATTTTGTTCAACGTAGTTTGAAGGTCTAGAATTGTAGGTCATTGAGGATAACAAACCCCCCCACAGCCCTCAGGGCGAGGTTGTAAATTATGCCCAGGGGGCATATAAGGTTTTCATAGGAAGCGTTTGTCGTAAAACTTCAAAAGGGCTCATTCAATTGTAAAATTAAAATGGCAAGTGCCTTTTTATAGTTGAGAGTGGTCGGAGGGCAACTAACCCCCCTCTCAATGCCCACCATTTCCCCAAAAACACATTCAATCAAAAATTTTTAGATAGGCATTTGTTCAACGCCGTTGAAAGTTTCGGAATTAGGGTCGATGAGGATGATAACCACCCCAGACCCTCTCAGGGCACGGGTTTGTAAATTATGTCCTTGGAGGTATATAAGGTTTTTTATAGAAAGCACAGTTGATTTGAAATTGGGAAAGGACTAGTGCCCTTTTTAGTTATGAAGAGTGATTGGAGGGTAACTAACTACCCCCATCGCACGCCCACCATTTTCCCCTAAACACATACAATCAACTTTTTAGATATCTATTTTGTTCACGTAGTTAAAAGTTTTGTAACTTAGTTCTTTGAGATGATAACCCCCACATACCATCAGAGCAAGAGTTCAAGTTAGACCTGGGGTATGTACGGTTTCTATGAAAGCATTGCCGTAGAAACTTCAAAGGTACATTTGATTGGAAAATTGAGAATTAATAGTAGAGTGATTGGAGGGCAACTACCCCTACGCCACCCTCAATTCCCCAAGCACACCAAAAAAAAAATTTTGAGATAGCCATATTTTTTCAAAAAACGTATTTGAGCGTTAAAGAAAATTATTCTTTTAGATGACAACCCCCGCACAGCCCTCAGGATAAGGTTGTAAAATTATGCCCTGGGGGCATTTACAAGGTTGTCATCTGAAGGATGTGTTATTTAACAAATTTAATAAAGGGCCACTTCGATTGGAAATTGAGATAACTAGTGCTCTTTTAATAGTTTGAAAGTGATTGAAGGCAGCAAACCCACTCTTACGCCCATCATTTTCCCAACAATCTTACAAAATTTTGAGATTATCCATTTTGTTCAACGTTGTTTAAAGTTCTGATATTAGGTCTTTTAGGATGACACCCCCCCAACCCTCAGGCAAGGTTGTAAGTTATGCCTGGGGGCCTCTAAGGTTATAGACAGTGTTGTCGTAGTAACTTCAAAAGGGCTCATTCGATTGAAATTCAAAATGCTTGCACCCTTTTATAGTCAAAAGTGTTCGAGGGCAACTACCTTCTCTCACGCCCACCATTTCCTGATCACATTCATCAAATTTTGAATACCCATTTTTGTCAATGAATTTCAAAATCCGGTAAATTATGTCTTTAAGAAGACAAACCCTCCACAGACCCCACGACAAAAAGGTGTGTAATTCATACCTGGGGCATATTGGTCTTTATAAGAAGCACTGCTGTAG